>JABTTQ020003087.1:27-464549 GCA_016081115.2 Rehmannia glutinosa
GGTTTTGGCGCCGTTGCGCTAATTAAATTTTTAGTACTAACTGTGCAATAAATAGAATTATTTTTGGTACAGACATTTTTTATTTCTTTTTATTTGTTGTTTAATTTTACTCATACTATATTTGACTTGTTTTCTTTAGTTGGTTCGGAGTAATGCATGAACACTCGCTCAAGCAAGGAGAAGTACAACACCTTTCATATCGGAGGTTTGAGGCTTTTGCTAAGTGAGTGCGACTACTAAGCGGGGCGAAAAGCGGCTAGAACATCTTATGGAGGGCGTGCACAGATAACAGCGGAGGCAATAGCGGGTGGAGCGGAGGTAGCTGCTTGAGCCCACTTGGGGGTCAACAATGAGTTACCAGTGCAGAGGATTCGGCAGTCCCAGCATCAAGCGATTCGATTACTTTACATCCCGTAGACAAATGCAACTATGGTGGAATTGCCAATGTCTAATTAATGCGAATAATTTTAAATTCGAAGCCAACATGATCACCGATAGTACGACAAAAAATGGGTTTGGGGTTTCGATGCGAGGATCCCAATTCTCATCATGCAAACTTCGCTGGTTTCAACGATCAAGATGAATGGGGTGGTGATGATCTTTATCGTTGCCTATTCCTTTCTCTTTAAGGGATAAGGCTAAAGCTAAACTAACACTAACTTCCCAAAGTGGAATACAGGATGGCGAGTCGGAGATTATTGTTTAAATACTTCTCACCAAGTAAAGGCTATTCTGACTCAGTGAGATCACGTGATTGAGCGGTTGATTAGGAAGGCCATTGTATGAAGTCCCAGGAGAGATTCGGGGATTGCGAGAGGTGCATAACACGGATTTCGGAGGTCGGCAACTCTGCTTCCTTTCTATGAGTTGATGGGGACATACTAGGTCGTTTTGATCTGCGCCCGGGGCGCTTTTACTCATAAGATTCCAGGGATGCATTCAACTTGCTTGAAAGATGGCAGATGGCAATGAATAGCTATCGGTCCCAGCCCTCGAAGAGAACTAATGTAAAGTGGTAGTCTACGATTGGACCAATCAAAGCATTGGCGATGGCTGGTTTTGCATTGACAAATCGGTTAGTGTATTGTGAGGGTGAAGAAGCAGAGTGCAAGTAAGGGATTCCTCTATATCCCATGGAGAGCAAATTATAATCGATAGCAGAATTTCAACAATTTTAGGAACAATCGGACTCTTCCATTACCGTCGGGTTTGGAAACCATGAGAACTTCTCTTATGCAAACATGAAGAATGTGATGCAACCACCAGGGAGTTTAATGTGACAAGTGTGTCATTAATGCGGGCGAAGCCATCTTTAGGGGAGACATTCTCACCTAGTTCATAAGGTAAACGAGGAGGCTTGGAATTCAATAAAGATGAGGCTAAGATAGACAAGATGAGGCACATATCGGAGTTGCCAACTTTGTGGGTTCACGATTTTTAAATTATGCATCCACAATATATTAGTTTAAAGATAATGTGAGCGATCTTAGATTAAGATTTCAACTTTTTTCTCCTTTATTTGAGAATGAGATACAAAATTTGTGGTTGTCTTATAGGGGAAGAACTATAATAACTTTGGTTGTGATTAATCGATGATAAAAGGGGATATTAGCGAAACCATAAACCAGGAATCCATTCATCTCCTTGATCTTTCAATCACTCTTTACTTTATCTTTTTAGGATAAATTCTTGTCTTGCATTATTAAAACTGACCCATCAAATTTGGTTATGCGGATTAAAATAAAGGCTATTACAATCCCGATACTTAGTACATAAATTTATTAGTCTCTGTGGATTCGACCTTGCTAACCTATTCTATAAAGCTGCACCGTACTTGCGGTGAAGGTAAAAATAAAGCGAAAAGAAGTTTTTGGCGCCCGTTCGAGGGGACTAATTAAATTTTTAGTACTAATATTGCAATAAATAGAATTATTTTTAATTTAGACATTTTTCTTTCTTTTTATTTGTTGTTTAATTTTACTCTACTATATTTGACTTGTTTTTCTTTAGTTGGTTCGGGTAGTGCATGAACACTCGCTCAAAAGCAAAGGAGAATTAACACCTTTCATATCGGAGGTTGAGGCTTTTGCTAGGCAAATTAGTCGACTACTAAGCAGGCGAGGAAAAGCATGCCAAGAACATGCTATGGAGGGCGTGCAAGATAACGCGGAGGCAATAACGGGTGACAAGCGGAGGTAACCGCGGGCCAACGGGGTCCAATGAGTTACGATTACGAGGAGGTTGGCGGTCGGCATCAGCGATTCCGCGATTACTTTCGCCCATAGACAAATGCCCAACTATGGTGGAATTGCGATGTCCTAATTAATGAGAATAATTTTAAGTTGAAATATGGCTGATCTCGATGGTGTGAAAATCAGTTTGGGGTTCCGTCTGAGGATCCCAATTCTCATCATGCAAACTTCATGCTGAGATTTCCAACACAATCAAGATGAATGGGGTGTGATGATGCTATACATTTGCTTTATTCCTTTCTCTTTAAGGGATAAGGCTAAAAGCTAGGCACACTAACTCGAGGAGTGGGAATACAGGATGAGCTGAGTCGAGAGATTCTTGTTTAAATACTTCCCACCAAGTAAGACACTACAGCTCAAAAGTGAGATCACGTAGTTCGGCGATTTGATTACGAGCCATTGTAAGTCAGGAGAGATTAAGGATTGCGAGGAGGGTGCCTAACCACAGTTTCAGGGAGGATCGCGGCTCTCTGCTTTACAATGGGTTGATGGGACATCACTAGTCGTTTGTAGATGACGGGGCGCTTTACTACATAGGGATTCAGGAAGGATACATTTAACTTGCTTGAAGAGATGGCAATGAATAGCTAGTGGCCCTCAGAGAACTAATGTAAAAAGGGTAGTAGGAGTCTCGGTCGGAGCGATCAAGACATTGGCTCGAATATTGCATTGACAAATCGGTTGAGTGTATTGCGAAAAGGGGTGAAGAAGCGAGGTGCAAGTAATTGGGGAGTTCCTCTAGATCCCATGGAGGAAGCGGAAATTATGTCAATAGCAGGAATTTCAACAATTTCGGAACAATCGGACTCCAACTTCATTACCATCGGGTTTGAGAAACCATGAGAACTTCTCTTATGCAAACATGAAGAATGTGATGCAACCACCACCGGGGGTTTAATGTGACAAAGCAGTGTCATTAATGGGGCGAAGCCATCTTTAGAGGACATTCTCACCTCGTTCATGAGTGAAGAAGGAGGCAGATTCAATAAAGATGAGGCTAAGATAGACAAGATCGAGGCACATATCACGGAGTTGTAGCGTTGTGGGTTCACGATTTTTTAAATTATGCATCCACAATATATTAGTTTAAAAGATAATGTGAAGCGAGTACTAGATTAAAGATTTCAACTTTTTCTCCATTATTTGAGAATGAGATACAAAATTTGTAAGGATTACATAGATATTATTGAGGATATCAACAAGCACAAAAACAAGCAATACTTTGCATGCATGTTTGCTAATTGCTATTGCTTATTCATCTCACGAGTTTTCATACATGTCGAGTGAAATTGAGCTGGAGAAGAATTTTCAAATCTACTTATAATGGTAATTAGGCACATTGACAAAGCGATTCGTTAAACGGAAATATTAAAATTAATTAATTGAAATAGCACACTTCGTACCATTGATTGTTCATATATGTTCAAGCATAACTTAGTCACTACAGACCAAAGAGCAAATATATCTGATGGCGAACGCATATTTTTATTTTTGGCGAAAAAAATGGACCGATTTCATAAATTTAAACAATGATAAAAAATTACTCATATACTAACATAATTAATGGCTTTTTATATTGCAAAGACAACAATTTGACTTTATTTTTAATTTTTTTTTTTTGGGTGGGAGGGTGGGGTATTATTTCATTTATTTTAACTACAAAAAAAATTTGTGGAAAACTTTGGGGGGGGGGTTGAACTTTGAAATTTTTTGGGGGCTCCTTCCGTCATGGTGAATATATATATATATATATGTGTGTGTGTGTATATAAGGTATTCTCTATTTGTGATCTGTGATTAGACAAAGTTAGCTTAATGGATCTCGACCCATGAATCCATTGACCTGACCAATAAAGTAATACTTTTTTAGGGGACCTCTTAATCTTTTCCGGTGAGACTATTAATATGTTTTATTAGAAACACTTTAATACCTTTCGATAAAATTACTAAAAATCTTTTAGAAAAAAAAAAAATAATATTTTCCGGATAGACTACTAATATGTTTCAAAGGGCGATTAATACTTTTGTGAAAAAAACTACTACTTTATTTTTGGGGGGATTATTAAATATTTTCAAGTGAACTACATATCTAATATCACAAAATTAATACTTTCAAGTGAACTATGTACTAATATTTTTGGAGAGGGCGCTAATTCGGATCTAGATACACAAAAATGCCACAGTGGATTTTGAGACCGTATAACAGATTTTGGCCCGTTAGGTGTCGACATAAGTTTTTGTATATATATATATATGTGTGTGTGTGTGTGTGTGTGTGTGTGTTTGTGTTTAGGGATGGAGGGGTGTGGCAACAACCACCCCCTCAACTTCATATAACTTATAAGAAGGAAGTTGGGAAGATGGGGCGTTTTAGGGTTTTGGGAAAAGATGCTCTCTTCTCTCTCATCTCTCCCAAACCTCCATGAGTCGACGCATCTCCATCTTCTTCATGGGCTCGATTTTTTTCTTTCTGAAATTATGAAATCTCATGATTCGAACAAGAGAAGAACATCAAGCGATTTCTTTCTACCTTTCTTGATCCTCTACACAAAGCGTTTCAAACGCTGCAGAATTGATCAAGAAAATCAAGATCCGTTACATTCCACGTGTTTTTATCAAGAGTTTAGATCATCACTTGCTCATCTTCCAAGATTCTCAAGAACCATCGAAACGGATCAAGATTTTAGAAATGGTTGTGAATACAATTCGATTAAGGAGATTTTATTCCATAACGATGATTGAAAGGATTTACCATCAGCGTACAATGAAGTTATAGGATTTATTAATCGGACGACTCCCTACTTCCAAAAGGGCAAAGCCGTACACGTTAGAGTGCTCAAATTGAAATTGCATATCGTTTAGAGAATTCAAAATGTTTGGCAATTAGTACCACTTGTTAAGGGTTATTTTAGCTTACAATTTAATGATATAGCTCTGTAATTGTGGTTTCGTTAAAAGCTTCATGTAATTTGAATGCGGGCACAATTACATCACTAATTAGATCAGGATTTCAATCCTTATAAAATTAATACTTCTATGGCACAAGTTTGGGTTGGTTATGAACTAAGTATCAAGTATTGACATCCCTCTTTAATTACGAAGATTTCAAGTGCGATAGGTACTCAGATACAAATTATTATGGATTCGTTGTTAGAGGAGGTGGGACATTTTGTTTGAGTGTTAGTTGAACTTGATTTGAATAAATCGCTCTGAGGAATTTATTATGGTTGAAAGGGTGGGATATTGCTCTGTCGTTTCGATTAATTATGAGAATTTTTGGATTTTGCATTAATTGTCAGATTATTTGGGCATCGTATTCAATTGTCGCCATCAAGATCACGATAAAAAGGCGATATTGTTCAAGCGAGATGAGAACCGATTTGTTGACAATCGGCCATTAGGATGGGAATCGTAGTAAGTTCCGGTTAACATGGGTAAGTAGTTTGAAAACTTGGGTTCAAGTTAAGCCACAAAAAATCCCGTTACGAAGAGGAGTGCTAGCCTAAGGAGGGTGGACCATCCACTGGGTATTCAAACACATAATTCTTTTAATGTGTTGGGTGATACATCGGAGGATTTGCATGGAAGAATGAGCCCTCACCGTCCATGAAGATGTGGGCCTCAAAGGTTCGAATGTCAATCTGATAGGACTATGGTTCTTTATTAATCACGGAAGCAGAGTTCGATTTATTATTCATGAGGACACGATGATTACACCAAATTTAGATGAAAAGAGTGAAGCGGATCTCACGGTGCCATGGAAGGCGTATCAGAAGTTGTCCACCTAATGATTATGTCTTTAGCTCTAACGATCCGTCAAAGGGTTTTGGGCTTGATGGTGCATAAACCAGGAAGCTTGAGTATGCGATATGGTGGATGAAGAAGAACAAGACAAAATCGGAAGCTTAAAAAGACCAAACTAGGCAACTCCTCAACTATTTGTTATTCACTCATATTCTTCCTTAGAAGCTATGAAGGCTATGGAAATTGTGGCTCTAGAATCTGAGGCGAGCATTCCACGGGGTATATCGGACCATCAAGGCGATACTTGAGCACGTCAAAAAAAAACAAATGAAAATGTCACTCAAAATCTTTGACACATAGCCTTTCATTTAATTGCGTCTTGAAATTTTTTGTAGTTTTTATCTGAGTTTTGCATTGTTTTTCCTTTGCTACGATGTGCTTGTAATGATCAGGACTTTTCCTTTCTTTTTGTATATTTCCATTTATTTAAAAAAAACTTCATATAACTTATAAAAATAATTAAAGCGCTTTGTAAATGTATAGGTGTTAAATTTTAAAATCTTTTCTCACTAAAAATAAAAAATAAAAGATAATGGTTGTATACTTAATGTTCTCAATAATTATTTCTTTAAAGGAATCGTACTCTTCGGAAACTCGGATTATAGAATGAAATTTAATCATAATCTTCACGTGATAAAAATAATTACTCTGGCTTTAGTGAAAAAACATAAATCTATCTTGATTTATGATAATTTAAACTCGAGATACAATAAGAGTTATATATGAGTCAATGTCAAATTATGCATCCACAATATATTAGTTTAAAGATAATGTGAATAGTATCTTTAGATTAAGATTTCAACTTTCTTCTCCATTATGAGAATGAGATACAAAATATGTAAGGATTACATAGATATTGTTGACGGGATATCAACAAGTACAAAAACAAGCAATACTTTGCATGCATGCTTGCTAATTGCTTAATGTTTATTCATCTTAGTTTTCATACATAATCGGTGAAATTGAAGTGGAAGAATATTCAAATCTACTTATAACGGCAATTAGGCACCCACATTGGCAAATCCATTTACGCTGACATTTTGAACCAAGCCCAATGTGGATGTAAGCGATTGTTCAATGGATCGAATAATAGAAACAAAAACGTCATTGGTGGTAGAAAGAATCGGGCAAACAAGCGGAGTTGAGGGGAAGTTGAACAACGGCAAACGCGCGTGGGCGTGGGCAAGAATAAGTCCCGTTAAAGCGGGAATAGTAATGTTAAAGGATCCATTGGCATTAGTGGTAACTTGACCAAGCGTGGTTGTAGCACCAAATAAGCAATTCCATTTAACAACCACTGACACACATGGCGGGACAATTTCCGTTAGGCGTGCAACAAAGGTTGCGCCCTTCTGATCATACCACGCTTGGCGTGATCACCTGGCCGTGGGCTACGGGTTGAGGCCGCAAGGGCGAGGGAAGGCGATGAGAAAAGGGTAAAAGCACGATTATAAGCCATTTGGGGATTTAGGTATTTATTTGTTATGAACAAAACCATGTTAGTTCTATGCTCGAGTTATTTGTGTCAAATGTAAGGAAAGAAGCTCTATTTATCTTGATTTATCTTGCCTTTATTATTGCCTTCTCCTTTTTAAAATTTTTATTTTATTAATATATATATATATATATATATATATTTCTAACAAATTTGAGTAGTGGTTTAGGGGTCAGCGGGGGCAGAAGGGCTTAGTGTCTAGGGCCCCTCAATTTTAAAAAATGTAAAGGGTCTTTGGTTTTTTTCACCTTTAAATATTAAAATAAATAAAAAATAGAAAAATAAAAAAAAAAATCTTCAATTATCTTGCACTCATCTTTCTTGACTTTATTTGTGAATCTTGAAAATAAGTCTTGGTCATTTGCCCATTTTTAAAAACATTGTACATTTTTCAAAACTCAGCCATAAACTTTAGCTTAAATTTTTGTATTATTCTCTTGTGTCTCTATTTGTCCATTACGGTATATTAATATAATTGTATTTTGTTATTTATTTTTAATACTAAGATGTGATTTAATTAAGACAATGACTTAATAAAAAATTCTACTTATTTTAAATTTGATGTATTATTTTAAATTTTTACATGTGGTAATGGACAAATTGTCACATATGTTTTGTAAAAATGAAAAATAGTCATATTGTTTTTAAAAGATATTTTTTAGCCATTTTGACAGTCATACCATGCTTCTTGTATTCTCAGATAGAGGTACTTGGTTATATTTCGGGAAATTGATGCGATATATTTTTAGAGTATCGGGTCGTGGGCCAGGAGTCCTAGAAAGGAAAAAAGACAAAGTGAAAATTTGAAATAAAAATGACTAAGAAAACATGGTTAAAACTATTTTTATTATGAAAAAGTGGCCAAAAATCGATGGACTCTTTTTATATTAATATTAGTTGGGTATAAAGTTCGGCCGTCGGTGTAGGGGTGGGTTGCTTTATATATGGTTCTTATCTATTTTACAAGTCAAATTTCCCCATTTTTGAACCATACTGTTATCCAAATATCTGCCCATGTTATTGAGTATGTGGAAACTTTACATTTTAGACTTTTATAGTCCATATTATTGAAGAGCTTACGATAAGCTTTACATTTTAGAAACTACGTACAAAAATAACTTAATTAGAGTATATATTCTGAAAGTTTATTATTCTACATGGACCTTTTTTCTCAATGTGAAGAGTCACAAATTAAATCTGTAGGCCATATAATTTCATAAGTTTTCAAGTAAATTGGAATCACCACATTATATACATACAATAATTAATTTGTAAATGTAGTAAATATCAACTCCGTTTTCAGATTTACCTCAACTTTCAAGTTTATAGAAACAACTTCTTTGAGAACTTTGCTTGATGGTTTCTATTTTCTACAATCGCTCTATGTGAGAAAAATTCACTTTGGTTCCATATTTGTTGCACTGACTGAATGTCGAATCATTGCCTTGAAAATAGTCCCATAAAATCGTTTCATACAAACGCCCCATCGTTAGTAAATTGATACCAAACCTGGCCAAATTGACCGTCAAACCTACATTTACTCTTCATGGCTTGAAAATAGTCTCATATGATTGTTCTCGTTACAAAAATATATATAACTAATACCTATTTTAAAAAATTATATTATCACTAAAGTTATAATTTTTTATTTATTTTAATTAAAAAATTAACAAGTAAATTAAATGATAAAATTTATAATTCAACTTATAAAAATAATTTTCCTGAAACTAATTTTAAAAAGAGATATTCACAAAAAGAAGATCAAATACACGCATCATTTATTTCAATTAGAAAATTAATGAGTAAATGAAATGATAAAATTTATAACTAAAGTTATAAAAATAAATTTTATGGAAAATAATTTTTAAAAGTAGACGTTAATTAATTTTTTTGTGTGAATATGTAAACAAAAAAAAAGATCAAATACATGTAGCATTTATTTTAATTAAAAATTAACTTTGGAAAACTAATTGATAAAATTTTATATCAGTTATAAAAAATAATTTTCACAAATAATTTTAAGAGTAGATGTTAAATTTGTTTGTGTGAATGTATAATAGAAAAAAGATCAAATACATGCACACATACATACATATATATATATATATATATATATATATATATATTATTTTAGAGGTCCCAAGCGTTCTTATCCTAGGTACTAGTCTAATATAACCTAGTGCATGTATGTGTATATATGTAAGTTTGATTTCAAAACATAAAAATAAAAAATAATATTTGAAAAAAATTGTGAGCCAGATTAATTGTCTTTTATGTCAACTATGAATTTGCTAGTATTATCAATTTAAATTTAACTATACTAAAATATTTTTAATAGTATTTTCTAAAAATTTCAAAAATAATTCCTATATTTAAAAATTATGAAATTATATACTATTGTAAACTTTTTATTTTATTAATAATTGAACTTCATGTATTTTCCAATACAAAATGTACTTTTGTAATTATTTGTATTTTCAAAAATCAAGTAGTTAAACTAAAAACAAATATAGAAAAATTATTTGTTTTTCTAAACATTTGAAGTAAAAGAATTTGTTTTAGTGAAATAAAAGCATTGGAAAATATATTTTTAGAAAAATATTTCGAGGATAGAGATTTTTAGTTTTTCAAGTGTGACATTCACAATATTAATTTTAAATAAATAACTAAAAAATTTAAAATTTAAAAATAATTTTATCATCAATAATATTAAATTTGACCAATATAAGAATAATGGGACTATTTTTGGTTAAAAATGTAAGTTTGGTGTCCTATGTGACCATTTTTGTCATCAATAACTTTTTCGTTAATTTTTTATGAGACATCACGCCACAATTTAAGTTTTCGTGTCTTATGAGACAATTTTGGTTAAATCGAGAACAATGAGACTAAAAGTGAGAACAATAGTCTAAAAAACCATAGTGCTCATTCTTATGTCACCAAAAGAGAAATTTTCTCCTATACAAAGACCTGTAACATTTTAGTAAGATTTTGAGTAATTTAATTGATGGGTTACTACGTATTTATTTCAAATCATTAAGTAATCTTTTTCATAAGTTATTTCATCAATTTGTCGATTAAGACGGAATGGAAACAATCCCTAATTAATAAAATCCCGAACAAAATCTAATATTTTTCTCTACTAAATCTATGTAACTGAAGATTTCGCCAAACTTTAATTGGGAAGCGTGGGTGTGTATATAGTGGACCAAATTCAGATGTGCAGAAGTTGATACACTAAGTTTGATATGAACAGTGGTAGCCCATAGGTGTTCACAAATCTATATAATATATAAAAAGATAGTCTCTAATTTAGGAATTTTCCAAAATTCACTTTCTATTTTGGCATATGTTATTAGGGGTGATCAACAAAAACGAAAACCGCTAAAACCCGACCCGAATCAAACACCACACACTTAAATGCTTATTTATTTGTAAAAACCGCGATTAAAATTTTTAATCAAGACTGTACCTTGTAGATGGTGCAATTACAATTTTCAATCTTAAATGGCAGACCGACCATGACCGTAACTCCAAGAGAATACCATATATACGTATATATATTCAATATATATTATTACATTTCTCTCAATCATAGTATATTTGTGTATAATTACATTGTTATATTAATTATTTTCATTGGTTTATTGTGGGTATATTAGTTGATTTACTTAATAATTTAATACATCAAAGCCTCGTTTCTGATATGGATGTAAATTGTCTGGGAGATTTATTTTGGGAAATTTGTGATATGGAGATTGACATATTGAGTTATCGGAGAGGTTTGCAAAAACTTATGCTTTTAGAAAAAAATAATTTATTGTAGCAAAAGTAAGAGTAGTTGTGAATGTGAGAAGTTGATAAGTCTGAAAATAAAATCAAAGTTAAGAATCATAAGTTAAGTTAGGTGAAAAAGTTGTAGCAGGTGTTTATAATTTATTTATAAAATTTTAAACTAGGAGTAGAAGCGCCGTCTAGCGTACATCTTCATACTTTTAGGTTATGATTAAATGAAGCGAGAAGTTGATACTTGCAAACACAAAAAAAAAGTGATTTTTAAGCAAAATGTAAGAAACATTTTTAGTAATTTATAAGCACTCTCTCCTATCTATTAGATTCAACTATTATATGTTATTGTAGTTGTTATAATATTCAATTTAGACAACAACATATCATTAGTTTAGTTATCAATTGATAAGTTTTTGCTCATTTTGTTTATTCGCATAATATTCGCGTACAATATGTTAAAACCGCAAAACGCTCGAAACACTTAAA
Source organism: Rehmannia glutinosa (assembly GCA_016081115.2). Lineage (NCBI taxonomy): Eukaryota > Viridiplantae > Streptophyta > Magnoliopsida > Lamiales > Orobanchaceae > Rehmannia > Rehmannia glutinosa. Next base: position 11,853 of record JABTTQ020003087.1, read on the forward strand.
CCGTTGAGAAAACCGCATGTTTGTTTTATTAAAAAACCAGCGACTTAAATCGAACTTCTTGGCGAACGCGCCCAGCAATTCGGTTTGAAAATATTGAAAAAACGTTAAACATATAAGTGATCACCATATATGTTATGACTTTAATTACGAATCGTTACGGCTTTGTAAACTTTTTAACACAAATTACTAGACATTAGATACATTATGTTTATAAATCTTGCGAGTTGATTATGATTTAATACACTTTATTAATTAAAGCAATTGGTGACTTGGGCACTGAAAGCGGAATTAAAAATTTGGCATTGTTGCGTAGTTATTTTGAGTTTGGCAAAAATTTGCTAAGAATATACATTGTAAAGAAAAATACATAATAAATATATCCGATTTGTGCCGCGAGTTGGTAAAAAAATTGATTTACTTCATTAATATGCCGCATTGCATAATTAATTCTCGCATTAAATTTCCTTGGGCAGGAAATGCCATTCAAAATATAAAATTGATTGCGCAAAACATTAATTTGTAATATTATTCTACATGTAAAATGAATATAGATATCTTGGCGCTCAAGCGAGTTTTCAAAATATTTTTCCTGTCATTTACAAAGTCAACTATAAATAGGATCCATCCCATTCGGTAACACAATTTTTAGAGCAATAACGTATAAACAAAAAACAAAAATTATAGGAGAATCTCTCCATTTATTTATGTTGGTTAAGAATGTGCAGGAATGACTCCATCATTTGCATTGGCTAAGGAGATTACACATCTACGGAAATGTATTGAGCATTGAGAATGCCAACACAACACTTTGACATATGGCAATACCTCTAATGTTTTTTAATCACGGAATGCATCTTTCATGTCATAGAGGTATATTTATTATTTTTATATCATTTTCTTCTCACTTGCATAATTGTTTTCCATCCTTTTTCTTGATTGTTTTCCTTGACATATTAACAAGCACCATTAGAAAGAATATACACAATGTAGAAAATGATAAAGTTTAAATCTAGCATTCATATTTGTGATTAGTAGATGAAGGTGAATTCATCTATAAAAATATATTTGAAAAGTCCATATTATTTCTCTATGTACAAAAATTAATTACTATCCATTCTTTGTTAAAATGTAGTTACACTAATGATCAAAAGATAAATGGCCAATCAAAGGTTGATCTTAAAAAATAAATGTTGCTTTCAACATATCAAGACAAGTCAAACAAAAATGATAAATGTGGCGGGAGAATAGAAGTATCTGCGGATAAACACGAAAATAATAAATTATCGATTATGTGTTTGAATATAGATTTTGCTCGGAAAATTTATTTTCTAAGGTATTTGATGTGTTTCATTTTTTGACGGAGAGAAATGAACAGTGGAGGCTGAGAACTAAAGCGCGTGCGGACCTTGATACTTGAACCATGGTGGCAAAAATAAATCTAAGGTTTTCTAGGCTTTGTAGTGAAATCACGAAAAAAAAAAAAAAAAATTGTATTCTTTTTCGGATTGGTATCTAAATAACCGCCTAAATTTATGTATAAAAAAAAGAATGAGATCGTTTCTTTTTCTTTTCATTTTCATCTCTTTTTGATTTTTGGGCCATTCCATACCGGTGGATTTAGAAGGTGATTTGTTTGAATTTATAATATTGTAATAAATTGTTTAAAACAATTGGATTGAACTATCGATTATCAGGCCACGAGTAATTTAAATTTTTAATGATTGGGATGATGTATCAAATACGTACTTCACTTAACTCCGTTGGTCCCAGCTTTGTGATTTTCTTTTTCCTTTTTTATGTTATTTATTTCTTTGTTTAATTTAGCATTTGTAACTTAATTGTTTTTGTATTTGCAATAATTTTTCTTTGTCTAATATCACAAATGGTATTAGTCCCTTCCCCCAATTATATAGTTGGGACTTTTCACATAGATTAAAAAAAAGTATTAGAAATTACAAATATACAAAACAATTACTTTATTTGTCTCTATTTAATGAGTAGTGCAAATTAAAGAATGTATATTAAATAAAATTATAATAATAAAAAGAATGAAAAAATATTATTGAATACGAAAGCTGGACTATATATTTGAGACATCCCAAAAATAAATAGTGGACTATATATTTGGGACGGGAGAGAGTATATTTTTATCCATATTTTTAGTTGGATAAATTTTTAAATTTAATTAAATGTTCTAGAGTTCCAAATCATGAGTTGAGTTTGAATGTTAGAACTCTATTAAAATTTCCTATTTATAGTTACACACAATTGTATCTTGATTTTTATAGAGTTGCTAATCATATAAGTGTCTTAAAATCTTTACATGCGGTGGTGATAGTGATAGTAGCGATAGTGAGGTGAGAAGTACAAATTCAAGCGACCAATGTTATATTTAAAGGCGATTTTTCAAAACTTATAATAATTTTCTATTCGTATTTATGTTCATTCAATTTGTTTTGTAATGCTCCATTATTTTTCAATCATTTGAAACAGATAATATTTTTCTATTTCATAATTTAATTAATTAAAATAACAAAAATATTTAAATTTTATTTACTTAAAAGATATTATCCGGTGCGTCGCACGAGGATTACTAGTTCTAATAATATAAGGCTATCACTTTGTTTTCTAGGAAGGATAGAGGGCGGCCACTTAAAAATTTGGAATAACAATCCATGACAAACATGAATAAAATTCTTTTTTATTTCTTATATCACTTTGCGAGGCGATACAAGTGTTGCCAAGTTCTAATAAGCGGTAATAGGCCATATTGGCCACTCATATTTTGTAAAAATAAAAAATAGTCATGTTACTTTTTTTTTTTGAAAGGAAAAATAGCCATATTTTTCAAAAACAAGGTTTTAGCCATTTTGCCTAAAGCGACGGTGAACCCGTCGTGTATATTTTGGTGTAGTACTCGATCATTTTCAAAAATATTGAGGCGTACATAACAGTACAGTGTACATGTCTAGAGTACCAAGAGAGCCGATCCCCATAAATGAGAAAAAGGAAAAAGTGGATATTTGAACATAATTATAAGTTTTGGACTAACAATTTATACCATTTTTTAGCGGATACCCCATATTTTCAACTTGGGTGAATAATTCTAAAATCCATTTTAATTGTGACATCAGGATAAAAAGATTGGGAAAAAGCACAACTTATGTAAGTTCAAGCATCGATCCCAATAAAAGATACAAAAAGAGCATATATATATGGATGAGATCTCATGTGGCCCTCTTACCATGTGGCGGCGTGGGTGAGATCCCATCCATCCATCTATTCAATCAATGGTTAGATATTAGGCTAAAAATACACCTTTTTCAATTATTTTTATGTCAAAAGGCAAATCGGTAATTATCAAAATGGTGTAAAAATAATATCATATTTACTTTCCTAAAATCAAGGGATCGGGTATATTCAATATCACGCTTTCCTATGAACACGCCTAATCATGAGCAAAAAAAAATGGATTCACCTTTGCGTATTTTGGTATACAAATGTGTACAATATTGTGCTCTGGTTGCATTGTTTCGTGTATAGATATGTATATTTTGGTGTTAATATAACATGAAATATAACGTGTTTGGATGTTTATTTGAGACTAAACATTAGTACTTAAATTGGTATAAAAAATATTGACAATATTGTACATTGGAAGCATATTTTGGTATATACATGTACATACTTGGTGCTTTATAATCTTAAAAATATGGTATAAAATAATTTCATTCACGGTATCTGAAATCATATTTTGGTGTACTTATCCGATCCCGATTTGGTGATAATATAAGTATTGATGGTACATTGTTAGATGTTTAATTGAGAATATTGTATATTTTGAAAATTATTTTGTGTGTACATTTAAGCTTGATTTGGTGTACAAATATGCAAATTTTTCAACATTCTGTGACTACGATAACCTGCGTGTTTGCAAATATCGATAGAGCAGATCAGTGAAAAATACGTAAAACAAAATTGCGAAAAAAAAAGCGATGTTAACATCAAACAAATCGACCAAAAATAGAAAAAGAATGCGCAAATGCATTTGTTGTGCATAAAAACTAATTGTATACCAACAATTGCCTCAACTTTATAAAAGTTATAAAAATATTCTAAACTTTATATGTATAATTAGTAAACTTAGAATCTTTTCTCCATAGCTAGAAAATTACAATAACTTCTTATTCTACTATTTTCAGAAAACATAAATTTTACCCTTCCCGTTTTCATTCTCTAGCTATGTCCCTCTATTTTTGTTTGAGCGCATGCAAGTACAACATCCGCTCGTGGCATAAGTGAAGAGGTTCCCTCAAGAAACATGTGCATGAATGTAATGTCACTTGTGAAGGTTCACATAAGGACAACAGGTTATAGACTATATGGTTTTCAACTATTTTTTTCCATTTAGGTTTTAAGATATATACACAAGAAAAATGGTCTCATAGTGTCAGGATCATTCTTAGTCAATGTTTCTCATAAAAAAGTTCAATTTCTTCTCCTGAGCTAGTAGTTCTTGAGATGAGACCTTGTCTGTGACAATTTAGCAAGCGTTTGGCGTATCGTGGGGTTGTTCGAGGAGGCCACGATCTCAAGTTAGTACGATTGGAGAAAATCTAGTATACTAAAAAAACATTAATTGAGAGTAATTAGCGAGATAATTACAAATGAGATGGAGTGACCTTTTATACGAGATGAGCCACATGAGCCTTGTAGGATAAAGTGCGCCCGGAGGCGTATGGACCGCATGGGCCGATATAGGAAGCGGAGCTTCGAGGGGAATGCTCAATAATAGTTTAAGGCCTCATGGGCGATTTGATATTCGAACCAATAGCGAATATTAGTAGGTGAATAATTAAATATTGACGTAGTTAAATAAAAATAAATATAATTACGATTTTCTGCGCACAATGTATTCACAAAACAATAACGACATGATTGGTATGATGGAATGAAATTATGTGGTAATGGAATGAGTTTAGGAATGGAATAACAAAGGGAATGGAATGATACAAGTATACATTTTTTTATGATTGGTATGAACAAGGAATGAGAAAGGAATGGAATAGTTAATCGATTTGATTCCAATCTCATGATTGGTAAGTTAAAAAAACGATGGGAATGTAATGAAATTTTTTCAATGACAAAATTACCCTTTACTAAAATTTTGTAAAAAATTGTTTTAACTATATTTCTAACTTTATTCAAAGTTTTATTAACTTTTTCATTAAATGTTAGGAATTTTATTGTTTAGATTTTGATGAATGGCATGTAAAACTTAGAATAGAAAGTTGCACCCAATTCTTGTTGTAAAATGCATTGTAATAAATAGAGCTGGCCAAAGTGAGTTAAATGACTACGCCCTAACATGCAAAGACAATGAAGGCATGCAAGGAAAACTCTGCTACGAGGCAATTTGAGTATAGCAAAGAAAAGTAGGCGGGAACTCTCTTTGAAGAAAGCGGTGAGATGCGGTGAGTGGAGCATCGTCAAGTCGACTCAGAAAAGCCAAGTCTCAAGTTAGTGTAAGAAGAGTCATCCAATGATTGGAAGTTGACTCTAAGTCACAGGAAAGCAAGGAAATGCGAGTCAAGTCGAGATAAGCGTAAATGAGCGGTTGCCGCGAGAAATCGAGATTTACTTAAACAAGTAATATCTCCGTACCACCTTTCTTAGGTTTCGGTCGAAGCGTGCAAAAGGAATGAACGATAGGAAGCACTACAGGTGTCGAACTACGAAAGGTGAAAAAGAACAATTCATCGAGAAGCGGCAATTCAGAAGCGCAACGCAAGCCAACATTTGCAAAGTGACTTTCAAAAATATGCCTATCTCTTCGGGCAAATTTTTGAAAGTTCACTATAAAAAATGAGGATGACTGTTTGAGAAAAGGATGACCACAACATTGAGATAACAAATCACAGTGTAGAAAATATTCTCAAATCATTCAAGATTAATCCTCAAACCTACATTACGAAGTACATCAATCCAACACTCACTGTGAAGGAAAGAGAACTTAAATCGGTTGAAGGAAAACTTTTGAAAACAAAGGGGTCACATTCCGGGAAGGATTGTAGGAAGGTTCAAGGTTGAACCAAGTCTCAAGCTTTTGGAGGCCGTGATCAAATCCAAAGAGTTTGAGCAAGTGAGCTGTAGTAGCAAGGGCGGGCCTTACTGTGAAGAAGGTGAGTCGTCGAGAAGCGGTGAGTGATCAAGGCGTCTCCGGAGGCGAGTCCCAAGGATCAGATCCCAACTATGTGTGATCAAGACTTATATCACGGAGATTACCACTTTAATAGCGATCATTACTTAGTGGATTCCTCCGGGGAGTTGGAGAAGAGAGTAAGAAGAATTACCCCATCTTGAACCTCTATAAAAACTTTCTTTGTGTCATTTACATTTTTCATTTTAATTCTTGCACTTTTAATTGCTTATATCTGTGATAAATTTGCTATCCATTTGATAATTTATAAGTACTAAATCAAGCTCTAAAATCTTGCTTAATCAAACTTAAGGGTGTTAAGTCTTCGCTGAAAACAAAACCACGTTGAGTTAATTTAGAATCAGCAGTGAGTTATTCCATCAGCATTTCCGGTTAGTGCATTGAAGACTAACTCTCTTGATTGACTAAATCATTGTCCATCAAGAGGACACAGTTGTGTAGAATCAACTACGTATATTTAAAAGGACTAAATCGAAAATTTGGTAAGGTTTATTCAACCCCCCCTTCTAAACCTTACACTTACACCCCTTAGGACCTACAAGTGGTATCGGGCGGTTGGTTCATTGAACCCTCATTGAGTTCTTGAACTAGATCTCAAACTTTTCAAAGTGCTTTAGTACTTAAACCTTCAAAACTCTTTTTATCATTAAAAGTTATTATCATGGAAGCAAATTTGACCGCATCCCTATATTTCACTATTGAAGAATTTGATGATTGGAAAATTAAGTATATGCGGGCTCATCTATCGGCATTACATGATGAGATGTGGATAGTGATAGAAGATGGGCCTCTGCAAATATTAAAAGGTGAACAATTTATGCGAAGAAGTTGCGGTGAAGGAGAAGAAAGATGTTGCTCCCGGACCCGATCGTGGTTGAAAAACCAAGAAGCTGAGTGGACAAATGATGACGAGAAAAAGATACAACACTGGACAATGTAGCCAAGGACATCCTTTACAAAACCTTGGACAAAGCCATGTTCAATAAAAGTCAAATCATACAAAGCGGCTAAGGAAATGCAGGACAAGTGACATTGATTTGTGAAGGCTCGAGCAAATCAAAGAAAACAAATTATCGTGTGTTTGTACATGAAATTTGAGAACTTCAAAAATGATCTCGGAGAAAACCTGGATCAAACTAGGAGCTCAGTTCTGAAATCACAAATGAAATGTCTATGCGCACTTGGAAAGGAATATACACGAAGGAAATGTGTATGAAGATCTAAAAGTCTTCGGTGAATGGGAAATGAAGGTCATGGCAGGCATTCCATGGACCTATCAAAGACACCAACCATGACTATTCTCGGACCTCAAAGCCTACGAGTTTGGTGAGAGAAGAAAAGACCGAGGAAGAGGCAATTTTGTACCCAAAGCAATTGCTCTAATTGTCAAAGATGGGAAGAGAGGTGAGAGTCAAAAAGTCATTGACCCGGAAGAAATAGCCCTGATGGTTAAGAAGGTTCAACAAGTTCTTGATAAAACTACAAGAGAGAAAGGGTGAATCTTCGAGGAAGACACTCGGCTCCCTCAAATCAAGGAAAAGGCCAACCAAGAAACAGATCATCAAAAAGTTGAGTATCAAAAGGTGACAATCAAGAATGGAAAAAGTGATCAAAAGGTTGAATATCTATGTTGGAACTATAGACAACCAGGTCACTATGCCATTATTGCTCATATCTGTAGTCAACAAATACGAGGGGATGAAGAAGAAAGAAAGGTCTTGAGGAGAAGAAGACAAGAAAAGAAAAAGGCAATGATGGCTGCGAGGCTGCTTTGAGCACGGTACCAAAGTCGAAAGGCAGTGATTGAGGAGTGGTGACTACTCTCAGTGACTCACGAAGAAGAAGCACGTCTTGATGGCCAAGAACAAGATCAACGACCAAGAAGATGAGGTACAATCTAACTCATCAAACTCGGACACTAGTGATAGTAGTATGACACACACACTTCATCACCCCAGAGATCTTTATGATTCATTAGGCAAAATGATGAAAGATTTTGAACACATTAAATCCTCACACACACTATTGAATGAGGAAAACGACCTACTCAAAAGTCAAAACTCAAAGTGACTAAGGAGGTGAGTACTCTAAGTCAAATAGGTGATGAGAATGAAAGTTTAAAAGTGAAAATGCTAAATTAGTAAGCGAAATTTTTGCTATAGAAAAAGAGGGAATGACCTCAAGAATGTTATTGCCTCATTCACTAAGGCATCTAAATCATTGGATGATCTTATTATGAGTCAAAAGAATGTGGAGACAAGGGAGGGGCTTAGGATTTAATTCCTCTGTGCTATGTCAAACCTCAAAATTAATTTTGGAAAAAGGATCTTCAAGCCATGAAAAGTACGAAAAATCAAAACTCTAAATGTTGCACACATTCACTCCAAAGCACAATAACAAGCAAAGCGGCCTTGGTTATAAAGGAAAAGAAAAACGGCCCGATTGAGTGTCTTTGAAAGCGGTGAGAAGAGATTGCCCGAGTCCCTCGAGAAAACTCCAAGCGAGAAAATACTACGTAAAGAAGAAGCGAGCTACCAAAAACCCCGGAAAATCCATAAAAGAAATACATATGATGGGAATGGTATAAAATGTCCAAGCCAAGGTGATTGGAATAATGTGAACCATCGCATAGACTTATGGAATATAAGCCCAAATGGCAAAGGCCTAGAACTTCGACTCAAAGGCCATTCCAAAAGTATAAGAGCTTTCATCGACACACATATGCACCTAGGCACTACACTCAAAGACACCACAATTACCCGAGGAAGGCAATTGCTAAAACAATATGCGAGGCATACGGACAAAGAGACATTTGTATGAACCTAGAATCCCCAAGCAATTTGCGGGATTAATTATGATTATAGGCGATAGATAGCAACCCTTAGAGTCAAATCATTTGGCTATAGGTTGGTTGGATCATCTTACAATTCTAACCCCTCGGGACCCGGACAAGTATGGGTACCTAAAACTAATTTCCTTGATTGCGGGTTCAAGGAGTGAGTGCCAAGGAACCTGGTACATGGATAGTGGGCATTCCCGGACATATGACGAGGAAATAAGAAAAATCTGTCAAAATTCAAGGAAGTTAAAGGGAGCAAAAGTCATATTTGGAGGAAATGAAGCTCCTTGTGAAATAAGAGGCATTGGATCCATCAAGAGGAATGGATTAGAATCACGAGATGTTGCATATGTTGAAGGACTCAACTTCAATTTCAGCCTTGCATCGATCAACTGCGTGACAAGGGCTACAATGTTGGATTCAACATGGGTATATGCCAAATCAAAGATATTGAATCAAATGAAGTTGTCTTGCAAGGATGTAGGCGAGAAAAATATGTATGTAGTGGATTGGTCATTTGCAACACCATTTTTCAATCTACTAGCAAAAGCGCGGTGAATCAAGTTGGTTGTGGCACAAAAAGCTGAGTCACACGAACTTCAAAGCGATTAACAAGCTTGCAAAGTAATCTTGTGAAGGACTTCCCAAACTCGGTATACAAGAAGGAGAGTATATGTGACGCGCGTCGAAGGAAAACAAATCAAGTCGTCATTCAAAGAAAAGACATGCCCATCCTCAACAAGAATATTGCATACGCTTCATATGGATCTATTTGGCCCGATGGAACTGCCGGCATAAGTGGAAAGAAATACACCTTGGTGGTAGTAGATGACTACTCAAGATATACATGGACAATATTCATGTGTAAGAAGAAAGAAACTCTACAAAAACTACCCACGGTGATGAAAGGATTCAAAAGCGAGAAAGTCAAACCATTATCAAAATAAGATCAGACAGAGGAAGGTTTGTCAATGGAATAATAACTTCGTATTGTATTGAGAATGGTATTGGTCATGAACTATCGGCGGCAAGGACTCCCCTGTGAGAATGGAGTTGCGAGAAAGAAGAAATAGAACCCTCAAAAAGCGACAAGGACCATGTTAGGCTGACGAGTTACCAAAAAGATTTTGGGCTGAAGCAATCAACACAACTTGCTACACTCCAGCAGGATGTATGATAAATAGGCGGTGACAAAGACTCCTATGAGATATGGTGAAGAAAACCAAATGTTGCATATTTCAGAATATTTGGATGCAAATGCTTCATCACAACAATGGCAAAGACAATCTAAAGGCTTTTGATGCTAAAGGTGATGAAGGTATCTTCTTAGGATACTCAGTGAAAGCAAAGCCTGAGAATACTCAACAAAAGGACTATGGTTCGAGAAGAATCCATTCATGTAGTATTTGATGAGCAAATATAAATGGAGAAGACATTGAAGAGTCAGGTGATATTTGAATCATCCAACCATACGAGAAGAGTCCCTATCTTGAAGTGAAAAGGCTGGAATTATCAATTCGAAGAAGATGAGATATTTGAATCTCAAAAGCAGTTTGGAAAATTTGCGGCTAAGTGATTAGAGAAGGTGACCATAGCACCACAGTGCAAGTGGATTGAATCCGGCTAACTTACTCCAACTTTGATGTAAGATGGGAGAGACCATCCACGAGAACTTGTCATTGGAGATATAGAGAAGGTGTCAAAACAAGATCGAACTCAACAAGAAGCCATGTTCACATGCTTCATCTCATAAATAGAGCCCAAAAGATGTCACAAGCATTGGACGACACACATTGGATTCAAGCTATGCAAGAAGAAGTTGAATCGGTTTGAGAGAAATAAAGTATGGGAATTAGTGCAAAGACCCATACATCAAAATGTTATTGGAACCAAATGGGTGTTGAGAAATAAGATGAGCGAGGAAGGTTACGTATGTGGTAAGAAACAAAGCAGATTAGTAGCCAAAGGATATTGCCAAGAAGAAGGGATAGATTTTGATGAAACATTTGCCTGTAGCAAGATTGGAAGCTATAAGGATGTTTCTTGCCTATCTGCTCACAAGAATTTCATTGTATATCGAGGATGGATGTAAAAAAGTGCATTCCTAAATGGTTTATTGGAAGAAGAAGTGTATGTTGAACAACCTCGAGGATTTGAGCGAGAAGACTCTTGGAGATAAGGTATACAAACTCAAGAAAGCCTTGTATGGATTGAAGCGAGGCACCAGAGCATGGTATGATACCTTGTCACAATTCTAAGCGAAAATGGATTCACAAAAGGAAAAGTAGATAGAACACTTTTGAATTCAAGACAAGAAGAGTATTCTACTTGTTCAAATATATGTTGATGACATCATCTTTGGATCCACAAACAAAAGCTATGTGAAAAGTTTTCAAACCTCATGCAAAGTAAATTTGAAATGAGCATGATGGGAGAGTGACTTTCTTCCTTGGACTCCAAGTGAAAGCAGTGAAGGATGGAACCTTCATAAGTCAAACAAAATACACGGAGATTTAATGAAGAAGTTTGGTATGGAGGAGAAGTCTTACGTAAAAATACGATGAACACATCCGTCAAAATGGACATGGATGCACGGATGGTAAGCACTTTGTAGATCAAACAAGATCGAGCACTTATTGGATCATTGCTCTATCTCACGGCAAGCGGGCCGGACATCACCTTTCTTTGTAGGTGTATGTGCAAGATTTCAATCTGCTCCAAAGAGAGCCATATGACAGCTAAAGAGAATATTAAAACTTGAAAGGAAGCAAGAAGTAGGCCTATGGTATCAAAAGGAAGGTGGATTCAAGCTAATTGGCTATTGATTGACTATCTTTGGATGCGAGTGGACAGGAAAGCACTTGAGGCACATGTCAAATGCTAGGAAACAGGTTGATTTCTGGTTTAGCAAAGCAAAACTCAATAGCCACTCTCTACGGTGAGGCGGAATACATAGTGCGGCGATTTGTTGTGCCCAAGTCTATGGATGAGACGAAGTGAGAGACTATGAAGTTGAAGAAAAGAAATTCCAATCATGTGTGATAACACAAGTGCAATTGCAATCACTCAAAATCTGCGTTGCACTCAAGAACAAAACATATTGATGTCGAGATATCACTTCATAAGAGATCATGTTGAAAAGAAGGACATCATCCTGGAATATATCTCAAGCGATAAACAACTAGTGACATCTTCACAAAACCATTATGTGAGTCAAGATTTGAAGAACTCAAGCATGAGTTAGGGCTAATTGAAGCTAAGTGGTGACACTCAGACGAATCAAAGAAAGAGAAATGGAACAGAAAAAGGGGTGAAAAAAGTGAAAGCAAAAATCGGCTCGATAAATCAGTTTATCGGAAAACTGACTACAAGAGTCGGTGATATTGAGTCACTAAAAGAAGCTGTGAGAAGTAGAGTTAAATCACTAAGGGATAAAATTTGAATAACTTATGAGCAAAGTGACAAAACGCGTCGTTTTGACTAAGCGGGAATGTTTTAAGGAATACGTCGACATAATGATGATGTGTACGGACATAAAAGCGCACACCAAGCTTATGATTGGATATAAATCTTTGCCGCATTAAATACGAGACATTAAATGCTCAATAGGCGTGCAAAATCCAAGCCGTTGATTTCGATCACATTTCAAAAACCACCCATACGTCCTTTCATAAACCATATTTAAACCATTTTCGTCCGTTTCTCTCTCACACTTCTAAAAGCTGTTCATCTCTTTCTCTCAAAAGCAAAGGCAAAATACTCTCGAAAGCCCTATCTATCTCCAAGTCAATTTACGAGTTTTTCTTGATATAATCTGAAAAATGGCACCAACTTATGACTTTACCAAGTTAGGAAAGCAAATCCACACGGCTCTACGGTGGATTTTGCGGAATGATGAAAGGGGTCCGGCGACACCTAGTGAAGAAAAATCGAGAAGTTGGAAGCGTCGGACTAAAACCGTTTCTAATGTTAGAATATCCGATGACCTATGTGGAGGAGGTCGCACAATTCTCGTGAATCTTTGAGATTCACGATGAAGGAATCAAGTCATATGTTCACGGAAAGCGGTGACTATCTCTGCCAAGGATTTGGTGAACATTGCTCACTACCGTGGAGAGGGAGCATCGAGATTAAAAAGGTTGATGTCAACTTTGGTGATGCTTGGAAAAGAAATAGCCAAGCCCGACTTTCTTTGATAAAATAGTGTATCTGACAAACAAGAGATTTGAAGGAGGATTATCACAAGTTGTTGGATATAGTTGCCAAATGTATCGACATCAAATTTGGCAGACTTTGACCAAGCTATCAAAGGCAAGGCTGATTGTAATGGCTGCAATCATCGAAGAAAAAGAAGATTAAGCTGGGAAATTTGAGTTTGTCTGATGGACTACGCGAGCGTGGGGAACAAGTCCTTCAAGGAAGATGGCTCATTTGGAGGATCCCTAGGATATGGCCTAGTGATTGGCGGCTATTGGAGGTGAAAGGAGTCCCTCTTAGACATGGGAAGGCATTCCATGTTAACAAAGAGGATGTTCATAGCAAACCTCTACGGCGCTCGAGAAGAGAGCCTACGCCAAGAGAGGCGACACTAGTGAGGGGGAATCGGTGACCCGAAGATATCTGTTGTTTCCTCCCACCCAAGAAGAAAGTTGCCCCTGTAATTTGCTAAGAGTGCTATTTGCCCCTGCGGCAAAGAAAACCAAACATGCTCCTGCCCCTGCGCAAGAGTCTGCCCGGCGTACCGTGTCTCCTGCCCCTGCGGCAGTGATCGAGAAGGACTCACAAATACCTTCTCCGATCGTCAAGAGAAGCGAGAAGCCACGACGGCCGCTTCTCGAGAAAAGACACCAGCCCGGCCCCCGCTCGGGCTCAAGACGTCTCGAACGAGAAATCCCTAAGTACAAACTAGGAACCGAAGAGAATTATCAGAGCTCGAGGTACAAACTAGTCCCGAAGAAGAATCATCAAGCACTCGGAGGAAGCTTGAGAGTAAGTCTCGGATGTAATTGATAAAACCCAAATCTGAAAGCGTCACGGGAACCCAACTGAAACTATTTGTAGTTCACACAGGTTGAAACACAAGAAGAAAGCTATTTGGAGCGGATAGTGATGTAATGATCCTATCTCCACCTTACCCGGACATCCAAAATCGTCTGCGTGAGTGGAGGAAATGGAAGTTGAGTAAGTCAAGGAAGCAGTTCAACGGCTTGAGTTTATAGAAGAAGAAGAGGAAGCTGCTAAATTTCCTTGGACTAAACAACGTGCTCCAAGACTTGATGAAGACAAGCTGCTTAGACATCCTGCAGATTTTCAAGGAAAGGAGAGAAAAGCAAGCTGAGGAAGCCGAGAAGCACGTGAAGGCAAGCATCGCCCTATCTCGGCACCCCTGAGAACACACACATCCTCTCCTTGATGTCTTCTCGGACGGTGATGATGAGGAGCAGGAGAATCTTCTTTTGCTATAGAAGAGTTGCAAATGCAACAAGCATTGCATGAATCGAGAATCCTTCACGAGCAAAGATTGATGGAGGGACAGGAGAGTCCTCGAAACACGGTGGAAATCGATCAATGGGAGTGGTTGACAAATAGCCATTGTTATTCTTTGCCACCACTTCCCGACTCACTCGGAAGAAGGCAATAAGGGATGGCGATGGCGGGACAATGGGGACCCGGTCGAGCCAACCCCTATTGAAGGTGTTTTACCACACCTGCCCCCAACGACCGGCTGAACATTCAAAAGCAGTAGGGGAGTTTGGAGGCGAGTGACCCTATTCAAGTCGCTCGGTGGTGCGCCGGTGAGGTGAAACTCCTCGCTGCGGCTAGGTCGGAGGATCTTGAGATGACTCCAAAAAAGAATCAAGGAGCGAAGGAGAGAAATTACAAACACAAGAGAACGACAAGTTGCCATCAACGAAGCTCGGACGATTGAGGATGTCTCGGTTGAGTGCAAAAGCTGCTCGAAGGCTAATGTCAGCTGGCGTGCGGTCGAGGCCTGAGAAGGCGACGATACAGGAGTTAACACTCAGGCGATGAAAGTGCAATCCATGGGGTTGAGACTCCAATGGATGCCACCATAAGAAGACCCTAAGGCAGTGACCTTTGTCGAAAGGGAGGACAAGGCCCATTGCGATGAGAAGCTTGCTAGAGTGCGAAAGGCCACGGAGGTTGAGACTTCACGGGGTAAAGAAGGCGCGTAGAGAGCATCCCTCCTGCTATCATCGACCCATCGAGAAGGAGATAAAGCGCACTTCATGATTCCCAGGACAATCCGATGTCACTTTTCTAGGATCGGAAGGCGAAGAAGAAGTGAGTCATCCCCGTGACAAATCAAAAGACTCATTGCGGATGTTCCAAGCATGAGCAAGTCGATCCCAAGACTACTCGTCAAACTTTTAACTTTGATGATGAGCCACCAATGGAAATCTCATCATCGTCCGATGGCTCCCGATAAGGCGAGGACGTCTCTGAAATGGAAAAATCGGTGAGACCACGAAGTTGTTAAGGCAGTGAGGCTCGACAAGCGGGTCTACTTCACAACAAAACCGGTGAACAAGAGACCACTGCGCGAGGCCCCTCAAGGCGGGGGTCGATTCTAAAAAGGAACTTCACGCGCCCGCTCATCATCGAACAAATCCCGGTGGCGGTGATGAATCTTTATAGAATCCTTTCCTTTTTCCCTGGAGTACCCGACCTCCATGAAAAGTCGAGAAGAATAAGCGCGCGCGCATCGCTATCACAGAGACCAGCTCCGTTTTCTCTCGGTACCATTGTTCCGGTGCTTATGACTTTGATCTTTGTATGGCCATCATTTAACGGAAGAATGTTGAAGTTAGAGAGGTGTTCAAGGCGCTATTTGCTTGAGGTTGAGCGGATGGAGAGGCATTAGGCCTCTTTGGACATGCGATTGGACCATGAGAGATGCCAACCTTACTGTGATTTAAGAGGCATAATAGTTCGGATAAAGGGAATGGTGGCAATGACAAACAATGATGTGGAACAAGTGATTCTTGAGGACATTGTTCAACAATTTCTTTGGTATGGAAGTGAAAATCTTGATGCAAAAACGAAGGTGAGAGAACATATTGAGCATATGCATGAAGCTCACTGCTTGAGATAAAGGCGATGCGTGAGCAAAATACAAATGATCTACACGTTTGGAAGAACACATGACAAGAAAATTGACCTTCTCATGGTGAGATGAAGCGATTTTTGAGAATCCAACGCTACTCGATCGAATTCCGTCTTTGCATATAACGGAGAAGACTCGAAGCGCGAACTCAACCATCGGAAGACTCGACTTCATGCTTGCGACATGTTCCTGGGGTTCCTCTATCCTTTGATGATGCAAAAAGGGGGAAGAGGAATACCTCAAAGCGCTAAAATCTGGTGAGAAGAAAGGAAGGAAGCGGTGAGAAGGGAAAATCGGTGAGGAAGTCTTGAAACAAAAGAAAGGAAAGCTTGTTGAGGGGGAAGGGTCAGATGTGACTTTGATGATTGCACAAACCCCCAACAAGGTCTGTCTGGTGACATTATAAGCGACAAACTCCTGTGACTCTGCCACTCCAACTCTGCTATATCCATGGTGATAAGAGAAAAACTATTGAAGTAGGGATGAAGGAAGTGGAAGGAAGAATGGATGCCGAATCATGAACATCTTGAAAGAACACGGAGGCATTTCGGTGAAGGCAGAGACACTTATGCCATCTCGGATGTCGGGACGAGCCACGATCAGTTGATGAATTTAAAACGCTTTCGAATCGGGGATACTTTGCAAATATGTCTATGGCTCAAGCTTGGGACTTATCTTGGGGGAAAGGGTCTCACGTTATGTGAAGAAGGCGACAGTGCGTGAGACTACGGCGATGGTCTCTCTAGTCACTCCGTAGTCACTCAATTTGGAAAGAAGAAGACCAAGATCTGATATCGCATGAGGTAGATGAAGAAGCGATGAGTGGAGGAAGAAGCTTCAAACCTAGGCCTCTGCCCAAAAACATTGAATACGTGGATCCGGGGAAAGAAAGGAGGGATCTTGGTGGGCTTGACCAAGTAGCGAATTTGCAAGTGGCGAAAACTAAGCTGAGTATGTGAAAAGACTAGAAGAAGAAAACAAAAGACAAACTCAACTATGGGAGGAGAGAGGGAAAGAATAAGAAGAGATGAAGGTTGCCAGGAAGGCATATGAAAAGAAAAAAAGAAAGCGGTGACGACGAGAAAAAAGAGATGAAGAGAAAGAAGATCTTGATCAAGATGAAAAAGAAGGAGACGGCGAAGGAGATGAAGTGTTCTTTGTCCACCCCTTCGTGTATTTTATTATGTAAATACATACAATGTAAGTCTTACGTAATAAAGCTATAAATTCTTTATTTTTGTTGAAGACAAATATGTGCTCGATACACCTTGTGAGTTGTGTAAAAGAACAAGAATGATATGATCAATAAACGGATCTATTCTAAGCATACATTCTATGTCAATACACTATCTGTATGTATCTTTCTTGTTTGCAATTTTGAATGGTTTAAGTTTTGGCATCATCAAAAGGGGGAAATTGTTAGGAATTTTATTGTTTAGATTTTGATGAATGCCATGTAAAACTTAGAATAGAAAGTTGGCACCATTCTTGTTGTAAAATGCATTGTAACAATTAGAAGCGAGGCCAAAGTGAGTTAAGTCGGCCTACGCCCTAACATGCAAGAAGACAATCAAGACTGGAAGGAAGACTCTTTGTGAGACAGTGAGTATGGCAAAAGAAGAGTAGACGGGAACTCTCTTTTGAAGAAGCAAGTGAGATGCGGTGAGTGAAGTATCAGTGAAGTCAACTCAAGAAAAGCCAAGTCTCAAGTTGAAGTGGAGAAGAGTCATCCAATGATTGGAAGGTGACTCTAAGTCACCAGGGAAAGCAAGGAAATGCGGTCAAGTCGAGATAAGCGTAAAAGATCCGTTTGAAATCAAGAGATTTACTTAAACAAGTAATATCTCCATACCACCTTTCTCGGAGTGCTCGGTCCCCGAAGCGTGCAAAGGAATGAACAATGGGAAGCACTACCGTGTCGAACTACGAAAAGGTGAAAAGAATAATTCATACGAGAAATGGCCATTCCAAGAAGCGCAACAAGACAAGCCTTGTTTGCAAAGTGACTTTCAAAAATAAGCCTATCTCTTCAACGGGCAAATTTTTGAAAGATCACTATAAAAATTTGAGGATGATTGAGAGAAGGTTACGAACCACGAACATTCAAGAAACAAATCAAAGTGTAGAGAAATATTCTCAAATCATTCAAGATTAATCCTCAAACCTACATTCTGAAGTACATCAATCCAACACTCCTGTGAAGGAAAGAGAACTTCAATCAGTTGAAGAGGAAACTTTTGAAGAAAAAGGGTCTACATTCCACGAAGGATTGTAGGAAGGTTCAAGGTCGAACCAAGTCTCAAGCTTTTGGAGGGCTTCGTGATCAAATCCAAAGAGTTTGAGCAAGTGAGTATAGTAGCAAAGCAGTGCCTGTGAAGAAGGCGAGTCGTACGAGAAGCGGTGAGTGATCAAGGCGTCTCGGCGGAGTCCCAAAGGATCAAGTCGTTTTGTGTGATCAAGACTTGTATCTGGACATTACCACTTTGTAAACCGATCATTGCTTAGTGGATTTCTCCGGGAGTTGGAGAAGAGAGGAGTAGAAGAATTACCCCATCTTCGAACCTCTATAAAAACTTCATTGTGTCATTTACTTTTCAACACTTTAATTCTTGCATTTTTAATCGCTTATATCTCTTGCTGATAAATTTGCTATCCAATTGATAATTTATAAGTACTAAATCAAGCTCTAAAATCTTGCTTAATCAAACTTAAGGGTGTTAAGTCTTATTTGAAAACAAAACCACGAGTTGAGTTAATTTAGAATCAACAGTGAGTTATTCCATCAAGCTCAGTGAGTCTGTTGAGAGACTAACTCTCTTGATTGACTAAATCGACTGGCCATCAAGGACACAAGCTGTGTAGAATCAACTCTGTATATTTAAAAGGACTAAATCAAAAATTTGGTAAGGTTTATTCAACCCCCTTCTAAACCTTACACTTACACCCCTTGGGACCTACATCCTTGGCCATATTGTCCAAGTTATATGAGCTTTTTTTGTCATTATTTGTCCATTCAGCTCTTAGTTTTTCGATCATAGTCGGTTCCTGGGAGCTATATCCTCTTCACCTTCAGCTGCATCTCTTCTTGCAATCCCTATGTTCACTTTTAAGATTTGCAGTGGCCCATCCTCTATCACTATCCACATCTCATCATGTAATGTTTTGATAGATGAGCCTGCATACAAATTTTCCAATCATCAAATTCTTCAATCGTTAACATAGGGATGCGTGTCAAATTTGCTTCCATGATAATAAATTTTAATGATAAAAGGAGTTTTGAAAATTTGAGTACTAAAGCAGACTTTGAAAAGTTTGGAGATCTAGTTCAATAACTTGATGCGGAAGGCTCAATGAACCAACCGCCGATACCACTTGTAGGTCCCAGGGGTGTGAGTGTAAGGTTTAGAAGGGGGTTGAATAAACCTTACCAAATTTTCGATTTAGTCCTTTTAAAAGTTCGAGTTGATACTTACATGAGTTGTGTCTAGGTAGACAATTGACCAATTTAGTTAATCAAGAGTTAGTCACTCAACGACTGATCGATTTGTTGATAGAATAACTCAATTTGTTAAAGTGAATTAGCTCAAGCGTGGTTTGTTTTTTGGAAGACTTAACACCCTTAAGTTTGGTTTAGTAGAGATTTAAAGCTTGATTTAGTACTTAGAAATTATCTAATGGATAGCAAATATGTCAACAGAATTAAACAAATATGATGCAGAATTTAAGTCTTGAAATGTAAATGACATGAAGAGGTTTTATAGAGGTTCGAAGATGGAGTAATTCTTCTACTCCTCTCTTCTCCAACTCTGGAGGAATCCACTAGGTGTTGATCAAGTATACAAAGTGGTAGCGATCCGGATACAAGTCTTGATCACACGGTGACTTGATCCTTTGGGACTCGATCTGGAGACGCCTTGATCACTCGGTGAGCTTACCGTGCGACTCGGCTTCTTTCAGGCGTTTTGCTGCGCTTTGCTACTACATACCACTTGCTTAAGCTCTTTGGATTTGATCACGAAGCCCTCCAAAAGCTCAAGACTTGGTTCAACCTTGAACCTTCCTACAATCCTTCGTGGAATGTAGACCCCTTGATTCTTGGTAATTTCCTCTTCAACCGATTGAAGTTATCTTTCCTTCACAGGTGAGTGTTGGATTGATGTTCTTCGTAGTGTAGGCTTGACGATTGAGCGTTTAATAACTTGAGAATATTTGAGTTACAAAATGTTTCTTTCTTGCTTGTATGGTCAAGGTAACTGTGTAACCTCGTATCCTTTTCTCGAGTTATTCCTCGGCCTTTTATAGTGATCTTTCAAAAATCTGCCGTTGAAAAGATAGGCTTATTTTTGAAAGTCACTTGTGGACGTTGGCTTGTCTTGTTGCGATCCTTGAATTTGCCACTTCCTCGTAGAAGATGTTCTTGACTTTAGGAGTTCGACACGGTGTAGTGCTTCCCATTGGTTTATTCCTTTTGCACGCTCGGGGTGAGCACTTTGAGAAAGGTAGCATGGAGATATTACTTGTTTAAGTAATTATCTTGATTTACGCAACGAATCTCTTTCGATTATCTCGACTTGACCGCATTTCCTTGCTTTCCCCAGGTGACTTAGAGTCGCTTCCAATCATTGGATGACTCTCTGTCACTTTGACTTGAGACTTGGCTATATTTGGATTGACTTGGTGATACTTCATTCATTGCATCTCATCGCTCCTTGATCGAGTCCCTGTCTTCTCTTCTTTGCCATACTCGGTTTGTCTCGCGTGAGTCTTCCTTCTAGCCTTGATTGTCTTCTTGCATGTTTAGTCATAATGATTTAACTCACCTTGACCTTTATTTATTACAATGCGTTTACAACAAAGAATGGGGTGCCAACTTCTTATTCTAAGTTTTACATGGCATTCATCAAAATCTAAACAATAAATTTCCCAACAAGGACTATCACTTTGATATTCAATACCATCCCGGGAAAAGCTAACGTCGTAGCGCACGCTCAAGGTAAAGGCGAGCTTAGCCAAACTTATGATTCGAGAGTGGGAATCATTAGAAGAGTTGAGCAATTGGAATCGACGAGAACCAATACTCAGTTTCATGTGCTAACATTTCGGTTACACTCAATCTGTGAAAGAGATCAAAGAAGCACAAGAGAAAGATTCACATCTTCAAAAACTAAAGGAGAAGATACTTAAAGGAGAAAGATCGAATTCTCGGTGACGAAGATAGAGTTATCGATTCGAATCGAGTGTGTGTACCGAATGACGATAATGCGATTAGGAATAAAATCCTAGCAGAGGCACACCGTTCAAAATACACTATACATCCTGGGAGGAAACAAGATGTATAAGGATTTGAAAAGGAGTTATTGGTGGGTAAACACGAAGAACCAGGTAAAGCGAGTTCGTTGCGAGATGTTTAACTTGTCAATGAGTAAAAGCGAACACCAATGACCATCCGGTTTACTACAACCGTTGAGAATTCGAGTGAAAATGGGAACACATAACGATGGACTTCGTGACGGATCTACCAAAGACCAGAGGAGGCCATGATGCTATTTGGGTAGTGGTAGACCGACTCACGAAATCGCACACTTTTTACCCATCAAGAAAACTAATAGCTTGCGAGAAACTTTGCACGATTTATATCCAGAAATCATTCGCTTGCATGGAGTACCGATCGACATAGTATCCAACAGACCCGAGGTTTATCTCAGTTTTGGAAGTGCTTGCACGAGGAATTGGGTACCTCGCTAAGTTTAAGACCATGCAAAGACATCCACAAACCGATGGACGATCGAGCGAACAATTCAAACCCTTAAAGATATCTGCGAGCTTGCACATTGGATTTTCAAGGAAGTTGGGATTCACACTTACCATTACCGGAGTTCGCCTACAATAATAGTTATCGGGCCACGATTGGAATGGCACCCTACGAGGCATTATATGGGCGAAAATGTAGATCCCCACTACACTGGGAGATTGATGACCAATGGACTCCGAAGAGAAATACAAGTCGCCTCGATTCCAAAGGTCGACTTAGTTCGGGAGGCCATGGAGAAGGTCAAGCTGATCAAGGAGCGGATTCGCATGGCTCAGAGCCGCCAAAAGAGTTACGCGGATAAGAGAAGAAAGGATTTGGAATTTGAAGTCGGAGATGAAGTAATTCTCGAGACTCTCACCACGAAAAGGATTGATCAATCCGAAGAAAGGAGGCAAGTTGAGTCCAAGATATATTGGACCTTACAAGATTTTACTGAGAGGATCGGGAAGTTAGCTTACCGGCTCGAGTTACAAGACACCATATGCGGGAATACACGATGTATTCCACGTGTCGGGACTGAAGAAGTATCAACCGGATCCCGAGCATCCCCTCAATGGGAAATCTATCCTACACCGAGAGGCCGATCCGGATCATTGATCGCAGATACGATAGTTGCGTAAGAGAGAAATCGATGGTGAAGGTAGTGTGCGCGAGAACCACAACCGAGACGAAGACGCTTAACGTGGGAAATGGAAGAAGACATAAGGAATCAATATCCGAACTATTCAAGAGAATTTGGGGACCAAATTCTTTTAAGAGGGGAGGATGTGAAGCCCCGATTTTTCCGAGCTTATAATTGATTCTTATTGTCGTCTATGTTTGACCGACTATTTTACCGTCACTTTGACGGGTAATTATTAATAATATATATTTTGTATTTTATTTCATTTTATTTAATTACTTGTGATCATGATCTTTATTAATTCTATTTTGTATTTATGATCACTTGATTGATCATTATTACTATTTTTGTATTTATTAGTCACCTTAGAATTTTAAGAGACTATTTAATTTAGAGAGTTTTACCTTATAGAATTAAGATTTTGATTTAGATTAAGTGATCATGAGACTTATAGGTGATCAAGGAAATCACTAATTATTTTGGAGATTGACATATTTCATCTATTATCATCAAATTTGGGACAAAAACAAATATATGGAATTACCATAATGCCCTCATAGTGGACGGCCAACATGGAAATTTTGGAGTAAAAATATCATCCAACTCTTGTACACCTACACCTTATATTACTCATCTTGTGTATAATTATACCATTAATTCAAACATTATACACATCATCTCTTACATTAATTCTTTAATATTATTTTTGCCAACATGTTGGAAGTCTTCCAACATTCCATTCAAACCATGTCTTGCCCATACCTTTGACCTTCAAATTGTCTCCCATGCAAGAGGAAAAATGCAAGACACAAAATTGAACAAAAATTCCTCTCCCCCCATGGTGGACGGCCAATATGGCCATTTTTACACAAAATTTTCATTTTTCACTAACACATTCATCTCCTACACAAAATCCTCCTCCTTCTCTCTAAACTCCCAACTTCTCTCCACTCTTCTTCTCACTTTCTTCTTCAACACTTAGAAAATTTTCAAGATTTTTCAAACACACCTATACTACAAGGTAAGAAATTTTATCTTCAATCCATTTTTGATATCACATAGTTCATCTCTTCCACAACTTAAGTTTGAATTTTATTTGGAGGTACATTTAGAAGACCATTTGAAGATTAGAGCTTGACATCATCTTAAAGAAGGACTTCAAAACTTGAAGAAGAACTAGTAGAGAATTTGGACTACAAGGTAAAATTGAGTACTAGACCCTTCTTTCCTATTCCTTCTATTTTTTTCAAATTTTAACACCCCTTTTTCATTTTTGAGAAATAGGGCTGACCTTAGGTGATTTTGTAGTTGAACCAAAATTTCCAATTTTAAAGCTTCAACTAGTCTCCAAACACCTACTACACAAGGTAAAGTGTAGTCCTTCTCATTCTCTTATCTCCTTAATTTTTCTCTCATTTTTCTAATTTCAAATTTTTGATATTTCTTGACTTAGGGGCTGACCTAAGAAGCCTCATCCAAAAATTGTGAAATTTATCCTTTTATTTCACAATTTCCAATTTTAAGGTGGGTGGAAAAATATTTTCCAACTATTAGGTGTTTTATTAAAATGCATGTAGAAAATTTGATCATGAGCCTTACGATATATATAATCTATGTATTGCATGTCAATTTTATGTATCAAGCCATGAAAATTTCAAGAGTTGCTCAAAATTACTATTTATTGAATTTTAGGTGCATGCATGTGCAATTTAATGTTTTATTTGATGAATTCTTGTATGTATTGGACATGCATGTGTATGATCTTTAAAATCTATGTTTTGGATGACTTATAACCTGGACAAGTCGAGCATAATTGATTAAATTTCAATTTTGGACTTAAAAGTGTAAAAATGGAAAGTTGGTGGACTAAATTGCAAGAAAATAAAAGTTAAAGGACCCCTCTGCAAATTTCGATTTTGGGACTGTTCTCAGGTTAAAAAATAACTTTTGGATATTTTAATAAAATTTTAAGAGTTTTAAGATAAATAAAATCAACCTTTAAAAGCTCAAGGACTAGATTATAAAATTTTGAAAGTTTAAGGGCTACTTTACAATTTTTAAAACTGCACCATAACTAAACTTTAAAATTTGAAATTTTTACTCTTAAGGTACTGGAAATTACATATTTTAAAA
This sequence comes from Rehmannia glutinosa, assembly GCA_016081115.2. Classification (NCBI taxonomy): domain Eukaryota; kingdom Viridiplantae; phylum Streptophyta; class Magnoliopsida; order Lamiales; family Orobanchaceae; genus Rehmannia; species Rehmannia glutinosa. The sequence goes on from JABTTQ020003087.1 coordinate 36,608, forward strand.
GTATTCCAAAAATCCAAGTGGTTAGGGCTTGGAAAGCAATTTTACTAAAATTGAGCGACTAATGTGTAAAATACTAAACTTGAGGACCCAAATGAAATTTCCGGGACTTATGCAGCCCATGCACCTAGAAATACTAACTTAACTATAACCTAATTATATTTTGGACCCAAGGTTCAAATTTCATGACAATTGACCCCTAAAAGCCTTAAAGGCAATTATTTCAAAATGGGATAAAAATGATATTTTCAAAAGTTAAAGGACCTACACTTATTTCTTTTAAAAACTGATTTTTTCCTAATATCCCACTAACTTTAGTGATATTTTCCAACTGGAATCACATTAAAATCCCTTCCGGTTTGTGAGTTCCGATTATTTTAAACTTAAGGTCTGAATTGGCAATTTTTACAAATTTGCGGCCAATGTGAGAATTTTATAAAATCTAGACCCCAAAACTTTAAAAACCTGAATCTCTGAACAATTTAGAGAATTTAGGAACTGACCTCATAATTTTTCAAGGTCGGGATATTTATTTATTCAATTTTTAACCCCAAAAGTGTTGGTTTTTACAAAATGAGGGCTAAATTACAATTTTTCTTTTATAAAGGACCTAACTCAAATTATTTTCTCTTTTACTAAAATAGCCCTAGACCCTCTGACTTGGAGATTTAATTAAAGTATTTTATTTTCCCAAAAACCCTTGACTTATCGGATCAATTTGACCGATTAATACCCGGACATGGGCGACTTCCCTCGCCTTGCGATTTGAATCTATAACGGGACTTATATTCCACCTAATCTTTCAAGATATCGAAGGTTGCTTATCCTTCCGATAATCATCTTCATCCAAAACTCCACCAACACCAAAATTGCCCTCGCGTTATTTCAAAAATTTTCTGAATCGCTTCTGAATCAATAATACTCATTGCTGGTTGATCGCTGTACTTGTATTTACTTTCGCTCGAGTAACTTGGTGTGTCGAGCTCACGACTCGGAATGGATACGTCGGGGGATGGAACAAGCAACTCGATCGCTATTCCACTCTTCCCCATCGCCCTAATCCCGCAACCGAGGGACGGAGTTTGTCCAAGGGAAGCGGGTCGTAGTACTTGAGGTATAATCATGATTATGAGATCCGAGCCTTACAAGCTCCACCGTGGATTTTGTCTTTGCCTATGGAGCGATAAGGTGACCGGTCTTGACCATCTGCTGGGGAGTTACAAGGAAGAACGAAGGAATCGTTCCGATCCACACGATTCGGAGTTATCGGACCCGTTTGGTTGGCGCTAGAAACCGTGACGCAACCGCTACTTGTTTTGCATTGGTTGGCGCTACAAATCCGTGACGCAACCATTAATTGCCTTGCATGGGATTGGCGTTACATTTCCGCACGCAATCCTACCGTCTTTTGAATCACATAGTGCTGTGTGACCATGAATCTAATTTTCTCGAATCGTATAAGTATATTATTTAAATATATTTATCACGACGCTTGAATCGTGTGTGAATTCATGCATCATACTCACGCGTTTTCATGTAATTGTTTTCTCACATTAACTATATATCGCCACACTTGCACACGATCACCCCATCCACCGAGATTTTGTCTCATCCCCACCTATTTTCTAACCTTAGATGAGGACTTCGTTGAAGATCTTTGAACCGACCACGGATTGAGCCTTGTACTCCGCTTGTTGGATTTTACTTCTTCTTCTTCTTGTTGGACTCTTTTCTTGTGATGTTGTTGGACTCTTGTATTTCTTTCCACTCAGGTTTATAAGCGAAGGGCGTAGGACCCTTTGACTTTAAGTTGTTATATTTGGTTGATTTTTCGGGTATGTAATTTGGATTATGGATTGTGGACTGTAAGTTGTATTTGTACTTGTTATTTATTTCCGCTATTTAGATTCTGTTTCATTGGGTTATCGTTGATATTTGTCTCAAGTTTGTTTGGTTATTGTATTTAAGTTCGATCGCCGTCGCGTTCCGTTTGGGGCGTGACAACCATTTTATTAATAAACCCAATTATCCCCTCACTCTTCCGCGCTTGTTTTGTGATTTTATAAAATATAGTCTAATTTCAAAACATAACATTTGCTCACTAAAAATAAAATACTAATCAAGTTAACAAAGAACTCTAATTCATTAATAAAATAAGATTTTTCTAAAAATTCAAATTAAATAAAAATCATTGACATGCATCCACCGCTCCGCCTCGCTCGGACTCCTCAACCTGAAAAGTGTTAATAAATATGGGGTGAGCTTTCAACTCGCCAAAGTGGAGACACATTTGTCAAGATTAAATACAACACATAAGCATCATCATAAACATTCAACATGAAATTTAACTTTTACTTTGTCCTTTTCCTTTGATCGCCACATTTTTATAATCAAGGGTACACCAGAGGATACATCCCGATCCGGACCTTCTTACTCCCCCGACTAATCTGCAGGTTCACCCGAGGATACTTTTGTCCCGGACCTTCTTACTGACCCCGAATAATAAAGATCATGCGGGTTCACCCCGAGGATACTTTTGATCCCGGACTTCTTCTGACCCTAGGCTAACATAATTTATTTTCACATTGCACATAAATGATTATACATATAAGAAGCATTTAATAGCAACAAACAACAATGTGAGTATAATATCCCCACCTCGAATAAACGCAGATATCACGTGCGAAGAATGTAATAATGCAAAGAAATTCTACTCCTCGTTTTCTTCGTTTTTTTACAATAAATTATAAAGTACAATTAATAATATAGTAAAATAATATATTAAGATAAAATAAATAACTAAATAAAAAGAATCCGATTAAGAAGGAATGAAGAAGTGAATTATGTAAAGAATATTGAATTGGCTTTTACATAAATATGTCAACTACAAAGGAATGGGTGGTCTTATTAAAAGCCTATCACCAATTTAACACCACCATACAAAATTTGTACTCATTTGCGCACACACCCTCCGACACACAAAATTAGGCACACACTTACACACATAAACTCATGCACACATATATATACCTATAGTACACAATATAACTCGCGACAACACATAGAGTGACACAATTTAAACACACACACTCACACCCACAATTTAACACACACATCACAATGACTCTCTCACACACACACCGACGCACACATACACATATATATATAACACACACAATTAAATACACATACCACATCGACTCACGCGCACACACCGACACACACATACACATATATAAATAAAATCACGCACACACACTCACCAAAGAGACCATAATTGAGAGGAAGGACAACTTTGGATGGGAGCAGATCTTTGAATTGCGATTTTTTTTTTTTGGTAGCGGATGTGGTAAAAAAAAATCGTAGGAGGACGATATGTATTTATAGGGTGAAATTCAGGGTTTGGGATAAATAAGGTTTGTGAAAGAATCTTATTCGACTTGAACTTTTAAAGTTGGGTGAAAGGTTTGGGCCCATAATGAATTTTTAAATCAACATTTTAAATTGGGTCCGGATAATTATTGATACTTGGTTGTTATAAATAATAATAATAATAATAATAATAAAAGAGAATTATTGAACTAATAATTATATAATAATAATAATAATAATTCTAAATATACTTTTCTTAACAAAATTTCGTCCTCGAAATTCGTTGACTCGCCAAAGCTCAAGAAATAACATCTATTGAAAACCTTTCTTAATAGCATTGTTTTAATAACAAATAAAAATAAAGTTACAATGCAAAAACTTAATGTAAATGAAATCTTATCTATCTAGCGCCTCTTTATTAATTCCTAGTCTAGTCATTCATTATTTCCTTGAACTCGGTTCCGATTAGATTCTCCTTGCATAACATATATCCGAGCTCGGCCTCTCGGTTGTCTGTTCCTTCCTTTCATGTTCGTTCTTCAAGAATGGGCAATTGATAACTTTATGCCCGAATTCCTTACATTTGAAGCACTTTTCTTGTCCGCCTAAGCATCCCCCATAATGATTTCTCTTGCGGTAGGGCAAAGTGGCTTGTCACCGTCCATTTGGACTATCATTTTCATTAGTCCTTTCTTGTTAACGTGAATTCTCATTCTTGCTTTGCTCGCTCCTTCCCATTTCCTCTTTCGATTACATTAGTTGTTTTCACTTGACAACATAAACAAATGTTTGCACTTGACAAAGATAAACAATAGAATTTGACCCTATTTGTCCATCATCGACTACGAGAAATGGACACGACTCCACCATCGAGCAAACAATATTTTGTCATGACTTCAAACATTGCGTAATCATCAATGTAGTGATAGTGGCCAGGAGAGACACGTCGTTAATAGCTTTACTCGAATACTTGAGATCTTTAGTTCAAGATTGGACGTGCGGACATCGAATTGAAGCAAGATCAACATATTTTACCTAAGTACTAAAAGATTTGAATGCAAATCCGCACCAATCTTTCGTCATACTACACGAAGGAAACAATGGAAGCGGCTTATTTGGAAACAGTGTATCCAATCCCACATGAAGATACCAGGTCCTGCTAGAAGAAATCAACACAATGAAGATTCTATCACGGAGGGCAAGGCAAAATCTAGAAGGCCGGAGAAAAGAAGACACAAGGGAGCTTGGGAGAAAAAGTGCCAAAACCAAATGTGGAAGATGTGGGGATCCTGGTCTTAATAGAAAAACATGTAGGAATCAACCAAAAACAAAATAGGACTCGTAATAGAATATTACTATTACAAATATACGTGTAATTGATACAACTTCGACATATAGAAAATCAAAAGCAAATTGTTTCTATGTTGTTTCAAATATGTTTCTTACAATAAGATGACAAAACAAATGTTGGTTTCAAATGTGTTTCAGATATGTTTCTATTACACAACGAAACCATTTACCAAATAGAGACCATAAGAAACGTAACATAAAATGTACAATAATTTGAATCCCAAACCAAGCAACAACAATACATTAACTGAAAAACATCTCATAACTCGTCTCCAAATTGTTCAAAAACGTACTACCCATAAAATCTAATCGAGAATCAAAACAGCCAATAACGATCCAAATCCTTCAAGGAAAGCTATTATAAATACCAAATATTATATACCACTAAAAGTACCAAACTTAAGACAAATTTGTTCAGGTGATTACACAAATTATCAAGATTTTCGTAACAACAATTCCCTACAATCCTTAGGGAGTGGAGGCAGAATTATAATGTCGCTGTCATCCTCGTCGCCGTTTTGGTTGCTTCAGCTTCACGTGATTGTAGAGCAAATGACTAAACCTTGACCGCTCATTCTCTACGTCAAATGCCTCAAAGATCCATTTTCTTCCCTAAGCAACAAAATACTCCACGTAACACGCAACAAAAACGCCACACTAGTCACTACAAAAAGAAATGAAGAAATGGACAGTCGGACATATAAAACAACACAAACAAAAACAACAAAAAAGAACAAACAAATTGAAAATACATAGAAAATACTTACTTATTGGTCTGGAAAGGAATGTCTTTCACAACAACGACTTTCATAGAAGAATTTGATCACCGTAATACGCACACCGCCAAGAACAAAGATTAGGATGGACATCATAAAAGGCTACCAAGGACAAGAATCGAGGAAGGAGAGAGTCGTAAGCTTTCACAACTTCAAAGAACGACTTTAAGAGAATCATCCATCTTCATCGAATTGTATAGATAGATAGTTCTCTCCTTCATACTCAATGTCCCATTATTCAATGCTCCATATCAATGCAATGTATGGGGAACAAGATATGATCAACTTCCGACCATGGTCGTCCCGACGCTATATCATATCCATGATATAGTCCACAAGCTGGTGGTATTGATATTGATCATGGATGATCAAAATGTTTCACAATTGTTTTAGATAGTTATTAATTACAAATATGAAAATAATAAAGGTGTATACCCTTGAGAATCAAACCCTTCCACAAGCGCTTATTAAACCCATCCGACAGAACCCTTAACCAGGACCTTCACCCATATTCTCGTTCGGTGGCACCTTCCCTTCACCAAGGTTTTGGAAATTTTTTCGCCAAGATTCAAAATGGCATCTTTGTCGAAGTCTTCCAATCCAATCACCACGTCCCGCGGGTTCACCACCTTCGACAAAGATCACAACTCAAAGTTAGTGGTGAACGGAGTTTTGACCGCAACGGACGGTTTCAAACCCTCTTCATAGAAGGAGACAGATCGGAGGAGACACCAACTGGACTTTTCAAAGTACCCTGAAACAAAAAAAAACAAAACAAAAGGGAATAAAATAAAAAAGAACAAACAGAATCCAAAAACAACAAAATAACAGAAACTATAATTTAAACACACCTCCCCAAAGGTGCGGCTTGACTTGCGGTGTTCAATATGTCTTCAATTTGAGAAACGTTGAGATTGTCAAGTTCTTGAGAACTAAGAAATTTGTTCTCCTCCCCACCGCCCTTGCTTGATTCATCAAAGATCCTTCTCCATCTCACCACGGTCCTTGCTTGATTTATCGACACCTTCTCCATCTCACCACCGTCCTTCATTGATTCATCAACCACCTTATCAATGCTGTTCCAAACTCACCAGGCCACTAGCCGCAACTCCCTCTCGCAACACTTAGATCAACTTCACCAAAGATTATCATAATTTTTTTCTCAAAAACAACAATGTAAAGCTCGTTAGAACGACCACCAACATCACCCAATTCCGTAGGCATTGCATTTCTAGCTTCCCCAATGGGAACATCCACATTTCCGTCATCAACCTCATCCTCTCCATCTTTTTCCTCATCTGCATCTTCCTCAGAACCTGAACCTAATGACATGCCATTAGATTCGGTTTCACTCGTAGACTCCGATTCATCAACCTACTCCACTTCCTCGACACCACCATGAACCCGCATAAAAAACAACAACCATGTGATGAACAAAACAACAAATAAACAATCTTCAAACACAAAAGAAACACCAAGAAGAATCTAGATAGATAACAAAAAACCATAAAAACAATCTTTGGTTCCTAGCAATGTCATCAACGGTATGATTCGACCCACTACCAACAACACCTCCTTGCGCTTCAACTTTCCAACGACAAAATCATCGTCAAGTGGGAAATTTGAAGGTGTAGGTTGATTTATCGAAAATGTCTCAATGCACAGTGCACAAGCTCATCCTCGAGGGGCCACAAATTCTTCAAACCCAAATCGAAATAAGAAAAAAATAAAACTAAAGTCGAAAACAATAAAAAACAATTTGAACCATAAATGAAACAAGACAAAGAAAAAAAATAGTAAAATCATATTGCCTGTTTATTCAGCAGTCGATTGAAGATCTTCATCTCCAAGTCTTCGGCCCTAACTTTGTTGTCTTTCGGACTTTGAACAAGTCAGTTCAAAATTCTCGGGATCTCACAATCAACCGAGCACAAAACTTCCGCGTTCACCTCACGGGTAGCAATCGTAGAACCAAACCGGAAAGCCAACATAAATCCTTGAATTCTACAAAATTTCGCGACGCTTCCCACCCGGATTCTCCTCACCTTAAAGTTTGTTTTCGTACAAGATTTGCCGCCTCAACTCATGCATAGTAACATCAAACAACTCACTCCCCCATGGATATGTGTCAAACACATCCATATCCTTTTCCACCAACTCAAAAATGACATCTCAAAGTAACTACCCGTAGAAGTAAAAAAAGAACAAAAATGGAGAAAATAAAGTAAAGCCAATTTCGGGCATCTAAATCCTCATCACCCCAAACACGCATTAAAAAATATTCCGCAACCGATCGCCTATTAAACTTGTTTTCGCTTAGCAAAATACTTCAAATATAACAGAGCTACGAACATCCCCGACAACGAAGGGCTAACACCAACACAATTCAGGACCGGTCACAAATAGATAACTCCCCCAACCCAAACCTCAACAACTTCCCACCCACGACACAACAATTTCGTCCATCTTCGAGTGGATGACTTGACGTTTCAACAACGAATAGATAAGCTGAATTGGAAATCAACTTCTTTCATGTCCAAGAAATATCCAAAACATGTATTCTTGAATGCCTCCGGTTGGGTGTCGTTAAAGTTTTCTTTATATTCTTAATAGCATCAAAGGAGAAAGCAAAGATTTACTCGAGCAAAGAAACCATTCAACAGGTCAAGAACATACTTGAAACCCTAGAGACAACAATGAAACAAAATAGAAACACAAAATCAACAACCACTTCGATTTAAATACATAAAACAACAAATGAAACATAACGTAGAAACAAATAAGAAACAACATCGAAACAAACAAAAGAGTACAAATCAAAATACACAAAACTCATACCCAAAGAACATCTGTTTCTTCAAAAGAACCCTTCTTCTTCCCAAAGCCAGACTTTAACACCAACATTCGATTTCACACCTTTGGAAGCGATTTAATATCCGAACCGTTTCTTCCTCAACAATATTTTCTACTTTCCTCTTCTTAGAAGCCATAGAACCAAAGAACACCCTTCGAACTTTCCTCTTTTTCGAGGAATCGCTTCCTTCAAAGAACTTCTCAATATTCTCTTATAAGGAGAGTTTTTAGGAGCGTTTTTAGGAGCCATTAAAAATACTACCAAAACCGAGAGGTTTCAAAAAGAAATTAAACCTACGAGGAGAACGTGTTGGAGCTCGAACGATCAAATCGAAAGCAATGGTGGAGAACATGGCCACGATCGATCGTGGAATCGCAAAAAATGCGCGCCAATCCGAGTTCAATTCAGTAAGAATATTCTTTAACCTAGCTATGGAAACATAAGAAAGTGGAGAGGGTAAAAATCAAGAGAAAAGTAATGGGCGGGTATATTTGTCAAGTCCAAGGATCGGTCGGGTATATTTGTGATGGGTTGATATTTTTGTCTTTTTTAAAAAATCGGGGTATTTTGTGTAATTTCCTCAAAATTATATATAGAAATCACCATCTTAAAATAATTTCTAGTAAAAAAATTCAAAATAACGTTCTAAACCAAAAATATTTTTAATTTCATCCTATAAATTCTACATCAAATTATTCATAACCAAACATATTCACTTTGGTACGATTTTCAATAAAAAAGTTGACAATTTATATCAATGGCTTTTATCATAGAATTGAAAACCATACAACCCCTTAATTCCTAAAGTGCATGGTTCAATTTATTTTCTGTAGGGACAAACAAACTGCGTATTAAGTTGTGTTTTTTTTTTTTGACACAAATGAAAATGAAATTAAAAATATATCCATTTATTATTGAATTGTCCTAAAATCTTTCTTTTTCTCATAAGTACTATGGAATTGACATACGATTCGTTACGGGAAATATTAAAATTAATTAATTAAAATAGCCTGACACTTCCCGTACCATCGATTGCTCATATATGTTCAAGCATAACTTAGTCACACAGAAAAAAAGATCAAATATTTCTGAGCGAACGCAGGATTTTAGTTTTTTTTTTTTTTTGGGGGAATGGACCGATTTCATAAATTTAAACAATGATAAAAACATACTCATATACTAACATAATTAATGGCTTTTTATATTGCAAAAGACAACAATTTGAAGCTTTAATTTTTTAATTTTTTTTTTGGGTGGGGGAGTGGGGAATTATTTCATTTATTTTAACTACAAATAAAATTTGTGGAAAACTTTGGGGGAGAGGGGTTGAACTTTTGAAAAATTTTGGGGGCTCCCATCGTCCACGGGGAATATATATATATATATATATGTGTGTGTGTGTGTGTGTGTGTGTGTGTGTGTGTGTGTGTGTGTGTATAAGGTAGTCTCCTATTAGACGGTCTAACAGTTAGACAAAGTTAGCTTAATGGATCTACCTCCCGACTCATGAATCCATTGACCCGCCAACCCCAGGTAATACTTTTAGGGGACCTACTAATACTTTTCAAAGTGAGACTACTAATATGTTTTATTAGAAACACTAATACCATTCCAGTAAAATTACTAAAAATCTTTCAGAGAAAAAAATAATATTTTCCAGATGAACTACTAATATGTTTCAAAAGGATGACTAATACTTTTGACGGAAAAAACTACTACTTTATTTTTTGGGGGGATTATTAAATATTTTCAAGTGAACTACATATCTAATATCACAAAATCATTACTTTCAAGTGAACTATGTACTAATACTTTTCGTGAGAGACTCGCTAATGCAGATCCTCGGATACACAAAAATGCCACATGGTCGATTTTGAGACTGTATAATAGATTTTGGCCCGTTAGGTCGTCCGACATAAGTTTTTGTATAAATATATATATATATACATATATATATGTGTGTGTGTGTGTGTGTGTGTTTGTGTTTAGGGATGGATCCTGGGTCAAGGCAACAACCACCCTCCTCAACTTCATATAACTTATAAGAAGGAAGTTGGGAAGATGGGACTTTTAGGGTTTTGAGAAAAGATGCTCTATTCTCTCTCCTCCCAAACCTCCATGGTCGATTTAATCTTGATCTTCTTCATGGAGCTCGACTTTTTTTTCCCGAAATTATTAAATCTCATGATTCTTCAATCCCCGCTCCTAGGGTTTTACCAAAGGTTTCCCAAAATCCTAATTTTACTACTCACAAGAATGGTGCAAGCTTCGAACAAGAAGAACATCAAACGATTTCTTTTACTACCTTTCTTGATCCTCCTACACAAACGTTTCAAACCGCTGCAAGAATTGATCAAAAAATCAAGATCCGTTACATTCCACATGTTTTTATCAAGTTTTAGATCATCCTATTGCTCATGCTTCCAAGATTCTCAAGAACCATCCAAGAACGGATCAAGATTTTCGAGAAATGGTTGTGAATACAATTCCGATTAAGGAGATTTTTATTCCATAATGATGGATGAAAGTATTTACCATAAACGTACAATGAAGTTACAGGATTTATTAATCGGACGACTCCTACTTCCAAAAGGGGCAAAGCCGTACACGTTGAGGTGCTCAAATTGAAATTGCCTGCCGTTTAGAGAATTCAAAATGTTTGGCGATAAGTACCACTAGGTAAGGGTTATTTTCGAAAACTTGGGTTCAAGTTAAGCCCTAAAAGCCCGTTCTACGAAGAGGAGTGCTGGCCCTAAGGAGGGTGGACCATCCACTTTGGGTATTCAAACACATAATTCTTTTAATGTGCTGGGTGATACATCGGAGGATTTGCATGGAGAGAATGAGCCCTCACACGTCCGTGAAGATGTGGGCCTCAAAGGTTCGAATGTCAATCCTGATAGGACTATGATTCTTTATTAACCACGTAACAAAGTTGTTATTATTCATGAGGACACGATGATTACACCAAATTTTGATGAAAAGAGTGAAGCGGATCTCTACAGTGCCATGGAAGCTGTATCTAGAAGTTGTCCACCTAATGATTATGTCCTTAGCTCTAACGATCCGTCAGAGGGTTTCTGAGTAATGGCTGCATAAACACGAAAGCCTTAGTCTGATATGGTGGATGAAGAAGAACAAGACAAATCGAAGCTTTAAAGACCAAACTAGCAACTCCTCAACTATCGTCATTCACTCATGTGTGCTTCCTCGAAGCTATGAAGGCTATGGAAATTGTGGCTCTAGAATCCTGGGCCGACATTCCACGGGGTATATCGAGACCATCAAGACGATACTTGAGCACGTGAAAAATACAAATGAAAATATCACTCCAAAATCTTTGGCACATGAACGCCTTTCATTTAAATCGTCTTTAAGTTTTTTTTTTTTTGTAGTTTTTCTCCCAAGTTTTGCATTGTTTTTCCTTTGCTACCCGATGTGCTTGTGATCGAGGACTTTTTCCTTTCTTTTTATATATTTCCATTTATTTAAAAACTTCATATAACTTATAAAAATAATTAAATCGTAAATGTATATATAGGTGTTAAATTTTAAAATCTTTTCTCCCTAAAAAAATAAAAAATAAAAGATAATGGTTGTATACTTAATGTTCTCAATAATTATTTCTTGAAAGGAATACGTACTCTTTAGAAACTCGGATTGTAGAATGAAATTTAATCATAATATTCACGTGATAAAAAATAATTACTCTAGCTTTAGTGAAAAACGTAAATCTATCTTGATTTATGATAATTTAAACTCGAGATACAATAAGGACTTATATATGAGTCAATGTCAAATTATGAATCCACAATATATTAGTTTAAAGATAATGTGAACAGACTTAGATTAAGATTTCAACTTTCTTCTCCATTATGAGAATGAGATACAAAATATGTAAGGATTACATAGATATTGTTGACGGATATCAACAAGCACAAAAACAAGCAATACTTTGCATGCATGCTTGCTAATTGCTTATTGCTTATTCATACTAGTTTTCATACATAATCGGTGAAATTGAAGTGGAGAAGAATTTTCAAATCTACTTATAATGGCAATTAGGCACCCACATTGACAAATCCATTTACAAAGAAAGATTTTGAACCAACCCCAATGTGGATGTGACGATTGTTCCAATGGATCGAATAGTAGAAACAAGAACGTCATTTGTGGTAGAAAGAATCGGGCAAACAACGAGTTGAGGGAAGTTGAACACGGCAATGCATGGAACGTAGGCAGACCAAGAATAAGTCCTTAAAGCGGGAACAATAATGTTAAAAGATCCATTGACATTAGTGGTAGCTTGACCAATCGTGGTTGTAGCACCAAGAATGGAGCAATTTCAGTCTAACAACCGCCCCAAAGAACACTCGCCAGGACAATTTCCGTTAGACGTGCAACAAAGGTTGCCGCTACAATCGGCCACGCAGTGATCACCTGGCCGTGGGCTAAGGGGTTTGAGGCCGCAAGGACGAGGAGGGCAATGAGTAAAAGGGTAAAAGCACGGTTATAAGCCATTTGGGGATTTCGGTATTTATTTGTTATGAACAAAACTATGTTAGTTCTATGCTCAAGTTGTTGTGTCCAAATGTAAGGAAAGAAGCTCTATTTATACTGATTTATCTGCCTCTATTATTGCCTTCTCCTTTTTAAATTTTTTATTTTTATTAATATATATATATATATATATATATATATTCCTAGCAAATTTGAAGTAGTGGTTTAGGGGTGGGTTGCTCTATATATGGTTCTTATCTATTTTACAAGTCAAATTTCCCCATTTTCTGAACCATACTGTTATCCAAATATCTGCCCATGTTATTGAGTATGTGGAAACTTTACATTTTTAGACTTTTATAGTCCATATTATTGAAGAGCTTACGATAAGCTTTACATTTTAGAAACTACGTACAAAAATAACTTAATTAGAGTATATATTCTGAAAGTTTATTATTCTACATGGACCTTTTTCTCAATGTGAAGAGTCACAAATTAAATCTGTAGGCCATATAATTTCATAAATTTTCAAGTAAATTGGAATCACCACATTATACATACAATAATTAATTTGTAAATGTAGTAAATATCAACTCTCTTTTTCGATTTACCTCAACTTTCAAGTTTATAGAAACAACTTTTTTGAGAACTTTGCTTGATGGTTTCTATTTTTCTACAACCGCTCTGTAACGAGAAAAATTCACTTTGGTTCCATAAGACCGAAAGATCCGACGATTTTAGTCCCATGTCTTGAAAATAGTCCCATAAAATTGTTCTTGTTACACAAATGGTCCCATCGTTAGTAAATTGTGATCAAACTGTCAAATTCACTATCAAACCCGTGATTTTACTCTCATGGCTTGAAAATAGTCTCATATGATTGTTCTTTTTACAAAACTAAATATAGCTAATACCTATTTTAAAAAATATATTATCACTAAAGATATAATTTTTTATTTATTTTAATTAAAAAATTAACAAGTAAATTAAATGATAAAATTTATAATTCAACTTATAAAAAATTAATTTTCTGGAAAATAATTTTTAAAAGTAGATATTCACAAAAAAAAAGAAGATCAAATACATGCATCATTTATTTCAATTAGAAAATTAACAGAGTAAATTAAATGATAAAAATTTATAACTAAAGTTATAAAAAATAAATTTTTGAAATAATTTTTAAAAGTAGATGTTAATTAATTTTTTTGTGTGAATATGTAAAACAAAAAAAAAAAAAAAGATCAAATACGTGTAGCATTTATTTTAATTAAAAAATTAACCCGGAAAACTAAATGATAAAATTTATAATTCAAGTTATAAAAAATAATTTTTCCGAAATTTTTTTAAGAGTAGATGTTAATTAAATTTGTTTGTGCGAATGTATAATACGAAAAAAAGATCAAATACATGCACATACAAACATATATATATATATATATATATATATTATTTCGAAGTCCCAACGTTCTTATCCTAGGTACTAGTCTAATATAACCAGTGTTCTAAAACTCGCTAGGCGGTTGCAGGCGCAGGACAAGAGCCTAGGGCACAGAGCGCCAAGGCGGGGACTAAGCGGCGCCAGGCGGGGCCTAGAATTAAGGCATAATTATATGGTTTTTTATTTTTATTAAAATTAAAACCTTATTAACAAAATTAAACCATTAGAAAATATGATCAAATAAACTAAAAAAGTAAAAATATTGGATAGAAAATAATCATAATCCATATGTATTGTATATTTTAACCATTGATGGCTCTCACATATTCTTTTTTTTTTCCAATCAAAGAAAATACAACTTTTATCAGTAAAAGTTTTTAGAAAAAAATCAAAAATTAAAAAAACAACTCATGTATGATAAATTAATAATGAGATTCAGAGAGTGATCAAGATAATCATACCATTTCCATAGTGGATTGAGATTGATCTCCTAAACTTGAAATGATTCAAATGAATACCCTTTCAACAAAAAAAAAAGTCTCATTCGCGATTTGGGTGGTAGGGTTTTAGGTTTTAGCTTACGGGAGGTTGGGGATTGGGTTTTGAAAGATTAGGCCTATTATTAAAAAACTGATTTTTTTAAAAAGGAACCAAAAAGACGTCGTTTTGATTAGCAATTTTTTTAAAAAAACACATCTCGGCGCCTAGCGGCGACTGAGCGCCTAGGCACCGACTTGACCGACTAGGCGCTGACTTGAGCGCCCGCCCGATTTATTGGCCGATTTGCAAGTTTCTCCTCGGTTAGGTGGCGCTAGCGCCGCCAGCGCCCGCCTAGCCCGAGTTTTAGAACACTGAATATAACCTAGTGCATGTATTTGTATATATGTAAAGTTTGATTTCAAAACATAAAAAATAAAAATATAATATTTGAAAAAAATTGTGAGCCAGATTAATTGTCTTTTTATGTCAACTATGAATTTGCTAGTATTTATCAATTTAAATTTAACTATACTAAAATATTTTTAATAGTATTTTTCTAAAAATTTTAAAAATAATTCCTATATTTAAAAATTATGAAATTATTTAATATTGTAAACTTTTTTATTTTATTGATAATTGAACTTCATGTATTTTCCAATACGTAAATGTGCTTTTGTAATTATTTGTATTTTCAAAAATCAAGAAGTAGTTTAAACTAAAAAACAAATATAGAAAAAATATTTGTTTTTCTAAATATTTGAAGTAAAAGAATTTGTTTTAGTGAAATAAAAAGCATTGGAAAATATATTTTTAGAAAAATATTTCCAGGATAGAGATTTTTTAGTTATCAAGTGTGACATTCACAATATTAATTTTAAATAAATAACTAAAAATTTAAAATTTAAAATAATTTTATCATCAATAATATTAAATTTGACCAATAAAAGAATAATGGGACTATTTTTGGTTAAAAATGTAAGTTTGGTGTCCTATGTGACCATTTTTGTCATCAATAACTTTTTTCGTTAATTTTTAATGACATCACGCCACAATTTAAGTTTTCGTGTCTTATGGGACAATTTTTGGTTAAAAGTGAGAACAATGGGACTAAAAGTGAGAACAATGGTACTAAAACCATCGGTGCTCATTCTTATGTCACCAAAAGATAAATTTTCTCCTATGTAGACTGTAACATTTTAGGTAGATTTTGAGTAATTTAATTTGATCAATTACTACGTATTTATTTCAAATCATTAAGTAATCTTTTTCATAAGTTATTTCATCAATTAGTCAGTTAAGACGGAATGGAAACCATCTAATTAATAAGACCCCGAACAAAATCTAATATTTTTTCTCTACTAAATCTATGTAACTGAAGTTTCGTTAAACTTTAATTTCACTACAACATAAATGACATTAGGTAACACAAATTTTGTAGCACTTTTTACATAAGGTACATATGTAACACAAGTTTGTAACACTTTTACATTACAATATTTATGTAACACTTTTGTAGCACTTTATCAATATGTAACACTTATATGTAACACTTTTATATAAGTAACACTTTTTAAGTATCACTTTTTTTTGTTATTTCTTTTGTAATGCAAATAGGTAACACTTTTATCAATATGTAACGCTTATATGTAACACTTTTGAGTATCACTTTGTTTTTGTTATTTCTTTTGTAACGCAAATAGGTATCACTTTATTTAAAAAGCACTCTTGGCAACACTATATTTTATTGATTGTAACACTTTTTAAGTTATATTTTAGTAACACAAAATTATATAACTATCATTAAATCATGTCAAAGATTTATTTAATTAATTGATGTCACCAAACCTAAAAATTGTAGACATCATGTACTCTGTTTTTTTAATTGAATTTTTGTTTTCTTTTTACAAAGTATTTTAGTTTTGCTTTTATTTTTTTACTTTTTACGAAGACAATTAATTCGTCTTAATACCGACGGAAAATGCGCATATATGTATATATATATATATATTTTATTATTATTATTTAATTAATTTTTAATTTTTATTAACAGAGACCAATTTCACCGTTAACTTTTTTTTATTTGTTTTACTTTTAAAAAAAATTACCAATGAAAATTGATGTTGTCGGTAATTACTTAGGAATTTTTTCCATCGGTAAATTATTTTTTCGTTATTTTCTTTATTATTTAATTTTTTTTATGTTAGAACTTTTTTATATCTGTCGGTAAATTAATTTTATATTTTTATATATTTTTAGTTTTCTTGATTGAATATTTATCATCGATAAATTTATTTTATATATTTTTGATATTTTTAATTTGTTGTGTCCTTTAATATATAATATAATATGATTTTCAAACTATATACTATATAAAATTTGATATATACAAAGATGTATAATATAATTTAATACATATATTATAAAATATAATTTTATTATATAAAATATATTATATATATTATATGTATATATATATGTGTGTGTGTGTGTATGTGTATATATTAAACAAAGCAAAAGTTGTAATAAGAATCAACTTAGCTTAGTGGAAAATTGCCACTTTCATACATAACAGTCATGGGTTCGAATCTACTTGGTGGCAAAAATAGTATTTCTACGAAGTGCTACAAAAAAGTGTTATCTAATATTCATATGTAACACTTTAGAAGTATTTTTTTAAAGTGATACAAAAAAGTGTTACATAAGATTCATATGTAACACTTTAGAAATATTGCTTCAAAGTGTTATCAATAGAAAACTTAATGTATCACTTAGAAAAAGTATTACTAAAAGGTAATAAAAGTGATACATTAGACTATAGGTAAGGTAACACGGACAGTGCGCGCCATAAAAGTGCTACCTATTGTCTA
Source organism: Rehmannia glutinosa (assembly GCA_016081115.2). Taxonomy (NCBI): domain Eukaryota; kingdom Viridiplantae; phylum Streptophyta; class Magnoliopsida; order Lamiales; family Orobanchaceae; genus Rehmannia; species Rehmannia glutinosa. The sequence goes on from JABTTQ020003087.1 coordinate 54,242, forward strand.
TAGTAACCTTTTATGGGCATTAGGTAACATTTTTGAGTGTTACCTAATGTCATTTATGTTGTAGTGTTTGGAAGCGTGGGTGTGTATATAGTGGACCAAATTCAAGATGTGCAAGTTGATACACTAAGTTTGATATGAACAGTGGTAGCCCATAAGGTGTTGCTAAATTCTAATAATATAATGCTATCACTTTGTTTTCTAGGGAAGGATAGGGCGGCCCTTAAAAGTTTGGAATAACAATCCATGACAAACATGAATAAAATTCTTTTTTTCTTATATCAACACTTGCAAGCGATACAAGTGTTGCCAAGTTCTAATAAGCGGTAATAGGCCATATTGGCCACTCATGTTTTGTAAAAATGAAAAATAGTCATGTTTTTTTTTTTTGAAAGGAAAAATAGCCATGTTTTTCAAAAACAATGTTTTAGCCATTTTGCCTAAAGCGACGTTGAACCCATCGTGTATTTTTGGTGTAGTACTCGATCATTTTTAAAAAGAATTGAGGCAATACATAACTTGGTACCGAGTGTACATGTCTCGGTACCAAGAGACGGACCGGTCCCCATAAATGAGAAAAAGGAAAAAATGGATATTTGAACATAATTATAAGTTTTGGACTAACAATTTATACCATTTTTTAAGCAGATACCCCATATTTTCAACTTGGGTGAATAATTCTAAAATCCATTTTAATCATGACATCAGGATAAAAAAGATTGGGAAAGAGCACAACTTATGTAAGTTCAAGCATCAGTCCTAATAAAGATACTAAAAGAGCATATATATATATATATATATATATATAGGGATGAGATCTCATGTGGCAGCCTCTTACCATGTCGCAGTGTGGACAGATCCCATCCATCCATCCTATTCAATCAATGGTTCAGATTAGGCCTAAAAATACACCTTTTTCAATTATTTTATGTGTAAAAAGGGCAAATCGGTAACTATCAAAATGGTGTAAAAATAATACCATATTTACTTTCCTAAAATCAAGGGATCGGATATATTCAATATCACCTTTCCATAACAGACACGCCTAATCATGAGCAAAAAAACGGATTCACCCTTTATGCGTATTTTGGTATACAAATGTGTATAATATTGTGCTCTGGTTGCATTGTTTCGTGTATAAATATGTATATTTTGGTGTTAATATAACATAAAATATGGCGTGTTTGGATGTTTATTTGAGACTAAACAATGGTACGTAAATTGGTATAAAAATATTGACAATATTGTACATTGAAAGCATATTTTGGTATATACATGTGCATACTTCTGCTTTATAATCATAAAAATATGGTATAAAAATAATTTCATTAGGGTATCCCGAAATCATATTTTGGTGTACACTTGTCCGATATTTGGTGATAATATAAGTATTGAGAGTACATTGTTAGATGTTTAATTGAGAATATGTGTATTTTGAAAATTATTTTGTGTGTACATTTAACTCGATTTGGTGTACAAATATGAAAATTTTTCAACATTACGCTTTGCCTCGATAACTACCACGTGTTAATATCGATAGAAGCAGATCCAATTGAAAATACGTAAAACAAAATTGCCAAAAAAAATGATGTTAACATCAAACAAGTCAACCAAATGTGTCTCATAAAAACTAAGCAATATACCAACAATTGCCTAATCGTATACCAATCTATAGCTAAGTTTTCATCAATTCATATCCACAATTAAAATAAAAACAACTGAACTAATTGTATACCAACTATTTACTAAATGTATACCAACTTATAGCTAAGATTTCATCTATTCATTTCCATTGGTGCAATAAAACAAAATGGGGCAAAAAATATAAGCTACAATTTACTCGGTTTGGGCATTGAAGATTTCAAAACAGTTGCGGTCTTGGACCTCTTGTTAACATTACGCACCCTCGCCGGCCCTAGAGATGCATGTCTTTTCTGTTTCTTCTTGCCATTAAAAATTATAAACCTGGTATTGAGAAACATGAACTATATTAAAGAATGGAACTCAAGCACAATATATAAAAAAGAATACACCAACTAAACTAATTGGGCAATCGTATGAACTCTAATTGTATACTAAAAATAATAATATTTAAACACCATTCATCATTATGCATTGCATGGACATTATATACACATTACCAAACGTATCAATGCATCAAAACACATATTCATACCGTTATAACAATGCTAAATATGCACCAATACATATATCCATGGCTCTTTTTTTTTTTTTGGTGCAGGGGTTAAACAAAACACCACAATAGATTTAACTATATACCAAGGTAAGAAAACATATATAATTCCTAAGTAAAATGTAGACCAAAATAACAAGGACTGATTCACCAAAAAATACACAAAATAATTGCCTGCTCTACTTACTCCAACTAACTTCCAAAACCAAGAAAACACATCATCACGAATCGACATAAAAGGAAGAAAACTCAAGGGATAAACCCTTTCTACAAAATATACAACCGAAAACTTGAAAAAATCGAACCAGAATCTGACCTTTACCAATACTGCCAATTGCATTTTGGATTTTGATGTCGAATGAACCCTGACAATCTTGAAAATTGACACAATTTGTTCTCGGTGGTCGAGTGGTAGAATGAAGAAGGAATAGAAGAAATGGTGGATTGGAAGAATAAAGAAGAAAGAGAGAAAAAAAGGGGGTTTTATTTTGTGTGAAAAATCGATTGCAAAAAAAGTGGAAAAGATTTAATGAAATCCCCAAAAAAGGGGGGTTATAGAAGTTACCAAAAACGTCGTGTGATTATGTTGATGAAATGTCCATTGTGCCCTTAAATGGGCTATATTCAATATAAAAAAATCAAAAAATATTGGCCTTAGGATTAAACATGATAATGGCTTAGATTGGTCCCACACACGCCACATGGTAAGCCCTTGCCACATATGATCCTATCCCTATATATATATATATATATATATATATATATATATATCTATATGAGAGAATTTGGATTGGATAAAGCTACGGGATGCATAGAAAATATGAACTGAAATATGTAGATTGGCTTAATGTTGTATAGTTAATATAGGTTATGATGAATTTTTTGTTCATTGGAAAGACGAGAAATAGATAATATCTTGTCGAAGAACAAAAAACATTTTGAATTTTTCGCCCAAGTAACTAAGCTTGAAAAAATCAATTGTTACAGTGGTTTGATTTATTTGCCTGAAGGGACATAAAAAGTAAAAAAAAATATATCATTTAATTATGCAATTGTCCACATCAAATATATCTTTTGTCATAAGTACTATGGAAGTGACATACGAACAGTTAAGCAAAATATTCAAATAATTAATTCAAGATAGCATGATACTTTCCGCACCATCGATTGTTCAAGTTTTTTTTTTTTTTTTTTTTGTACAATAAATTAGGAATAGTAGGGGAAGGAACACATGCACTCATATGAGATCGAACACCATCTGGTCAATCACCCTCACAATACAGATATTTCTACCAATGAATCACAACTTTAATTTATGTGAGTTCAAGCATAACTTAGTCCTAATTAAGATACCAGAAGAGCAAATATATGTGTGTACGTGCGTGCAGACAAAGTACAACATCCTCTCCGTCCAGAGACTGAAGAGGGTTCCCTCAAATATAGATGGGCGTGATTGCATGAATGTCATCTGTGAAGGATTATGACCTATTCCACCATGCAAATGATTATCAAGTGTTTTTTAATTGTTATCATTTGTCTTATAAAAATCCACAATTTATACTTGAAAACAATTTTATATGGTAATTTTATATACTTGACAATCATCCGTGGATTGAAACAGGAGATGAAATACATTTCTCAATAGAAGATCCTCCTAACTGATTTGAGAAGGTTCCTCCAGTTTGGCAATAAGGCCATCTACTTAAAATAGGAAACTTATAAGTGGCTCATCCTATCATCCCTTAGACTTAGGATGCATGCAGTGGTAGCCGAATATTTTTAAAATTTGGAAACACCAGTATGGGCTACCTGCATTGTTCATATCAATCTCTATGTAAGATTCCACTATACAGATTTTATCAAGTTGGACAATTTGATCAATTTGGTCCCTAACTAGGGGTGTGCACGTGACTTGGAGATTATCGAAACTAAACCGATATTCGAAAAATCGAAAAATATCCGAACCAAAAATAACCATTGACTTTTGACTTTTCCCGAAACGAATCGTCCCAAAAATTTTCATGATACGATTCTGGAGATTTCTTAAATATTCATACCGAGAACCGTACCGAACCATATATACCGAACCGTACCAAACCAAAGATCCGAAACTAGAACCGATTTTAGATATTTTTACATATACACATATAATATTTTTATCTTATTTATAGTTTAATATTGAATTAACTACACATTCCTTTAAAATTTAAGACTATATAAAACATACTACTAGAAATTATCAAATTAAAAGTTTATCATATTTTATCAATATATCAAATGAATAATTGAATATGAATTTAATTGAGAAGAGTTACAGTATATTGATTATTTATTAAAACTTGGTGGTCATCATATATTAATTTAGTTAAATATGTCCAATAAATTAAATTATAAAATCATATTTGATTTGTAGAAAATATTTTATCAGGATGATATATATTTGACTTATTAAGGAACATAACTAGACTCATCCCCTAATCAAAAAAATAATTAAATTTAAAACTAATTAAATTATTCGTAAATTGCATCAAAACTAGAGCAATCATCTAATCAATAAATTTAGACATTGAGACAATAAACATACATAAACTTTCGTTTCATATTAATTTGTCAATTTTATTAGTTAATTATACTTTTCTAATTAAGTCAAGAGCTATGGAAAATGGGCCAAGATTATACTTTCCTCTATTCAAAATACATATTTTTTTAGGAATAAAAAATACATATATTAAGGATTGTATTAAAATACCCAATATACCATTAATTAATAAAGATGGGCGTAATTGCATGAATGTCACGGTGAAGGTTCACATAGCTTTTGAGGCTCAACTCGGTTATAGACTATATGATTTCAAACCATTTCCATTTAGGTTTCAAGAAATATACAAGAAAAATGGTCTTATAGTCCTTTCCCAATTGTAGTTAATTGTCATCATTTTTAGCACACAATGTATGTACAAAACAATAAGAATTTTCACGTTCCTTGTAAAGGATTATGACCTATTCCACCATACAAATAATTATAAAGTGTTTTTTAACTGATATCATTTGCCTTATAAAATCCACAATTTATATTTGAAAACAAATATATATTGTAATTTTTATACAATTGACAATCATCCGTGAATTGAAATAGGTGATGAAATACATTTCTCAATAGAAGATCCTCCCTAACTGATTTGAGAAGGTTCCTCCGATTTGGCAATAAGGCCATCTACTTAAAATAGGAAACTTATAAGTGGCTCATCCTATCATCCCTGAGACTTAGGATGCATGCAGTGGTAGCCGAATATTGTTAAAATAGGAAACTTATAAGTGGCTCATCCTATCATCCCTTAAACTACCTGCATTGTTCATATCAATCTCAATGTAAGATTCAACTATGTAGATTTCATCAAGTTGGACAATTTGAATTTGGTCCCAATTAGGGGTGTGCACGTGACTTGAAAATTATCGAAACCAAACCGATATTCGAATCGAAAAATATCCGAAACAAAAATAACCATTGACTTTTGACTTTTCCTGAAACGAAGCGTCCCAAAATTTTTCATGATATGATTCTGGAATTTTTCAAATATTCATACCGAGAACAAAATCATCAACCATATATACCAACCGTACCAAACCGAAGATCCAAAACTAGACACTACAATAAAACATGGCTTTTGCTTCGGCATTTTTAGTAGCGACTTTGTGTCGTCCCAATTAGATATATTTAGCAACGACATCAGTGTTGCTAAGCTTACATCACAATTTTACAAGCTCGCGTGGATAATATTGAGTATCTTTGTAAAAAAATCTTCCAATATTTTGGGACGACTTTTTGTCGTCTCAAGAACCAGTTTTTCTGGTAGTGAGAACCGATTTTAGATATTTTTTGCATATACATATATAATATTTTTATCTTATTTATAGTTTAATATTGAATTAACTACACATTCCTTTAAAATTCAATACTATATAAAACATAATACTAGAAATTATCAAATTAAAATTTTATCATATTTTATCAATATATCAAATGAATAATTAAATATAAATTTAATTCAGTAAGAGTTACATTATATTGATTATTTATTAAAACTTGGTGGTCATCATATATTAATTTAGTTAAATGTTCCCAATAAATTAAATTATAAAATCATATTTGATTTGTAGAAAATATTTTAATTTGATGATATTTGACTTATTAAGGAACATAACTAGACCCATCCCCTAATTAAAAAAATTAATTAAAATTTAAATTAGTTAAATGATTCGTAAATTGCATCAAAACTAGAGAATCATCTAATCAATAAAATGAGACATTGAGACAATAAACATACATAAACTTTCGTTTCATATTAATTTGTGAATTTTATTAGTTAATTATACTTTTCTAATTAAGTCAAGAGATGTGGGAAATGGGCCAAGATTATACTCCTCCTATTCAAAAGAAATACTCTCTCCTATTCAAAATAAGTGTCTTTTTAGGAAAAAAACACACATATTAAGGATTGTGTTAAAATATCAAATATACCCTTAATTAATAATAAATGCTACTTTGGAACAAACAAATTTAGGTATTAGTGTTAGTTGGGAAACAATATATTTAAGGGTAATTTGGGAAATCTTTTCTCACCAACCTTGAAATGTGAGGACATTCTTTTGAAAAAAATTCATGTGCCAAAAAGACACTTATTGTGAATAGGAGGGAGTATTTTTTAGAATAAAAATACACATACCAAGGATTGTATTAAAATACCCAATATACCATTAATTAACACTACTACAAAAAAGACATTTTACATCGTGGTTTAACATCGGTTATTACACAACCGATGTAAAAAAAACGCGGTGGCATAATTGTAATTTTTTAGAAGATATCTACATCGGTTGTGCAAAACGCGATGTAAAAAGTTTAATTCTACATCGGTTATCAAATGAACCGATGTAGAAATAACTGTTTTACATCGGTTATAAAGTAATAGATGTAGAAAAAATACCCGGTGGCATATTTGTATACTTTTTAAAGATGTTTTCATCATTTGTTATTAAATACGCGATGTAAATATTTGCCCTATTCCCTTCAGCATCTCAGTTTTTTCTTCTCTCAAATCGATTATACTCTATTTTCCCAAATTAAATTTCTCGATTTCTCTCGTCATTCCTCCGCCGCCACCGTTGCACAATCATTCCGCTAGAGCACCTTCATCTTACTGGCACATATGTGCATGGTCAAAGTCGGTCAAGATAGGGAGAATGGTTTTCACTGTTTCGTTGTTTCAAACCCTAACCTTTTTTCGGGCAAGTCGTGATTTCTAGGGTTCGTGGCCGCAATCGGTATTCATGGTGGTGGAGGTGGTTCGGAGGAGATATCAATAGGAGCATGGATCGGTCGGAGGGGTAGGACTAGCGTAAGAGGAAGACGCCGTTTCAATTGGAAACGCTCGAGAAAACCTATGCAAGTATGTGTCCTTTTTGTTCATTTTTTTGTGTGGAAATTTGTGGATGTTGTTCTTTTTGGGCTTATTCTCGTGAATGTCGATGATTGTCTTTGAATGTTCAATTGGGATATATATGTTAGTATTTTTGGTGACATTTTGGATTTTTTTATTAGATGATTGCCTTTTAAGTAATTTGTTTATTATTTGTCAGTTGACATAGCTCACAGTTCGGATCCGCTTTTGGCTTAGGGCCAAGTTCTATGTTGTGAAGATTTTACACAAATGTATGCTGCATCCGGACTTGTGGTGGTGGCTCTATTTAAGAAGTTGAACATGGGGGCTTGGGCTTTTCTAAGGTCATTTGTTTTCTCGTCAAGTGTGGGGGTGTAGGTCCCAAGGGGTGTAAGTGTAAGGTTTAGAAGGGGGTTGAATAAACTTACCAAATTTTCGATTTAGTCCTTTTAAATCTCTGAGTTGATTCTACAGTTTGTGTCCTTGATGGATCGAATTAGTCACTCAAGAGAGTTAATCTCTCAATGACTCACATTTGATTTTGTTGATGGAGTAACTCATTTGTTGGCTTTAATTTAACTCAATTGTGGTTTTATTTTATTGGAAGACTTAACAACCTTATGTTTGATTAAGCAAGATTTTAGAGCTTGATTTAGTACTTATAATTTTATCAAATGGATAACAAATTTATCGTGAGATATAAGCGATTAAAAGTGCGGGAATTTAAATCTTTGAAATGTAAATGACACAAATAAAGTTTTTATAGAGGTTCGAAGATGGGGTAATTCTTCTACTCCTCTCTTCTCCAACTCCTGGAGGAATCCACTAAGTAATGATCAGTTTACAAAGTGGTAACAGTCCAGATACAAGTCTTGATCACAACAGCCGACTTGATCCTTAGGGACTCGATCGGAGACGCATTGATCACTCGGTGGCTTCTCGACGACTCGGCTTCTTCTTCACAGGGCATTTTGCCTTTGTTACTACTCACTTGCTCAAGCTCTTTGGATTTGATCACGAAGCCCTCCAAAAGCTTAAGACTTGGTTCAGCCTTGAACCTTTCTACAATCCTTCCTGGAATGTAGACCCCTTGTTTTCAGTATTTTCCTCTTCAACTGATTGAAGTTCTCTTTCCTTCACAGGTGAGTGTTGGATTGATGTACTTCGTAATGTAGGCTTGAGGACCGAGAATGTGTCGGTTTTTCTAATAAGCTTGTATATCTCAAGTGTGTGTCATTCATTTTTTTCTCAAACAAACTCCTCAGCCTTTTATAGTGAACTTTCAAAAATTTGCCCGTTGAAGAGATAGGCTTATTTTTGAAAGTCACTTTGCAGTCGTTGGCTTGCAGTCCTTGGAATTGCCATTTCCTCATATGAATTGTTCTTTCACCTTTTCAGAGTTCGACACGGTGTAATGCTTCCCATTGGTTCATTCCTTTTGCACGCTTCAGGGACCGAGCACTCCAAGAAAGGTGGTATGGAGATATTACTTGTTTAAGTAAATCTCTTGATTTCGGCAACGGTTTTTTTACGATTATCTCGACTTGATTTGCATTTCCTTGCTTTCCCCAGGTGACTTAGAGTCGACTTCCAATCATTGGATGACTTCCTTCACTTCAACTTGAGACTTGGCTTTTCTTGAGTTGACTTGATTGATGCTCCACTCACCGCATCTCATTTGCTTTTCGATAGAGTTCCCTGTCCACTCTTCTTTGCCATACTCTGCCTCTCAGTCAAGTCTTCCTTCAGTCTTGATTTGTCGCTTGCATGTTAAGGCGTAGCCGACTTAACTCAGCTCGGCCACTCTAATTGTTACAATACATTTTACTGACAAGAATTGGGGTGCCAACTTTCTATTCTAAGTTTTACATGGCATTCATCAAAATCTAAACAATAAAATTCCTAACAATTTCCCCCTTTTTGATGATGCCAAAACTTAAATCATTCAAAGATGCAAACAAAGAATGATACATACAGATAGTGTATTGACATAGAATGTATGCGCGAGAATCAATTCTTTTTATTGATCATATCATTCTTGTTCCTTAACATTTGTTTACAAGGTGTATCGAGCATATAATTGTCTTCACAAAAATTAAAGAATTTATACCTTTATTACGAAGACTTACATTGTATGTATTTACATAATAAAATACACGAAGGGTTGGGACAAACAACACTTCATCTCCTTCATTGTCTCCTTCTTTCATCTTGTTCAAGATCTTCTTCTCTTTTTTTCGTCAGTGCGCTTCTTTTTTCTTCTCATATGCTTTCCTGGCACTTCATCTTTTCTTATTCTTTCTGTCTCTCCCGCCATAGCCATTGAGTTTGTCTCTTGTTTTCTTCTTCTATTCTTTTTGCATACTCGGCGTTAGTTTTAGCCACTTTCAAATTTGCCACTTGGTCAAGCCCACCAAAGAGATCCCTCCTTTCTTCCCCTGGATCTACGTATTCAATATTCTTGGGCGGAGGCCTGAGTCCAAGCTTCTTCCTCCACTCATCGCTTCTTCCTCTACCTCGGGCGATATCTTTGAACTGGGGTCTTCTTCTTTCCAAATTGAGTGACTAGCGGAGTGGAGTGACAGAGGATCTTAGGTTGTCACGCTGCTGTCGGCTTTCTTCACATAATGTGAGACCCTTTTCCCAAGACAGTCCCAAGCTTGAGCCATAGACATATTTGCAAAGTATCCTCGACTCGAGCATTTTAAATTCATCGACCGATCGTGGCTCTGTCCGACATCCGAGATGGAATAGGTGTCTCTGTCTCTTTGGAATGCCTCCGTGTTCTTTCAAGATGTTCATCACCCTGGCATCCATTCTTCCTTCCACTTCATTCATCCCTCGCTTCAATTGATTTTCTCTTTTCACCATAGATACAGCAGTGTTGGAGTGGCAGAGTCACTGCAGGCGGAGTTTTCGCTTATAATGTCGTGATGTGAGGACCTTGTTGGGGGTTTGTGCAATCATCAATGTCACATCTGTTGATCCTTCCCCCCTCAACAAGCTTTCTTTCTTCTGTTTCAAGACTTCCTCACGGTGATTTTCCCTTCTCGGTTGCTCCTTTCTTTTCGGCTTGATTTTTCTTTGCTTTAAGGTATTCCTCTTCCCCTTTTTGGCATCATCAAAGGATAGAGGAACCCCTGTGGAACATCTTTGGCAAGCATGAAGTCGGGTCTTCGATGGTTGAGTTTCCGCTTCAAGTCGATGCGTTGTATGCAAAGACGGAATTGGATCGAGTAGCATTGGATTCTGCTGAAATCGCTTCATCTCGGCCATGAGAAGGCTGAATTTTCTTGTCATGTGTTCTTCCAAACGTTGTAGATCATTTGTATTTTGCTCACGCAGCAGCCTTGATCTCGGCGGTGTGAGCTTCATGCATATGCTCAATGTGTTCTCTCGGCCCGTCTTTGCATCAGCATTTTCTCGCTCTCCACACCCGGCCAGACTTGTTGAACAATTGTCGAAGTATCTCACCTGTTCCACACGCATTGTTTTTCTTTGTTGCCACCATTCCCTTATCCGAATGTTATGCCTCTTAAATCACTTTGTAAGGGTGGCATCTCTGTCCGGTCGCATGTCCAAAGAGGTTCGATGCCTCTCCATCCTTTCAACCTCAAGAAAGAGTGCCTTGAACACTTCTCGAACTTGGTGATTCTTCATTGCGGTGATGGCCATACAAAGATCGAAGTCATAATCATGTTTGAACGATGGTGTACGATGGAAGAATAGAGCTGGTTTGTAATAGCGTGCTTGTTCGTTTTCGATTCTTCGTGGAGTTTCGTATCTCCGGTGAGAAAGGGAAAGATTCTACAAAAGATTCATCACCGCCAACCGGGATTTGTTCGATGATGAGCGGTGCGCGTGAAGTTCTTTTGGGAATCGATCCTGCTGCTGACTTGAGGAGCCCGAGCGGTGGTCTCTTGTTCACTGGGTTTTGTTGTGAAGTAGACCCGCTTTTGCCGAGCCTCAGCCTCGGTTCTTAATGACTTCGTTGGTCTCGGTGATTTCTCCATTTCGATGAGATCGGTCCTCGCCTTATCGAGCGTCATCGGACGATGATGAGATTTCCATTGGTGGCTCATCATCAAAATTAAAGGTTTGACGAGTAGTCTTGGGATCGACTTGCTCGTGCTTGGAACATCCGTGAGTCTTTTGGATTTGTCATGGGGATGACTCGCCTTCTTTCTTCTTCTTCGATCCCGATCCCGCAGGAAAAGTGACATCGGGTTGTCCTGGGAATCATGAAGTGCGCTTGATCTCCTTCTCGGATGGGTCGATGATACCGGGAGGGATGTTCTCTACCCACCGCTTTACCCCGGGAAGTCTCAACCTCCCGTGGGCCTTCATTTCCTCCAAAGAATCTCTCTGCTGCGAGGCCTTGGTCCTCCCTTTTGACGATGTGTCGATTGTCTTAGGGTCTTCTACGATGGCATCCATTGGAGTCTCAACCCCATGGATTGCACTTTCATCGCCCAGTGTTAACTCCCCAGTACATTCTTCCTCGTGCCTCGATCGCATCGGCAGCGTTATTAGCCTTCGGAGCGGAGTTGGCACTCACCGAGAGCAGTCTCAATCGCCTCGAGCTTCGTTGATGGCAACTTGTCAGTTTCTTCTTGTGTTTGAATTTTCTCTACTTCGCCTCCTACATTCTTTGTGGAGTCATCTGCAAACATCCTCCGACCTTGCCTTCTTTGCAGGGTGGAGGAGTTTCCCCCTCGGGGCATTTGGTGAGTGACTTGGAATAGGGTCACTCGTCTCCAAACTCCCATTTATTTCGATTGATTGCTCCGTTGGGGCGGTGGTAGCACACCTTCAATAGGGGTTGGCTCGTGGGGTCCCCACTATCCCGGTTTCATCGCCATCTCCCTTATTACCTTCTTTCGAGTGAGTGAGCTGGGAAGTGGTAAGAAGAACAACGTGGCTATTTCTTTGAACCACTCCCATTGGATCGATTTCGGTTGTGTTCGGAGGACTCTCCTGGTCCCTCCATTAATCTTTGCTCGTGAAGGATTCTTGATTCGTGCAATGCTTGCCGCATTTGTGAGTCCTTCTCGACCGCTGCTAGCGCAGGGCAGAGACACGGACACTTGGCCGGGCGTGTGACTCGCTGCAGGGGGGGAGCATGTTTGGTTTTTTTGCAGGGCAAAGTGATCTTTTGGCATTGCAGGGGCTTTCTTCTTGGTCGAGAGAAACAATTGTATCTTGGGATCGGTGATTCCCCCTCAGTGTCGCCTCTCTTGGCGTAAGCTCGCTTCGAGCGCCAGAGAGGTTAGCTCGAACATTCTCTTGTTAACATGGAAAGCCTTCCCATGCCTAAGAGGGACTCCTTTCACCTCCAATAGCCGGCCAATCACAGGCCATATCCCGGGATCCTCCAAATGTGCCATCTTCTTTGAAGGACTTGTTCCCCACGTTCTCGGGCAGAATGTTGTAGATAAACTCTTCGGCCAGTTTATTTTCTTTTTCTTCGATGATTGCAGCCATCACAATCGGCTTTGCCTTTTGATTGGTCAAAGTCGCCAAATTTGATGTCGATACATTTGGCAACTATGTCCAACAATTTGTGATAATCCTCCTTGGCGATCTCTTGTTTTCTGTGTATATTATTTTGTCGCAGCAAGGTCGGACTTGGCTATTTCTTTCCATGCGTCGGCCCAAGTTTACATCAGCCTCTTTAATCTCGGATGCTCCTTCTGGCGGTAGTGAGCAATATTCACCAAATCTTGGCGGTGATAGTCACCGCTTCCCGTGAACAGATGACTTGATCCCTTCATCGTGAATCTCGGCATTCACGTAGAATTGTGCGACCTCCTCCACATAGGTCATCGGATATTCTAGCGTTAGAAACGGTTTTAGTCCGGACGTTTCCAACTTCTCGGCGATTTTCTTCACTAGGGTGTCATCGGACCCTGTTTCACCATTCCGTCGAAATCTACCGTCGAACCGGTGTGGATTTGCTTTCCTAACTTGGTAAAGTCATAAGTTGGTGCCATTTCTCGGATTATATCAAGGAAAAACTCATAAATTGATTTGAAGGTTGATAGGGTTTCGAGAGTATTTTGCCTTTGCCTTTTGAGAGAAAGAGATGAACAGTTTTAGAAGTGTGAGAGAGAAACAGGACGAAAATGGTTTAATTATGGTTTATGAAAGGGCGTGCGGCGGTTTTTTGAATTGTGATCGAAATCAACGGCTTGGATTTCGCACGCCAATTGAGCATTTCATGTCTCGTATTTAATGCGGCAAAGATTTATATCCAATCATAAGCTTGGTGTGCGGCTTTATGTCCAGTACACATCATCATTATCTTTGACGTGTTCCTTAAAACATTCCCGCTTAGTCAAAACGATCGTTGCGTTTTTCGTCATTTGCTCATAAGTTATTCAACTTTTCTCTTAACTAATTTAACTCTACTTCTCACAGTTCTCTTAGCGACTACATTTATCACCGACTCGGTGTCAGTTGTCTTTCCGATCTGGTGATTTACTAAGCCGATTTTGTTTTGACTCTTTTTCACCCCTTTTCTGTTCCATTTCTCTTCTTTGATTTGTCCGAGTGTCACCACCAATTAGCCCCAACTCATGCTTGAGTTCTTCAAATCTTGATTCACATAATGGTTTTGTGAAGATGTCACTAGTTGTTTATCAGTTGAGATATATTCCAGGATGATGTCCTTCTTTTCAACATGATCTCTTATGAAGTGATATCGACATCAATATGTTTTGTTCTTGAGTGCAACACAGATTTTGAGTGATTGCAATTGCACTTGTGTTATCACACATGATTGGAATTTCTTTTTCTTCAACTTCATAATCTCTCATTCTTTGTCTCATCCATAGGACTTGGGCACAATAGCTGCCCTGCAGCCTATGTATTCCGCCTCACCATTTGTAGAGGTGGCTATTGAGTTTGCTTCTTGCTAAACCAGGAAATTAGTCTGTTTCCTAGCATTTGACATGTGCCACGAAGTGCTCTTCTTCTGTCCACTCTGCATCCAAAGATAGTCGAGAATCGAATAGCCAATTAGCTTGAATCCACCTTCCTTTGGATACCATAGGCCTACTTCTTGGCTTCCTTTCAAGTATCTCAAGATTATCTTAGCTTTGTCATATGGCTCTCTTTTGGAGCAGATTGAAATCTTGCACATACACTTACAAAGAAAAGTGATGTCCGGCCCGCTAGCCGTGAGATAGAGCAATGATCCAATAAGTGCTCAGATCTTGTTTGATCTACTGTGCTTGCCATCCGCATCCATGTCCATTTTGGTGATGTGTTCATTGGTATTTTTACGTGAAGACTTCTCCTCCATACCAAACCTCTTCATTAAATCTCCGGTGTATTTTGTTTGACTTATGAAGGTTCCATCCTTCATTTGTTTCACTTGAAGTCCAAGGAAGAATGTCGACTCTCCCATCATGCTCATTTCAAATTTACTTTGCATGAGGTTTGAAAATTTTTCACACGACTCTTTGTTAGTGGATCCAAAAATGATGTCATCCACATATTTGAGCAAAGATACTCTTCTTGTCTTGAATTCGAAAAGTGTTCTATCTACTTTTCCTTTTGTGAATCCATTTTCGTTAGGAATTGTGACGGGTATCATACCATGCTGGGTGCCTGTTTCAATCCATACGGGGCTTTCTTGAGTTTGTATACCTTGTCTCCAAGAGTCTTCTCGCTCAAATCCTCGGAGGTTGTTCAACATACACTTCTTCTTCCAATAAACCATTTAGGAATGCACTTTTTACATCCATTTGATATACAATGAAATTCTTGTGAGTCGCATAGGCAAGAAACATCCTTATAGCTTCCAATCTTGCTACAGAGCAAATGTTTCATCAAAATCTATCCCTTCTTCTTGGCAATATCCTTTGGCTACCAATCTTGCTTTGTTTCTTACCACAGAGCCTTCCTCATTCATTTTATTTCGAATACCCATTTGGTGCCAATAACATTTTGATGCGTGGGTCTTTGCACTAATTCCCACACGTTATTTCTTTCAAACCGATTCACTCTTCTTGCATAGCTTGAATCCAATGTGTGTCATCCAATGCTTGTGACACATCTTTTGGCTCTATTTGCGAGATGAAGCATGTGAACATTGCTTCTTGTTGAGTTCGGATCTTGTCTTGACACCTTCTCTTATATCTCCAATGACAAGTTCGTGGATGGTCTCTCGGCCATCTTACATCGAGGTTGGAGTGAGTTAGCCGGATTGATCGACTTGCATTTTGTGTTGCCGCGGGTCACTCTCTCGTAATCACTTAGTTGCAAATTTTCCAGCTATTTTTGAGATTGACTATCTCATCTTCTTCTCGAATTGATAATTCCAACCCGACTTGACAAAGATAGGGACTCTTCAGATGGTTGGATGATTCACTTATCGGTGACTCTTCAATGTCTTCTCCATTTACATTTGGCTCATCGAATACTACATGAATGGATTCTTTCAGAACCATAGTTCTTTTGTTGAGTATTCTGTAGGCTTTGCTTTGCTTTCGGTGAGTATCCTATGAAGATACCTTCATCGACTTTAGCATCAAAAGCCTTTAGGTTGCCTTTGCCATTGTTGTGAATGAAGCATTTACATCCAAATATTCTCAAATATGAAACATTTGGTTTTCTTCCGATCCGGATCTCATAGGGAGTCTTTGTCACCGTCTGTTTTATCATACATCCTGTTTTGGGTGTAGCAAGTGTGTTGATTGCTTGACCCAAAATCTTTTTGGTAACCCTACTTCACCTAACATGGTCCTTGCCGCTTCTTTTTGAGAGTTACATTTCTTCTTTCGCAACTCCATTCTGTTGTGGAGTCCTTACTCGATAGTTCATGACCAATACCATTCTCAATACAATATCGAGTTATTATTCCATTGACAAACTCGGTTCCTCTATCCGATCTTATTTTGAAAATGGTTTGACTCTTTTCATTTTGAATCCTCTTCATCATTTGTGGTAGTTTTTGTAGAGTTTCTTTCTTCTTGAACATGAATATTGTCCATGTATATCTTGAGTAGTCATCTACTACCACCAAGGTGTATTTCTTTCCACTTATCTTTGTTTGGTTCCACTTTGGGCCAAATAGATCCATATGAAGTAGATGCAATATTCTTGTTGAGGATGGGCATGTCTTTTCTTTGAATGACGACTTGATTTGCTTTCCTTTCGACATGCATCACATATACTCTCCTTTTTGTATACTAAGTCCGGAAGTCCTTCTACAAGATGACTTCTTGCCGAACTTGTTAATTGTTTTGAAGTTCGGTGACTAAGCTTTTTTTGTGCCACCCAACTTGATTCAAATTTGTACTTTTTGCTAGTAGACATGTCTCGGGTGTTGCGGTTGACCAATCCACTACATACATATTTTTCTGTCTACATCCTTGCAAAGACCACTTCATTTGATTCAATATCTTTGATTTGGCATATACCCATGTTGAATCCAACATTGTAGCCCTTGTCACAAAGTCGATCGATACTCGATAAGTTGAAGTTGAGTCCTTCAACATATGCAACATCTGTGATTTCTAGTCCATTCCTCTTGATGGATCCAATGCCTCTTATTTCACCAGGAGCTTCATTTCCTCCAAATATGACTTTTGCTCCTTTGACTTCCTTGAATTTTGACAGATTTCTCTTATTTCTGTCATATGTCTTGAGCACCACTATCCATGTACCAGGTTCCTTGGCATCACTGTTCTTGAACCCGCAATCAAGGAAATTAAGTTTTAGGTACCCATACTTGTCCGGGTCCCGAGGGGTTAGAATTGTAAGATGATCCAACCAACCTATAGCCAAATGATTTGACTAAGGGGTTGCCATCTATCGAGTGCCATAATCATAATTAATCCTGGCAAATTGCTTGGGAATTCTAGGTTCATACAACTGTCTCTTTTGTCGTATGCCTGCATATGTGTTTTAGCAATTGCCTTCCTTGGGTAATTGTGGTGTTTTTTGCGTGTAGTGCCTAGGTGCATATGTGTCTTTGATGAAAGCTCTTATACTTTTGGAATGGCCTTTCTTGAGTTCTAGGCCTTTGCCATCCGGGCTTATATTCCATAAAATCTGTCTTTGATGAGTCACTATATTCCAATCACTTGGCTTGGATATTTTCTACCATTCCCATCATATGTATTTCTTTTATGAGTTTTCGGGATTTTTGGTAGCTCGCTTCTTCTTTACAGAGTATTTTCTGTTTGGAGTTTCTTTGAGGACTCATTTGAATCTCTTTTCATTTATCCTTTCAAAGACACTCACTCGGTCATTTTCCTTTTCCTTTGTAACCAAGACCAGTTTGCTTAGTATTGTGCTTTGGAGTGAATGTGTGTGCAACATTTAGAGTTTTGGATTTTTGATTCTTCATGACTTGAAGATCCTTTTTCCAAAATTACTCTTGAGGTTTGACATGGCACAGAGGAATTAAATCCTAAGCTTTGTCTTGTCTCCACATTCTCTTTGACTCATAATAAGATCATCCAATGATTTAGATGCCTTAGTGAATGAGGCAATAACATTCTTGAGGTCATTCTCCTCTTTTCTATAGCGCAATTTCTGCTACTAATTTAGCATTTTCAAACCTTTAAACTTTCATTTTCACAACTATTTGACTTAGAGTACTCGGCTCCTTAGTCGGCTTTGAGTTTTGACTTTTGAGTAGGTTGTTTTCCTCATTCAATAGTGTGTGTGAGGATTTAATGTGTTCAAAATCTTTCATCATTTTGCCTAATGAATCATAAAGATCGAGTAGGTGATGAAGTGTGTGTGTCACGATCATTGTCACTAGTGGCCTCGAGCTTGTTGAGTTAGATTGTACCTCATCTTCTTGATCTTGTTCTTTGGCCATCAAGCGGATCGGGGCTTCTTCTTCGAGTCACTTGAGTAGTCACCATTTGCTCTCTCGAATCATTGTCTCTCTTGACTTGGTTGTCTCGGCAGATCTCTGCGACCATCATTGCCTTTTTCTTTTCTTGTTTTCTTTCTCTCAAGACCTTTCTTTCTTCTTCATCCCTGTACTTGTTTACTACAGGATATGAGCGATCAATGGCATAGTGACTGGTTGTCTACATTCCAACATAGATATTCCTTTTGATCAGCTTTTTCCATTCTTGAGTTGTCACCCTTTGATACTCAACTTTTTGATGATCCATTCTCTTGGTTGGCCTTTCTTCCCTTGATTTGGAGGAGCCGAGTGTCTTCGGAAGATTCTCCTTTCCTCTCTTGTAGTTCTTATCGAAGAACTTGTTGAATCTTTTAACCATCGGGCTATTTCTTCGGGTCAATGACTTCTTTGACCTCGGCTCTCTTCCCATCTTTAACAATTAGAGCGAGTGTTTTGGGTACATTTGTCTCTTCCTGGTCTTTTCTTCTCGGCTCAAACTCGTAGGCTTTGAGGTCCGAGAATAGTTCATGGTTGGATGTCTTTGATAGGTCCATGGAATGTCTCGTGCCATGACCTTCATTTCCCATTCATTTGGAAGACTTTTAGGATCTTCATACACATTTCCTTCGTGTATATTCATTTCCAAGTGTAAATGACTCATTTGTGATTTCGTAAACCGAGCATCCGGTTGATCCAGGTTTTCTCCGAGATTATTTTGAAGTTTTCAAATCTTTGTAGAGCCACCGATAATTTGTTTTCTTTGATTTGCTCGAGCCTTCACAAATCAATGTCAACTTGTCCCATTTCCTTAGCATTGTTTTGCAAGATTTGACTTTATTGAACATGGCTTTGTCCAAGGTTTTGTAAAGGATGTCCTTGGCTACATTGTCCAGATTGTATCTTTTTTCGTCATCATTTGTCCACTCGAGTTCTTGGTTTTTCAACCATGATCGTGAGTGGGAGCAAAGATCATCTTCTTCTCCTTCACCGCAACTCTTCGCATCTTTTTGTGTTCACCTTTAATATTTGCAGAGGCCCATCTTCTATCACTATCCACATCTCATCATGTAATCTTTGATAGATGAGCCCCGCATACGAATTTTCCAATCATCAAATTCTTCAATAGTGAACATAGGGATGCGTGTCAAATTTGCTTCCATGATAATGACTTTTAATGATAAAAAGAGTTTTGAAAATTTAAGTACTACAAACAGACTTTGAAAAGGTTGGAGATCTAGTTCAAGAACCGGTGCGGAGGGTTCAATGAACCAACCGCTCGATACCACTTGTAGGTCCCAGGGGGTGTAAGTGTAAGGTTTAGAAGGGGGGTTGAATAAACCTTACCAAACTTTCGATTTAGTCCTTTTAAATCTACGAGTTGATTCTACAAATTTGTGTCCTTGATGGACGATCGAATTAGTCACTCAAGAGAGTTAATCTCTCAAAGACTAAATTTTTGTTGATGGAGTAACTCACCTGTTGGCTTTAATTTAACTCAAATTGTGGTTTTATTTTCAGCGGAAGACTTAACACCCTTATGTTTGATTAAGCAAGATTTTAGAGCTTGATTTAGTACTTATAATTTTATCAAATGGATAGCAAATTTATCGTGAGATATAAGCGATTAAAAGTGCAGGAATTTAAATCTTTGAAATGTAAATGACACAATAAAGTTTTTATAGAGGTTCAAGATGGGGTAATTCTTCTACTCCTCTCTTCTCCAACTCTGGAGGAATCCACTAAGTAATGATCGGTTTACAAAGTGGTAGCAGTCCGGATACAAGTCTTGATCACAACGGCCGACTTGATCCTTAGGGACTCGATGGAGACGCCTTGATCACTCACGGCTCTGACGACTCGCCTTCTTCACAGGGGGCAATTGCTTGTTACTACTGACTCACTTGCTCAAGCTCTTTGGATTTGATCACGAAGCCCTCCAAAAGCTTAAGACTTGGTTCATCCTTGAACCTTTCTACAATCCTTCCCGGAATGTAGACCCCTTGTTTTCGATATTTTCCTCTTCAACTCGATTGAAGTTCTCTTTCCATCACGGTGAGTGTTGGATTGATGTACTTCGTAATGTAGGCTTGAGGACCGAGAATGTTTCAGTTTTTCTAATAAGCTTGTATATCTCAAGTGTGTGTCATTCATTTTTTTCTCAAACAAACTCCTCAGCCTTTTATAGTGAACTTTCAAAAATTTGCCCGTTGAAGAGATAGGCTTATTTTTGAAAGTCACTTTGCAAATCGTTGGCTTGCGATCCTTGGAATTGCCATTTCCTCGTATGAATTGTTTTTTCACCTTTTCGAGTTCGACACGGTGTAGTGCTTCCCATTGGTTCATTCCTTTTGCACGCTTCAGGGACCGAGCACTCCAAGAAAGGTGGTATGGAGATATTACTTGTTTAAGTAAATCTCTTGATTTACGTAACGGTTCTTTTACTGATTATCTCGACTTGATTGCATTTCCTTGCTTTCCCCAGGTGACTTAGAGTCGACTTCCAATCATTGGATGACTCTTCGTCACTTCAACTTGAGACTTGGCTTTTCTTGAGTTGACTTGATCGATGCTCCACTCACCGCATCTCATTGCTTTTCGATAGAGTTCTGTCTACTCTTCTTTGCCATACTCGGTGTCTCGCAGGTGAAGTCTTCCTTCAGGTCTTGATTGTCTTCTTGCATGTTAAGGCGTAGCCGACTTAACTCAGCTCGGCCCACTCTAATTGTTATAATACATTTTGACAAGAATTGGGGTGCCAACTTTCTATTCTAAGTTTTACATGGCATTCATCAAAATCTAAACAATAAAATTCCTAACGGGGTAATAAGCTATTTGTTTTTTTTTGTTTTTATTGGTATTGTGTTGTGGACTTTAGATCATCGAACCAATGACGAGTTCCGTGGACCTCCAAAACAACAGTTGATAACTATACTATAGTGAGAGCTTCAAACATAAGAAATTTGTGATGGTATTTGTTTTTATGGTTTAATTTATGCCTCACATCTAGACATAGAAGTTCACAGGCTTAGCTAATGATAAAACATTCTTTTTGTCAAGATTGTGATAAAAACATTTAATCTTTGTTGTGGTAAATATTATACGACAGCTCCTAATACGTATTAGACTGAATTTCGGAAATTGTTAAAAGGTGTTTTTATACTATCATTCATGAAATCCTCTGAAAACTATCACATATGTCCTCGACTCCTTTGTTTGATTTCCTCGATCACAAGTACACTAGTCAAAATCGTGCTTAGTGAACGATCTCGACACTCTTAGCTACCAATTTATGTGGTGCTTCGATAGTAATTCCTAAAAGTATTACTAATATTCCAATCACTAGTATTTGTTCAATGTTCTACTTCACTCTCAAATTCATTCAAAGTGAACAAACAAGAGGACTTTTTTCTAAAGGACTTAAGTTAGTGTTTAGAAGATTGTTCATACGATAATTAATATCCTTTCTTCATATTATTAGTCTATCATTGGTGAACGAAATGCATTGTCGTGATGTTTCAAACAATAAATATCATAAAATCTTCACGAGTCGTCGAATTAATTGTTTGTTGAATGTTGTCATTCTATGTCGCTATACCTGTAAGGATTTGATTTCTAAGAATTTTCAAAGTATAGAGGACCGGAAGTGAAAAATTGTTTACTTGATTTGCTAAGTTAAGAGTTCGGCGAGTTCCTTTATAGTGTGTATGATGTGCTTGATCTTTCGAGTTGAAAGATGTTCAAGTGTAATATGTTGCCTTAGCTGGAATTTTACGAAATAGTTTCACTAGCGTAAAAGAATAGAGAATTTTGCCACTTCTCCGTAAAGTGTAAAACACGGATGATACAAGATATTAGACATTTCATCCTCGCCTATGTGCAGGCTCCCAATCGCATGTGTTCATGTTACGGCATTGACTAGAAGTATAAAACTATTTGGAATGAGATGACTTATGATTGATTTCTAGTTTTATTCTTCTTATCCGCCTTGAACTCAAATGTTACACACACACACGCCCAAACAAACAAGGAGAGAGATTATTTGCTAACCTTTTTAGTCTATGTCTGTGTGTCTTGGCTATAAAAGAAGGTCCGCATGATGTTCATGAGTTTGGGGAAAGAGGTCGATGCCTTACACTCTTCTCTTATGGAAGAACTTTTGAGGTTTATTTTTGTGATTACTAGATTTTTGTTCGTTTATTGCTTTTTTCCTGGAGATCTTGTATAGGCAAATGAAGAAAGTATCTCATTTTGACTTGTTAGATTAGTTTGATTTTTCAAAATTATTGGTGAATAGTATATTGTGACGAGCTACAACAACTACTACATTTGGTCAATTTTTATATCTATGGAATTTGTGCAAGTGCCTGCCATGTTCTTTATCTGCTATTCACTATCTGATTTTCGATGCTTATCCATATTTTAGTTGAAGCTGGTGATGATAGATGCTTTGTAAACTACTATAAATGTTTGATTTTTTCAAAAGCTGAAATCTAGAATTTGATTATTGAAAATCACAAACAAATGTGGGATAAGATATCATTACTCTATCTAGAAAAAGTTATCATTCTATCGTACTCTGAACAGATTGAAGTTGACATGGTCAGTCTCTTCTTTCTTCAGTAGTATTTTCAGCGAGCAAATTTATAGAATGTGATTAAGTTCTCTCTAAATACCTACATGGGTGTGGCAATGTATAGACATAAATTTATTAAATATTTTTGCAATTATTTTAGGCAGTGGACCAAGAAAAACATGTAAGGGTTTGTTTGTGCAATCAGTAGCCATCAATAGCTTATGCAATTCATTCTAATCATCCTCACTATGCCATGAGGTCAACTATTATTATGAAAATTAATTTCTTGCAAATTAAAGAAATTTTTTTAAATATACTACTCGAGGTTAACATTGTTTTCGGATATTTTCTTTGACAGGAAGAGCATATGATTATCCCCATCTAGGCGCTGCAGGCGTAGTTGCAAATGAATATTTGCCTAAAGCAGAGGTTGAAGGAGAGACAGATCAGTATTTTCCTCAAGGGTCTGCAAATTTACAGCAAAATGATTAGAGGTGAGTTGTTCTATCTGTAAGTCCAGCAGCTACGATAATCTAGAGGGGGTGAATAGATTATCTCCATCTTTTCGATTTTGCCCTCTTTTTATAACCAAATGCTCAAAGACAATAATAATGGTGCGGAATGTAAACAACACACGTCGATTTAAAGAGGTTCAACCCACCTAAGGCCTAATCCTCTACCACCCCAAAGATATCAGGGATGGATTTCAAAAAGAAAAAGAATTTTATTAATTACCAAAATTAATACAAATTCAACTTACAACACCTTGAAGAGCACCACACTCTTCTTCAACACCACCTTTGAGATTACCACAATCTCACTTGAAGATTACCACAATCTCCAAACGGCACCTTGTGAAGATTACCACAATCTTCACCCTTCAAGAGCACCACACTCTTCAACACCTCAACAAGAAGATTACCACAATCTTCTTACACCTAACACCTAGTTCACCCAAGTGTGTTCTTACCACAAGAACACTCACAAGGATATCTTGTGTTTGAATGACGACCACAAATTCAAGATTACAACTCGATAATGAATAATACAATTGAGTGCAAGTGTAATCAAGAATAGCCTAGACCTCAAGAATGTGAAAGTGAATAGCTAGGCAAATTACAACAAAAATAAGACAATGTAAGAACAAGTGTATTCTAGAGTGTATCTTGTTGTGTTGTAGTTTTCTCTCTTGTATTGTTTGCTTCAAATCTTCCTCTATTTATAGAAGATGATTGATACTTGATAGGCTCCTCTTGGAATCTGATTTCTACAAAAAATTGTAATTAAAATCAAGATTATAGCTGTTAGAAATCAATTCCACAATTTAAGGAAAAGTTGTCATTTGCACAACGGTTAGAATTTTCTTTGTCAAACTTAAGGGCGACCGGTCGCATTTAAATAGAGTTTGAAATAATCATATCAATATTTTTTACAGGCACGGTCGACGTGCACCTCGACCGTCGACCTATGCCTCAACCGGTCCCCTCATGGGTTTGGAAGAAAGAAAATGTTCTGTTTCAATTTTTGCTCCCAGTCACCCGTCACGGCCGACCGGTCGACCGCACACGGTTGCCACGACCATTTTTCGCAAACATGAAGTTTTTTGTTTTCCTCAACTTTCGTGCACGGGTTGCCTATATGGCGACGAGGTTGACCTCAAAACAAAAGTGTTGTCCAATTTTATATCGAAAATAAACTTCAAGAAATACTCCAGAAAATAGTAAAAATATTTTAGACCGATCGGGAGTATTAGGACAACATTTAGAAACATTGTTTTGGTGTAAAAATACACTAACAGCAAATTATTAAAAGTGTTGTCCAATTTTGTCGAAAATAAAACTTGAGGAAATACTCCGGAAAATATTAAAACCATTTTAAATCATTTAGGAGTATTTGGACAACCTTTAAAAACATTGTTTTGGTATAAAAACAAAATCATCAAAATCATGATAAAACCATTTATCAAACAATCTCCCCCTTTTTGATGATTACAAACCAAAACAATTTTAACGAGGTCGATTTTGAAAACAAAACAATTTTACCGGTTAAAGAGAACTATCCGTTGTGAGCGACAACATTCTGTGCAATAAACACAAGGATGGGAGTAGAGATATTCAAGCACATATAGCAAATGCTCCCCCTATCAACATGCACAACAAGAGTAATATAGAAGCAACTTCAACATAAGCTAAAATCTTAGCTTTTCGATATTGAGCTTAAGTATCAAAAACTTAAAAGCTCCCCCTGTCAAAGATACATCATTAGAACCGTATATAAGTCCATACTACAACCAATGGACCATGATTCATACATAACCATAATGCACCAAGTGGACTAAATATGATCCACAACTTATGGCTTTATGAAGCCATAGCTTATAGCTTCTTTTCGTTAAGCTTATCTTAGCTTTTATGAGCTAATGAGCTTATAACCTATTTATCCACCTGTTTCTCCCCTTTGGAATCATCAAAAGAA
This sequence comes from Rehmannia glutinosa, assembly GCA_016081115.2. Classification (NCBI taxonomy): domain Eukaryota; kingdom Viridiplantae; phylum Streptophyta; class Magnoliopsida; order Lamiales; family Orobanchaceae; genus Rehmannia; species Rehmannia glutinosa. The sequence goes on from JABTTQ020003087.1 coordinate 79,795, forward strand.
TGTTAGCACGATAAATACATCATATATTCATATCAAAGTGTGCAAGTAAACCGATGTATCAAGTCGATTTGAACATTGAAGCCCTTAAACCAAATAGGAGGGAAAAGTCGAATCATACGACTTGTAGAAGCTTATGAAAACTTATGAGATTTGCAAAACATGATTTCTATAAAAATATAAGACTTTTGAAATCGAGAGAATCATGTAAGTGATGAATTTTTTTTTTCATTGAAACGTTTTATCGAACACTTGGCGGGCGTCAAAAATTGAAAAAGACATATATAGCCCTTGTAAAAGAAAACAAGCCAAGTTTTTCATCACCAAGTGCAATTTAACAAATGTCAATCATCAACAATCAATAAGCTCATCACAAAAATATATGAATTGCATTAAGAAAAATACATATAAGCCACAAACTCGAGTGGTTCAACCCAATTGAGCTAAAGAGAGTGAAATTCTTACCATTCTATCGGTAAAGCTGAGCATCAATGATGATAAACGAGCTAGACAATCCCCAAGATATATAATGTATGCAACAAAATACATTTGAAGTGAATTGTGTGTGAAAATGACAAAGGGGACGAAAAATGAACCAAAAGAGCAAAATGGCTAAGTCCGGAAAACAGACGCATTTTAACCAAAAAATTCCTTAGGCGACGGTCATGGGCAAGGGCGACCCGGTCGAGCAGGTGGGCGACCGGTCGGCCCCCGCCCTGGTTTTTGCTCGCTTGATTTGCAAAATCCGATTTTGATCCGTAAATCCGATTTTTCGCCCCCTAAGTTTTAAAACGTGCAAAATGCAAACGTAGACCTCATTCAATATACATTATGTCATAATCAAACTCGAAATGAGGTAAAATACTCGCGGTTAACGATCAAAGAGTCCATGAGTTATCCTTGAGACTTTAATTAAACACATCTCAAGTTTTTGTTAAAAATCACAATCCAAAAAAATATATCGAATCTCAATATGTTTAGTTCGATTATGACGAACCAAATTTTGAATATGAATAATCGTATAATAGATACCGAACTTGTTATCCCGAAAAAATAAGAACGTTTTAAAGCTTTGGATACAACAAGTCATAAGAAGAAGTGCCTTTCAAATATTTGAAAATTTCTTTAAATGGCACTTTAATGAGATTCGTTGGGATAGTTTTTGAAGTCGAGCATATAGACATAAGGCATATGGAATGTCGAGTCTATAGGAATAATACAAGAAAACATACCTCGAATTTGTTTGTCGACCGACATGCCTTTCTCAACCTTTGTCAATCTTTAGCCATAGAGGTTGAGATAGTTCTTCTTTCTTCAATGCCTAACTCCTTCAAGAGTTCTTTTGAAATATAACCATCTTCTTGGCATTGAATAATTTGAAGTCCAAGCAATAAATTGAGCTCCCCCATCAAGCTCATCTCGAGTTCACCTAGTATCAACTTAGAAAAATATCTTGCACAAATATTCATTAGTAGCACCAAAAATATTCTCATAAATATGCACAAGTTTAAACAATCTTGCCCTTTTTCACAAACAAAGAGAGTAGTATCAACTTTACCTTTTGTAAAATCATTTAGCAAAAATAGCTAAGTCTATCATACCATACACGGGTACTTGTTATAAATCATACAAGGCCTTAAAAACAATCATTTGGCCTAGAAAAATTTTAAACCCGGAGGTTGTTTTATATAGACTTCATCTAGAATAAAACCATTTAGAAATTTGGATTTAACATCCATTTGGTAAAAGCTTGAAATTTTCTTAAAACAAGAATGGGCAAGTAAATAGCTACAAAATGTGCTATGAGTGCAAATGTTATATCAAAATTAATTACCTTCTTCTTGAAAATACCTTCGGGCTACTAACTTCGCCTTAGTTCGACCAATGTTGCCTTGGTCATTGAGTTTGTTCCGGAATACCCTTTTTGTCTTCTTCATTACTATCATCATAGGGCATCCAATTGATCTAAGGTGTTCATAATAGAACATTTACATCCAAATATTTTGAGGTAACTAATATTAGGAGTATCTACACAATTTAACAAACTCATTAACGGCAGACGCTTATATAAGCAAGAAAAATAGCCCAAGTGTAAAAATATACCTCAATCATCAATCACAAAATATCTTGCATAAGAGCATAGTAGAAATAGACAATAAATATATATATATATATATAGACCATGAAGCAAGGAACACGTACTATGCATTTAGGATATCCTCAAGAGTCTAATAAATCATGCAAGTTCAAATAAGCTTAAGAAAGCTATAAAAGGTCTCTTTTGAATTTTGAAAATCCGATAGCATATAGTTGAGACCTCATTTAAAAGAAGTATTTGAACAAGAGTTGACAAAGCAAATATGTGCAATCAAATGTCGAATAGTGCCTTTTTTTAAAAAAAAATTAAAAATCCTCTTAATGGCACTTGTATGAAATACTATGAAAAACAAGCACATAGGCACATGGCAATACATATATCGAGTCTATAAGAATAAGAATAACACAAGTAAACGTGCCTCGATAATTAATGCCTTTCTTGACAAATAATGATGTAAATAGCCATTTGTGAAAATATGTAAATCCTACACAATTCTTAAAACAAATCTAGCACAAATCTTAATGATAAAAGTGTAGGCTAAGAGATATCACAAGTAAGCTCATGCCATAAAAATCCATAGGAGATGATAACACACCCTAGTCTACAAAAATGCACAAGAGTTTTAAAAACATCATATAAGGTCTTCTTTTTCAAAATAATTTTTAAAAGCACAAATATATTGAAGACCTTAAATAAAAAATAAATACTTGAAAACTCATTTGCAATATAGGCACAAATAAAAACATGCATACTAACTAGATAAAATGCATATTTTAAATGGGAGACACGGTTTACCAATTACGCGTTTCCATGGGTTGTGCCGTTCCCATTGTTGATGATATCTTCCCTTGAGAAGTCACTTCGTTGATGATGGTTTCTTTGATCACTCCATTTCCAAGGTTTGTTACCTTCCCATTGTTGATGGTCTCTTCTTCCTTGAAATTCATCTTGTTGATGATGTCTTTGCCGTTTCAAGGATTATGTTCTTCCCATTTGTATCCTCTTCTTGAAATTTGCTTTGTTGAGAATAGTTTCTCCTTCTTTGATCAAATGAAATGGTCATTTGATGTTTTCTTGGCGGTAATAATTTCCTTCGATTATTATTCCGCCGGGTACCTAATACAACATTATTTTGTGGTACCCTCAAGTGCTTGGGTCCTTTAGGATTAACTTTGAGACATTTAGGTCTCCAACAATAATTAGAGTTATTTCTAGCCCGACAAGTATTTACCGTATGACCCTTTTTACCGCAATAAAAGCATGTAATAGTTCTAGGAGCATAATGACCAATGTGCTTAGAGACTTGATTCTTTTTCATGTGATTGACACCCTTAGGCTTATGATCAAGTTCTAGTTTTGATTTATCACAACAATCAACGATATCGGTCATCTTATCGGTACTCAAGTTGGATTTAGATAAATCATTTTTCAAGCAATTTATATCCTCAACAAGAGTACTATTTTCTTTCTCAAGGCTTCTAACCTTATCAAGAGTGGTGGTGTGAGCACATGATAGTGATTCATAGGAAGTAAATAAACTATCCTTATCATTTTTCAAAACAATGAATTCCTTTTTCAAATTTTTGTATTTAACAAGTAAGTTTTGGAATTCATCTTGTTGTTCATCATAATCATTTTGCAAATCACTATATTCATTTTGCAATTCATTGTCATAAGAAGTAGAGGGTTTAGAACTTACCTCTTTTCTTCTTCGATGCCCATGAGGCATTGTTCAACTTGTTCATCATGGGAGGTTGTAGAAGGCTTATCCCATGTTGTTGGATTTGATGTTGTATCCATTTGTGAAGTAGATGCTTTTGAGTTGCTCCTTTCATTTGCATATACTTCATAGATGGCTTCTAATTTTGCCATACTTCATGTGCCGATCGAATACCTACAACATGATCAAATTCCAAAGTGGTAAGTGAACAATGTAAAATATTAAGAGCTTTACCATTTAAGGAGATGATTTTCTTCTCTTCATCATTGAGCTTTTTGAAGCCTTTTGAGGTGTGTGGTGTATCTTTCATCGAAATGGATTCTCCATTAATGACGGTGTTCCAAATGTCAAACCCGCAACCTTGTAAATAGCATTCCATTCTTTCTTTCCAAAAATTAAAATTTTTGAAATCAAATAGTGGTGGCTTGGTGGTGGAGAGTGCGGATAGATGAGCTTCGTTCGTAGCCGACGATCGTTTCTCTTCACTCACGATGTGAAACGAGCTTGCCAAAGAGTTTGGCTCGATACCACTTGTAAGTCAAGCGGCTACGATAATCTAGAGGGGGTGAATAGATTATCTCCATCTTTTCGATTTTGCCCTCTTTTTATAACCGAATGCTCAAAGACAATAATAAAGGTGCGGAATGTAAACAACACACGTCGATTTAAAGAGGTTCAACCCACCTAGGGCCTAATCCTCTACCACCCAAAGTATATCCAGGGATGGATTTCAAAAGAAAAAGAATTTTATTAATTACCAAAATTAATACAAATTCAACTTACAACACCTTGAAGAGCACCACACTCTTCTTCAACACTACCTTTGAGATTACCACAATCTCACTTGAAGATTACCACAATCTCCAACGGCACCTTGTGAAGATTACCACAATCTTCACCCTTGAAGAGCACCACACTCTTCAACACCTCAACAAGAAGATTACCACAATCTTCTTACACCTAACACCTAGTTCACCCAAGTGTGTTCTTACCACAAGAACACTCACAAGGATATCTTGTGTTTGAATGACGACCACAAATTCAAGATTACAACTCGATAATGAATAAAACAATTGAGTGCAAGTGTAATCAAGAATAGCCTAGACCTCAAGAATGTGAAAGTGAATAGCTAGGCAAATTACAACAAGAAATAAGACAATGTAAGAACAAGTGTATTCTAGAGTGTATCTTGTTGTGTTGTAGTTTTCTCTCTTATATTGTTTGCTTCAAATCTTCCTCTATTTATAGGAGATGATTGATACTTGATAGGCTCCTCTTGAAATCTGATTTCTACAAAAAAATTGCAATTAAAATCAAGATTATAGCTGTTAGAAATCAATTCCACAATTTAAGGAAAAGTTGTCTTGCACAACGGTTAGAATTTTTTTGTCAAACTTAAAGATGCGACGGTCGCACGTAAATAGAGTTTGAAATAATCATATCAACATTTACACAGGCGACCGGTCGACGCGTGCACCTCGACCGGTCGACCTATGCCTCAACCGGTCCCCTCTCATGGGTTTGGAAGAAAGAAAACGTTCGTTTCAATTTTTGCTCCAGTGCACGGTCACCCGCCGGCCGATCGGTGGCCGATGATCGGTTGCCCTATAGGGCGACCGGTTGCCTGACCATTTTCTCGCAAACATGAAGTTTTCTGTTTTCCTCAACTTTCGTGCACGGGTTGCCCTATATGGCGATAGGTTGACCTCAAAACAAAAGTGTTGTCCAATTTTATATCGAAAATAAACTTCAAGAAATACTCGAAAAATAGTAAAAACATTTTAGACCGATCCGGAGTATTAGGACAACATTTAGAAACATTGTTTTGGTGTAAAAATACATTAACCGCAAATTATTAAAAGTGTTGTCCAATTTTGTCGAAAATAAAAGTTGAGGAAATACTCCAGGAAAATATTAAAACCATTTTAAATCATTTAGGAGTATTTGGACAACCTTTAAAAATATTGTTTTTGTATAAAAACAAAATCATCAAAATCATGATAAAATCATTTATCAAACACTATCTTTTTTATCTTTGTTAGCACAAGTTGGTGAATGATATTGAGATCTGAATTTTGTGCATTAATATTGTGGCTTTAAATTGTGTTACTTATGATCAATTCCTCTTTTACAACTTTGATCATTATCAATTATTTTTTTCTCCTAATTCAATTTAATAATAAATTAGTTCACATAAATGACTATAAAGTTGGACCCTTAATAGTTGGAAGGAATTTCTTTTTAGGTTTTGCACAAGGGTTAATAAACAAAAAATACCATCGAGGTTTAGTCTAATTATGAAAAAGTCTAACTATTATACAGGTATCTTCAAATAATCTTTTCCGGAGATTGTGTATAAATATATATCTTTGCATTATTGGTTTCTATGCGTATAATTGTTTGATATTGGGATTCATGTTTATCTTTTTTGAGTTTTCTTGTAGGTTGATTTATAAAGAAGAATTCAAACATTGATTTACCAAGTTGACATATGTTATTCTCAAGCAACCAAGTAATCTGTATTGATCACCCAAAGTGTATTGTGTTGAAAGAATTTTATATATTGTATTGTAGAACATGATGATCCGTTTTGTTGTTAAATTATCGACTTAATATTGCAATTTGTTGTATTGTTTGTATATGATATTTAGGTGATTGTCGATGTATTGTTGGTATAAGGTATGTTGATTAATTGTTGTTGCGCAAAGAGGCGTATTATTTTATAATTGTACAGTCTTTTTTTGTGTAGGGCGTAATTTTGTAAATATAAAAAAATTACATCGGTTGTAAAATTGGAATTACAACGATGTAAAACTTAAAAAAACTTTACATCGGTTATTCCTAAAACCGATGTAGAATGTAACATTTTACATCGGTTGTCAAGTGAACCGATCTAAAGTTTGTGTTATACCTCACGGTTAATATTCTACATCGGTTGCAAATGCAACCGATGTAGCATTTTATTTTTACATCGGTTCCATGCTCGATGTGAAAAGTCTTTACTTTCCACTACGCCTTATTCTACATCAGTTACAAAACCGATGTAGAAAGTCTCCCTTAAGGTGTAAAAAAGGTCTTTTGTAGTAGTGTAATAATATTTACAACTCCATTAATTAACTAAATGAATTACTAATAAAAGTATAAGGGCAATTTAGGGAAATTCATTTCTCATTAGCCTTGTAAATGTAAAACGACATTCTTTGTGGAAAACAAAATCTACCAAAAAAACACTTATTTTGAATAGGCGGGAGTAGAATATTATCGTGTAATAAGGATTACTAAATTTATCATTCATTGAACTTTTAGGCTTTTACTTTAGTTATACGAATAACATAATATCTAAAATTTATTATGTTAAAATCGAAAAATAAAAATCAATACTACAATTTAAAAATTAGATAAAAATTATTGAAAATTTAAATTGATTTAATTTATAAAACTAAAATTGTAGTATAGCTATACTATATATCATGAAAGAAAGATTTGGAATTACAATATAAAAAATTTAGCACCTAAATATGAATTAAAGAAATTTTATATATAAGTTAAATATAAAATATAAAAAAGTTAATCTCATATATATTTAGCACCTAACTATTTAATGAATTTTACACTGATTTTTTCTCCCTCTTTTTGTGTGTTTTATTTATTAATAATTTTTGAATCTCCGTTTCTCCGTCCCGCACCGTCCCATTAGAAAGAATATCCATCCCGAACTGTCCGAACTTTTGGGATGGTTCAAGATGAAGATTTTTTTGTGGTTTGGTTCTAGAGATTTAATTTTGGGATCTCCAGGACCATCCCGTCCCGTCACATATAGATGTTAAACGGGTTGGCCCTAGCCGTATAGGGCCAGCCCTAGCGAGTTTCGGGTTAAATGGGTTTCGGGCTAAACGGGTCACTATTAAACCGACTTCAAGCTAAACGGACCATTATCGGGCTACAAGCCAAACAATTTCATTTTTTTCTTTAAATCTAAATTTTAAATTAAAGTATGCATAACAATATAACATTCAAACTAAATATGTAAAACTAAATTACACAAATATTTTATGTTGCATTATAAGGATAAAGTCTTAAAATTCAAAGTATAAAAATTCAAACACAATTGAAACATCGTCATCATCGCCAAAGGCTTTGAGAATTAATAATATGAATACCACAAGAAGAGTTTGAACAAAAATATGTGCATGTATAAACTCATTTCTAATATGAAATTAGAAACAACAAACTACTTTGAGAATGATAACTAATTGCTTAATACATTTTGATTTTTGTCCAACAAATTAAATTAATGTAAATAATGATAAAATTCGATTTGATGTTCAATATTTGTGCGTGAGAGAAGTTGAAGGCTCCAAATGCAACAAATTCATCTTTATGATTATTTGCATAAAGTCTCAATTATTTGTCACATTTTAAGTCATGGAGGGTTAGACTATTTAGACTATAGTATTGTATTTATTAGAGAGATATACATTATACCACATTTTAAGTCATTATAAAATTATCTTTTTTTCATAAGTTTTATTATCTATTAATTCATGGGATGGCAATGGGACGGGTCGGTGAAGACCCGGACCCACCCCGTGCCTAGAAACAGGGCGGAGCGGGCTTTTAGCCGCATGTGCGAGGCATGTGATCGATTTTGGGCGTGCACAACATGCGAAGGCTCAATGGGTACACCACTAAAAATTCGAAGATAGTGACAATTTTTCCACACATATGATTTTGTTACTAAATTTTATATTTGTTTATAGCATACTTACAAAATAAAAAATATTATTTTTCTCCGAATTATCCGACAAATTACCGCGACGGATCACCAATCACTACAAGAAAAATTATCTATCCCAACACAAATTTAAAAAGACGCTACCAAAAAGCGTCGTTATAAACAAGTATTTAATGACGCTTTTTAAAAAGCGTCGTAAATTATAAAAATTAGTGACATTTACTAGAAAGCGTTAGCATTTTATTCAATTTAATGACACTTTAATTGAAGTGTCATTACTTAATAAAATTACCGACTTTTTTATAAGTGTCACGATAATTATAAAATTTACTTACGATTTTCTATTTGTGTCCCTAAAATGACGACACTTATTAAAAAGTGTCATAAAATTTATGACACTTTCTATTTTACTTACGCTTTTTTTTATTTGTCGCCAAATTTTTAAAATTTACTTACACTTTCATTGTTTGTGTCACTAAAATGACGACACTTATTAAAAAGCGTCACAAAGTTAAAATTAGAATATATATCCCACATCGAAAGATTGAAGTGTAGAGAATGATATTGAGAGTTAATAAATAGAGACCATTTGGTGTATAATTGATTAACAATAAATATATATTCTAAATGAGTCAAAAATTAAATATTAAGTTTAAATTGTTTTAAAAATTAATAAATAATTGATCTCTAATAAATTTTACAAAATCTAGAAATGTAAAATTCGTCACAATTTTAATGACACTAATTTTCAAAAGCGTCGCGACTTTAAAGACGCTCAATAGCGTCCCTAAATTTAACAACGCTTTTAGCGTCATCAAAACTTCATTTAAAATATATTAAATCATTTGTGAATGTGAGAAAGTAGCGTCGCCTCATAATGACGCATTTGATAAAAGCGTCAGGAAATGAATTTTACCTATGCATAGATCTTGCGTCACGGATATTTTCGTGACATCAAATTTAACAATGCAAATCATGACGCTTTTAAAAGCGTGGGTAATGTACCTTGTGACGCTAATACGCGTCACCAAGTGGAAATTTTAGCGCCGCTAAACACATTTTTTTGTAGTGAATAAATTTTAAACTTACCAACAAAATTATTATAGGTATTTACCAACAATTTTACCAAAAATTCTAAAAAACATAACATATAATGCAATTTACTAATCATTTAACTAATTTTCATTTAGTTATGAAAGTAAATATCATCGATTAAAACGTTTAGCACAAATCTAATATGATTTTCAATTTAATTTATTAATAAGTACATTTAAATAAATTAATTAATATAATGTAACAACTATATAACTAGTGAATGATATCGGCATATTCAATTATTCAGTGATAATCGTTATAGTATGCTAATGAAAAGATATTTTTAGTTATATGTTTTATATAGTATTGAGTTTCAAAAATATGTAATGTATTCAATATCAAAATATTAATAAGATAAAAATACTATATATGTAAATATAAAAATATTTTAAAATTGGTTCTAGTTTTGGATTACGGTTCTTGTACGAATATATTTGAATAATTACAAGAATCGTACCACACAAAAAAATCGAGATTGTTTGGTTTGGGGAAAGTCAAAAATCAAAGGATATTTTTCGATTCGAATATCGGTTAAGTTATGGTAATCGCAAGTCAGTGCGACTAAGTGGCACTACCGGAAAAGCGCTCAAAGACATCGCCGCTTTTACGAATTTGATGATGTCTTATACTATACAGCATCATGTTTTAAGTGAAGCGATGTGCATGAGCGAATTTTTTCGCTATTAGACATCGTCTTTAAGAGTTGATGTCTTTCGCCACCCATTTCTCTTTATAACATCAATTTTAAAATCGAGTTATCCCAATGAGATGTCTTTGTCCACCCTTTATTGGTTTATAACATCACTATCAACATCATTTGTTTAAATACTCAATATTTATAACTTTAAAATAAAAATAAATATTTCTAAAAATATAAATAAATAAATTAATTTCCTCCAAATTAACCATCTCACCTCTTCGACACTTAGAAACTTCTCGGCTAATTTATCAAATTAATATATATTTAAAACTTCTTTAACAATTTACCGTGCAAAATGGAAATGTTACCAAACTAATGTGAAGGCAACGATTACATTGTTGCTTTAAGCCGACTTTTGTTATTTAACCTAGATACTATGAATTTTTTTCTTAGCTTTACCATTTATGATTTTTATGATTTTTTTTTTTTTTTTATGTCTTCTATCGATATATTGCTTGTTAATTAATTAATGAAATTATTTTTCTTATCAAAAAAATTTCGATAAGTTACTACGTAGTTATTTCAAATCTTTGAGTAATTTTTTAATAATTAAGCAGTTTTTTTTTTACAATTAGTATGACGCATTTGAATCCTTCTAAATTCAAAAAATAAAAATAAAAATTCCAGTCTTTTTCTGAAAACATTCAATCCAAACAAAACTTAATAAGGTTTTCTTTGCTAAATAAAAGAGAGAGTGTGTGTGTTCTTATAACATTGTCTTCTAATAATTATTCAATTTTTTTATGCAATTTTAACTACATTGGTTTTCCACTATACATATTGCAGATTGGGTGATTTCAAGCCAAAAATGGCGAAAGAAGTATAATATGATAATATCATTAATTTGAATGCTGCAATTTTTCAACCCAAGCATACTATTATGTTTGTGTTTGGCACAATCCTTTATGCGAACCATACCAGGCAAAGTCCTCAAAGAATGTTTCTGTAAACTTATAAGTAGATGAAAATCAGAACAAAGTTTGTTATAGTTATACGACTAAATTAATTTAAAAACTAATTATTATATGTATCGAATATATATATAATTCATGTAAAACTAATTTGTTTGAATAAACTTATTATATTATATGGCCTACAGATTTATTTTGCGACTTTTCACATTCAGAAAAGGCCCATGCTATAGAACAATAAATTTTCTGAATTATACTTTAATTAAGTTACTTTTGTAGTTTATAAAATGTAAATCTTATATTGCAGGCTCTTCAACAGTATGGGCTATAAAGTTTTCGCATTACTCATTGACCAGGCAGATATTGGATAACAGTATGGTACAAAAAAATAAGCATTTGACTTGTACAATTGGTGAGAACCATATGTAGAGCAACCCACCTCTAAACCCCTACTTCAAACTTGCACGGAAGACAAAAATGTAATAAAAAATTTAAAAATATAATGCACTAGTAGAGGCAAATTAACTAGTATAAATAAGGCTTCTTTACTAAACATTTGGACACAACAAATAACAAGAGAACTAACATACTATTGTTTATAGAACAGAAACACCCAAATCTCCATATGGCTTCCAAGTCCAACCATGCTTTTACCCTTTTTCTCATTGTCCTCCTCATCTTTGCGTCCTCAAACCCATTAGCTCAGGGCCAAGTGATCACTTTGCGTGGCCTGACTGTAGGCGGCAACCTTTGTTGCACGTCTACTGAAAACTGCCCTAGTCAAGGTGTTGTTGGGGCGGTTGTTAGCTAGAATTGCTCCATTCTTGGTGCTACAACCACAGTTGGTCAAGCTACTACTAATGTTAATGGATCATTTAATATTACTGTTCCTGCTTTGACGGGACTTATTCTTGGCTTACCCACAGTTCCATGCGTTGCCAGTGTTCAACTTCCACTCAACTCTGTTGTTTGCCCGGTTCTTTCGACCACCAATGGTCTTCTTGTTTCCACTATTCGATCCCTTGGAACAATCGTTACATCCACATTGGGGTTGGTTCAGAATGCCGCCTTAAATGGATTTGTCAATGTCGGAGCCTAATTTCCATTATAAGCAGAGTTGAAAATCTTCTCCACTTCAATTTCAACTGATTGTGTGTGAAAACTAGTATGAATAAGCAACAAGCAATTAGGTAGCATGCATGCATGCAAAATATTGCTTGTTATTGTGCTTGTTGACATCTGCGTCAACAATATGTGTATAACCTTTATATATTTTGTATCTCATTCTCAAATAATGGAGAAGGCTAGGATGTTATATATTTTAATCTATTGCTCCTGTGTACTTTTACACTATCTGGGTATCCATTCGTGTGACTCACATTCGGTTATAAGTTGATATCTCTTATAGTTCAAATTATTTTATATTAAGATGGATATACATTGTTTTACTTACAAAATTCGTGTTTTTCATGACCAGTAAATATGGTTAAGTTTCGGAATCTGAAAACTATTATAATTAAAATATTGAAAGAATATTAATTCCTTTAATGGGATAACTATTGACAATCCATATTAAGTATACAACCATAATCATTCTCAGGATATGTATGCGAAATAATTCTTATTATTAGTTTGGAGTTTTTGACATACATTTTCTGCTGAAAATGGTGATAATTAACTACATTTTCCTCATATTTTTCTCGTAACAACAAAGTGGTCGCTAATGTTATGATATTTTATCCTAATTAATTATGTGTACTTACATATGTCTAACAATTTATATTATGAGGCTATTTAATTAATTAGGGCCATTAAGTGATCTAACTAATGGGCTCTAGACATATCCATTGAATATGGATTTTAATTGATGGGCTTTTAGTTTGACCTAATCCCTAAAAGATTATATAAATAGGGTTGTGGTAAAGTCAATCACTTGTTCTTTTACTTCTCTTATTTTCACATCTCGAGAAAGACCCCATTGAGTAATCGGTGATTTGGTGTAGAAGACCAAACGGGTCAATTCAATCATACAATATGGATTCAGTACGCTCCGATTAAGATTTCGTATTCGATTTGTTTATTGATATTTCTTCTTTTGTTATATATTGGGATCTTTTTTTCTTTAATCTCGTAAAAAGAAGAAATTGGAATTGTATGTTTTTATTTGAAATTCGGAATCTGGAATTTTTCGTGTTCAATTTCGGTTGATTTATTTGTCAAACCCGAATATGGCATTCGTGTTCATTGTCTTTGTTTCTTCTACAAATTTTGGGATTTCGCATATTGTTTTGTAAATTCCGGATAAGTCGGTGCGGCGGAGGGTTTGGTACACCCATCCAATTTTTCCTTTCTCTGTCTTCTACCACCACCACCATAACCGGTGGCGTAGTCACCTTAGGGACGAGTGCGGTCGGCGGACCGCACTCGATCCGTAAACAGCTGTGATGTTAAATTTGAGTTGGACCGTGACCTTTGAAAATTTAGAAAAAAAAATTGAATTAAAATTTAAAAGGCCAATTAAACCTAGAGTAAGTCTCATGTGAAACCGTCTCATTGGTTCAAAATCATGAGACGAATCTAATCCATTTCTAAATCAAAGCAAGTTAAGATCCAAATTTAAATGGATTAGTATATATAGGTCGGTTTAGGATCTGTCTCACGAAAATAAGTCTATGAGACCGCATCACATGAGTTTTTGTCTTAAACCTACTATATTAGCCCGAGAAAATTAAAATTATCTAGCCTAATTAAGGTATAGGAGTGGATGAATGATTATCTATTTTTGTTTTGTAGATATATATATATATATTCCAAACTTGATAATTAATATGTTTTTTGGGAAGTACTTTTGAAATGAACTTTTGGATGTAAAAATCTATTTTCCATAAAAATAATTGTTATTTGGTGGTTATTTTAGAATGAACTTTTGAATATTTCACTTCTCCAAGAAATTCATTCTAGAGAAGCCAAAATTGGAGAAATCCGCATAAAGAATTTTGCAAGGTACAACCTTTCGATTTCCTTTTTTTTCCTATGTTTTTAAAATTTCTCAGACAATCATCCCACCAAAAAGAAAAAAATTTGACCGCATGTCTCGAAAATCGCTACGCCCATGACCATAATCACCATCGCCTTCATCCCAATTACCACCATTCTCTCAATAAACAAAGCCACACATCAGAAACCCAAAACAATTTGTTTATTTTATAAAAATAAAAAGGTGAAGGTGTCTCTTTAATCTCCGAGCGACTGACGGCTACGGATGCCGAGGGGTTGTGCTTTTTTCTGCTTTTGGTTGTCTGCTTTTGTTATTTTCCGGCATAGAATGTCGGATGAGGGCCTGGGTAGTTGAAACAATCCATCGGATTAAGGGGTTGACAGTTTCTTGGTGAAGATGGACACTGATGGTTTAATTTGGAGGTGGTGGCTCACGTTTTCTTTTACAGAAAACTTGAAGAAGATAGTGGGGGCTCAAGTGGGTTTGTGAGTTAGATGGTTTTGGTGGGTTATGGTATTCTGTAGTAAATTGGCTCGATAAAAGATTTATTTCGATTTAAAATTGGAATGGGCTTTTGGGATCACTTTTGGGCCTGTAATTTTTAAATCACTTGTTGAGTTTGGACATGTATTAATTTTGATTTCAGGGTCTATTGGGTGTTTTGCCCCTAAATTAAAATAAAGAAATAAAGTTTATGGTTTGGACTTATCTTAAATAAAATAAAACTATTTTTATTTTATTGGTCTAATATTTCAAATGAGTTAATATTTGGCCGAATAACAAATGTACTTGTAGTAATAAATATGTGGGATTATTTGTTTTTTCATGTGAATAATAAGTCGGTCCAAAAAGGGCTTATTGTTTGACAGACCTATATCAAAAATACATTTTAAAACTATAACCAAATATATTCTTATTTCCAAAAGTGGTAAATTGAAAAATGTATACTTGATTAATTAAGTATTGATAAATTGGAAAATGTATACAAAATATTTAAGTTTTCTTTTAATTTTCCATTTTCCACCTTGTTCTTCACCATCGTCGTCCGCCATCACCACCTCCATCCTCGACGACCATCTCCCATCCCATAGCGACCATCTTCTCTCGCAGCTATCACCATCCTCCTCCTACTCTCACCGATCCAAACCCTTGGTCGTGGCGTAGCCACCTTAGGACGCAGTGCGGTCGGCGGATCGCACTCGATCCCAAAACGGCCGTGTTAAATTTGAGTTGGGCCGCACGAAAATTTAGAAAAAAATTGAATTAAAATTTAAAAGGCCAATTAAACCTAGAGTAAGTCTCATGTGAGACCGTCTCATTGGTTCAAAATCATGAGACGAATCTAATCCATTTCTAAATCAAAGCAAGTTAAGATCCAAATTTAAATGGATTAGTATATATAGGTCGGTTTAGGATCCTGTCTCACGAAAATAAGTCTATGAGACCGTCTCACATGAGTTTTTGTCTTAAACCTACTATATTGGCCCAAAAAATTAAAATTATCTAGCCTAATTAAGGTATAGGATTGGATGAATGATTATCTATTTTTGTTTTGTAGATAGATATATATATATATATTCCAAACTTGATAATTAATAGGTTTTTTGGGAGTACTTTTGAAATGAACTTTTGGATGTAAAAATCTATTTTCCATAAAAATAATTGTTATTTGGTGGTTATTTTAGAATGAACTTTTGAATATTTCACTTCTCCAAGAAGTTCATTCTAGAGAAGCCAAAATTGGAGAAATCCGCAAAGAATTTTTGCAAGGTACAACCTTTCGATTTCCTTTTTTTTTTCCCTATGTTTTTAAATTTTCCTGGACAATCGTCCCACCAAAAAGAAAAAAATTGACCGTTTGTCGAAAATCCCGGCTACGCCATGCCCTTGGTGATGGAGATAAGATTGAAAGATATTATTATCTATTAAGATTAGTTTTAGTTGGTTATTTTATTATTTTTTAAAAGTTGTCAATAGTAAGGAATTTTATTGTAGTAATAGTTTTGTCCTATAAATACTTGTTTTTGTTATTATTTTTAGGGTGATTGATTATTGAATTAAATCATGGGTATTATCTCAATTCTTGTCTCTCGTACAATATTCGTTAGAATCAACGTACAAGAAAAGTTGTACTTGTTCATGTTTCTGCTTGCATCAGTTCGTATATATTTAGAGACTGGCTACGATCTTTAATAAGCCACATCGATACCACTTAGGTTTTGAACTACGAGCAATGACATTAATCGCTTAGATTCATCAGCAGATCGACTTGTTGTCGATATAATTCAATATCTCGCGCATCCAATATCAAGAAATCAAGGAACTTATTGAAAAATGATTTATTTGTGGTTGCGAGTTTGCCTACGATGTTGTGCCCGTCTAGTTGCCCCCATTCGAAACATATTCCACGCATACGGATGATTTATTCTCGGGTGACGTTAAATATAGTTGCTATAATATAATGGACCACTATTTTTTTATATAGAAAGGTTGCTTGGAGGTTGGTTATGAAGAACCTTCGAACTTTGACAAGAAGATTGGTTATGAGCCACCTATATTTAATAAGGAATGTTAAACGATAATTTCAATGGTCGACTACGAGGAACTGTCGAAAATTGATGAGGATGATAGTAGTTATGACGGACCATCAATTCTCGACAAAGAAATTTAGTTTTTTGAAGTATATAATATTGTGCTCGATCCTAATCTTATCAGCATCAGTTCCTTCTTTCTTCTTAAATTATTCACAAATTGTCGTGCTAGTTCAACATGCCAAGAAACATCCAAGTATAAGTTCTGTAGAGTTGGCAAACCACTAAGGAGCGTATGATAATTCATACATAATTAATTATGGTGGTATTCATCTTATTTTCCGTCTCGTTCTCCTCGTACTCTGTGATTTGACAATTTTCTAGTGACAATTTCCTTTAGATTCGAGGACAAATTGTCTCGACCCTAGAGAGAATGATAGAGATAAAATTTAAATATATTATTATCTATTAAGAGTAGTTTTAGTTGATTTGTTTTATTATTTTTGAAAGAGTTGTCAATACTTTAGGAGTTTATTGTGCATGGTAGGAGTTTTATCATATAAATACTTGTTTTTGTTATTATTTAGGGTGGTGATTATTGAATTAAAAAATAGAGGATAATATTTCCATTCTTGTCTTTATTATGGTATTAGTGTAGAATTATCATACGAAATGAGTTTTATTTGTTCATGCGTCTACCTGATTCACTTGGCTATTCTGAAAATCACATTCGCAAAACACCACTTCGACCATTGATATCTTCCCCACATTCATTGATTTGTCTCTGTTTTTTTTTTCCTCGAAGTGGATCTGAAAATTTGGGATCGCCGCATCCATCTCCACCATATTTTATTTTTGGTTTATTTTTATTTTTCCCTAGTTTTCCCATTATCCACAACTACCTTCCACACCTAATCAGGATTTTCTTCACTGTCAACCAGGGCGTAATCAGCCCGTTCGACTACTCCTAGCTCAATTTTTTTCCCCTTAATTAGCTCAATTATTTTTTCTCCTTAAAAAAACATATAATTTTTTTCCTTCTAAAAAACAGGATATAAATCCTTTTCGGTGCATCAGGGCTCGGGAGGCTCCTTAATCCGCCCATGCTGCCCCGTCTTTTTAGAACCCAACTTGTTTACCATCCCCTGAGTTTGTTAAATAAAAAGGATTAAGCTTTGTATGAAGAGTTACCCCATAAGTCCAATGGACACACGGAGCGCATGCTAAATTTTGTCGCAACGATTTTTCAGAAATTATGTCTAGCATAATAATTAAGAAACATTTTTTCATTTTATTAAATTATTAAACTTGAAAGATTTGCTATATTTTTGTCAAATCATTCTTAATTACATGAAGGGACAAGAATATTAATTAATTATATTATTCAACCTACGTTTGTTTGATAGCAGTGATGATCGAAAATTATAATCGATCAAAATCGTATGGGTCTATACAAGTTTTCTATGTGAATATTAAATTGGCATAAGCTTTCAACGAATATTAAAATTGATACCAATATAAAAAAACTAAATTGATACCATGTTATTTTATATATAATATATATATATATATATATATATATCAGCATTCAGTTAATTAAATATAATTTCTTCTCCATTATTTGAGCAAAAGAAACACAAACATAAAGGTTACAAGCTATATTTTGCATGCGAGCATACATGCTTGCTTGTTGCTTATTCTTACACAAACAGTAGACATTGAAGTGGAGAAGAGTACTTATAATGGCAACTAGACCCCACGTTGACAAATCCCACTAAGGTGACATTCTGAACCAGCCCTAATGTTGTCGTTAAAATCGCTCCAACGGATCGAACAGCGATGCAAGAATGCCATTGGTGGTGGAGAGCACGGGACAAACCCACGAGTTAAGTGGAAGTTCGAACGGTAGTAACACATGGTAGTATGGGCAACCCAGGATAAGTCCGCTAAAGCAGAACGTTGATATTAAAGGATCCGTTAACATTGGTTGTGGCTTGACCGAGAGTGATTGTTGTACCAAGAATAGTGGAGCAATTCAAAGCTAACAAGCGCCCAAAGAACACCTTGGCCAGGACAATTTCCGGTAGGCGTGCAACAAAGGTCGCCACTTAAACTTAGGCCACGTAGATTGATCAACCGACCGTGGGCTAGTGGTTTTGAGGCCGAAAAGAGGATGAGGGCAATGAGGAAAAGTGTTGAGACACGATTATAAGCCATGTTGTAGATTTTGTGTGTTTATGTTTTTAAAATGCTTTGATTTGTTATGCTCAAATGTTAGGAAAGAGCACCTATTTATACATGTTTATTTTCTTGTACTGTTGCCTTTTTTTCAAGAATTACTATAACATTTATTTGACTATCTTATTAGCAAGTTTGAAGTAAGTGTTTAGGGGTGGGTTTCTCTATATGTAGTTCTCATAGATCTATTGTATAAGCCAATTAAGTGCCCCTTTTTTGTTCCATACTTTTATCTAGAATATACTTGCCTTATTGAAGAATATCACTAAGATAAACTTTACATTTGAAGAGCATGCGCATTAATTAATGAACATGAGATAAACTTCACATTTTAGAACTACATATAGTAACGTGAGATAAACTATATATATGGACTTACGGTCACAAATTAAATGTATATGCTAAATAATATAATTTGTACATTCAAATAAGTATGAGTATTCTCGTAAAAAAATAAAATACAAGTATAACAACAATTTTTCTATGCAAATATATAGTAACTAGTTTTTAAAAGCTTAATTGCAATTTTGGTCATGTAATTCTTTGGAGTTGGCAATTTTATTCATAGCTTATTGATGTGGTAGTTTATTAGGTCATTGACGATATTACCTTTTAGTCAAATTAGCAATTCGATTCATGTAATTTTTAAAATGATCAGAGGTATTTTGGGTATTTTAGATATTTTGGCTAAATAACAAGGGTACAGATTTTGGGAAATAATGAATATGTTATTGAAACATCCACCTGGGACCAAAATCACAAAATCAACACTTGTAGAGCCAAAATTGCATAAATTAAAACGTCTTTGGACCAAAATTGTACATAATCAAAATCTTAAGGGATCAAAATTGCTACTTATAATATTTACATGACCAAAATTACTAGCCCCTATAGTTACAGGACCAATATTGCAATTAAGCCGTTTTTAAATGTAGGAGTAACATCAACCTTTTGTTTTCTCATTTTTCTCAGCTTTCAAGTTTTTGAAAACATATTATTTGAGAACTTTGCCTGGTGGTTTATGCAAGGAATTGTGCCACACACAACTAAACCTAGTAGCGTGATTTGGTTGAAGGATTTAAAAATTAGGCTAAATTGCAATTTTGGTCCTTTAACTATACCCTTATTGGAGCATTGGTCCTTTAATTTTTGGGTCTAGCAAAATTGGTATACCAATTAATGATTTTTCACACATTTGATCCAAATTTGTCTGAAAAATCGAATTTTCGCCGGAAAATATCACGTGCCGCTCACGTGACTCCAAATTTTGGGTATTTTTTGAATTTCAGTCGAGCATTGCTTAGGTGGAAAGAGAGGGTTTAGTTGGATTGCTAAAGTGGAAAAATAATGCCAAGTGGATCTTACCTTGCCAATTGTGGGAGATATTCTAACTTTATATTTTTTAATTATTTTAAAATAAATGAAAATAATACAAGAAAACTTTTATTTTTTTCTTAATATTATTTTTTACACTTCTGAATAATTTTAATAAATGTAATATTAAAATTATAGCTTAATTTTTATTAACTAACTATTTAAATCAATTTCAACATTCAACTTAAAAATTTATACAAGAAATTATTTTCAATTCTTCCTATATCATCTAAACTTTTGACACCTACCGAGTAATTAGAAAACTAAATTAATTTCAAATTAAGATCACTAATAGTCTAATTAATTATTAGTTAGAGAGTTAAACTTCACTATAATTATTTTAGTAAATAATTATTCAGTGAGTATATTCTACATTACCTATTTTAGGAAATAGTAATAAAATACAAAACAACTTTTAATAGATCTTAATTCATGACACAAATGAATAGCTTTAGTAATATCTTCGATTACAATAATTAATAAACATTTAGCATTAATAAATAACAAATAATAAAATAAATAATATTAACTAGTTTAGAATATCATTAATTCAAAAAAATAGAAAAGGTAAAATAGAAATGTTTTTTTATTTTTTTTATTTTTGTTTCATCCCCATTTCCTTTCTTTTTAATCTCCAAAAGCAACCACAGGAACCACCGTCGTCCACCCGCCCTGACCCCACCGAACCACCACAACCGGCCGCCGTCCACCACGAGTAAAACCCATCCCACCCCAATCCACCATCCACCACCTCCATGGTACCACCAAACCTACATAGGAGAGGAGGGTTTGGTTATAATCTTGAACACCACTTTTTTCACGGGTTTTGGGGATGGTGTTAATGTGATTAAATATCTGTGATTTCGAGGTTTGTGGGCTTGACGGAGGGATTAGCAAAGCCACGGCGTGCGATGATCGAAAAAAAGAGAAGAAGAGATCAATTGCGAGAGATGTATTAGGCGTGTAGTTGGTTCGCCAAGCTTCTAGGGTTGGATAAGATTTTGGGATTTCTTTCCAAAATTTGGGGATTTATTTCCAAGATTTCGGGCTTGTCATCGCCCTTTAAAATTGACATGTCATATGCCACATCAGTATTTAATTCCTCGCAAGCAAATAAAGTTAGCAAATTTTTTTCCAACTAGGAGCCACCTAAGCAAATTAGACCGAAATTAAAAATCCCCAAATTTTGGGGTCACTTGGGAAGCACATGACATTTGCCGGCGAAAATTTAATTTTTCCGCCAAATTTGGACCAAATGCGCGAAAAATAATTAATTGGTGTACCAATTTTGCCAGACCCAAAAATTAAAGGACCAATGTTCTAATGGGGGTATAGTTAGAGGACCAAAGTTGCAATTTAGCCTAAAAATTACATATTTAAATGCAATATATTAATATAATGCATTTGTTCGGATAATCTTGAGTTACTATGTATATATTTCAAATCCTTCAGCTAGCCTGAGGCTTTTTTATCGATTGGTAATTAGCTGTGAATCCTTCTATTTTGAACAACAAAGTTTCAATTCTTTTTCTGATGCCATTCAAGTCAAACAAAATTTAATAACTTTTATTTGTTAAAGAATTTTTTTTTGAGCTTTAATGTGGGGAAATGTAAAATGGGGTGTAGTGGACTGAATTCAAGTTGTCCAACTTGATAGAAGCCATAGTTGAATCTTTACAGAAGATTGGCAATAGATTTCCTATATCAACACTGGTAGCTCATACAAGTTTTAATTAAATTAGGTACATAAATCAATTATTCCACTGCATAATAAGTCTTAAGAAGAAAAGGATTAGGAACTTCTAAGTTTGGAATAGCAATTTATGAGGTTTTAAGTAGAAGGCAATATTGTCAACTTTGAGAACCTTCTCAAGTCAGTTACTTTTGAAATCGGGAAAAAAAAAAGGATATGTGAGAATGTGGATAGAAAACTTGTTTTTTTTTTTGTCGACTCATAATAATCCCACACCAGCCGGGGACACAGACCCCATACTTTTTTGGACTATGGGATATTCGCCCTTCTCAGGGGATGGTCTTGGGATATAGACTCCACACTTTCGTCGAATTATGGGAAATCCGTCCTTAAAGAATGATCCTATTCTCGCAGGAGAATGAGGCAAACACAACCCCAACACCGCGTTTACGGATGTCAAACCCTGGTATATACCCGATTGCAATTGCTACCTCTTAACCACGAGGCTCAACCACTGGGGTTGTGGATTGAACGCTTGTTTGAAAAGGTCAAATGGAGAGTGAGCGGATGTAATGTCCCATGTACCCTTGAACCTTTCTTTTCATTTTTTCATATTTTTTTCTCAATAATTTCCTTTCCTGATTTTTCACTTTCTAAGTGAAGAGAAAATTAAGGAAAAAATGGAAGAGATACTTTGCTTCTTTCAATTAATTTTAATTATTAAGGTACCGCTAAATAATAATAATAGTAATAATAATAATGATAATAATAATAATAATAATAATAATAATCACTACAAGAAATTGATTTTTATCGATAGAAAATACCGATTGAATTAATTTGTCGCCGTTTACCAAGAGATTACCGACTTAATTACCAACTACATTATTATTAAAGTAAAGGTATTCAAAAGGATCAATCCACTACAACATAAATGATATTAAATAATACAAAATTGTAGCACTTGTTACATAAAACACATTATATAACACGTGTTTGTAATACTTTTTACATTACAATTTTATGTAATACTTTTGTAGCACTTTATCAATATGCTTATATGTAACAGGTGTAATTAAGTATAACACTTTTTAAATATCAATTTTTTATTTTATTTCTTCTCAGAACACAAATAGGTACCACTTTAAATAAACAACGCTCTAGGTAACATTATATTTTATTTATTGTAACACTTTTTTGGCTATATTTTCGTAACACTAATTACTTCGCTTTTATTAAATAATGCCAACGATTTATTTAATTAATTGATATCATAAAATAGGTGAAAAAACAACGCTTACTAAACATAAAAATTATAGATGTCATGTACTATTTGTTTTATTGAAATTTTATTTTCTTTTACAAAGTCTTTTTATTTTTATTTATTTTTTTAATTTCTTACGGAGGTAATTAATTTGTCGTAGTAATCGCAAAAAAAAATCAGAGGTATATATTATATTAATATTATTTTTAATTTTTTAATTTTTACCGATGGTGTCAGTAGTTACTTATGAATTTTTCTGTCGGTAAAACTTTTACATTACTTATTTATTATTTGTATCTTTTACTATTTAATTTATTGGAATATCATTTCCTTATTTTTAGGTTTTTTTATTTTTAGAGATGAAAAATTAATCAATCGATAATTTTATTTTATATTATTTTAAGTTTTATTATTCCTTTAATATATAATATAATATGGTTTTTAATATATACTATATAATATATATTTTAATATATAGTGTATAATATATTTTTTAATACATATATTATAGAATGTAATCTTTACTACATAATGTATATAAAATATACATATAATATAATTTTAATATATAGGGATTCGTTCAAATGAGACCAACCCTTTAGGTTAGTCCATAGGAACACTTATGGACTCTTGATTTAAAATTTTAAATGGTATAGATCATTCTAGTTATTTTAGGCTAATAAGGGTATATTTGTACTTTCTATATCATCAATTTATTAAATAGCCAGGTTAATATCTTTAATTGCTATTTTTAAGGCAAATAAAATCTTACCTTTCGGTTGGCCGACTTTTAGGGAGAAAAACGCATCAACTCTTTTCTAGAATTGTACTCTTTGTACCTGGTTTTGTTTTATCATATATTTAGTTCGGTGGAATTGTATACTTGGTGGTGGATTTATATACTTAGTCATGTTTTATTATATATTTAGTTCAAATGGATTTGTATGCTTGGTTCAGTGGAATCGTATTCTTAGTTATATAAGTAGTTTAGTGAATTTGTATACTTAGTTCGTGGATTTGTATACTTAGTTCAATGGAATTGTATACTTAGTCATGTAAGTAATTCGGTGGAATTGTGTATTTAGTTGATGTAATTGTATACTTAGTTAAATATTTTTGTATACTTAGTAATATTTTAATGTATAGTAAGTTCAATGTAATTGTATACTTAGTTAAATCTTTTTGTATATATACTTAGTAATATTTTAATGTACAGTATTAGTGTAATTGTATACTTAGTTAATTGTTTATGTATACTTAGTAATATTTTAATGTATAGTTAGTTTAGTGGAATCGTATACTTTTCATTAATTGTTCCATGATTTTGTTGCCAAATTTGAATAATTTGTAGGTTCGAATGGAACAGTACATGTTGTTTTTGCGATGCAAAGATTGTTATGAAGAAGGGAGAGAAAGGAAAGGTGAATCGCGTGATTATGAGGACGTGATCAATAACAGATCACGTCCCTAATTTGTAGGAGGCGGTTACCATATTTAGTTTCTTGGATTCCTATTTTACCACTTCTAATGTATACTTTCATATGAATTGTTGTATATATTTGTTCATATCTTGACCATTGATTTATTTTTTTGATGGTGTAGATCTGGTCCTATGGTCTTACCTAGGAGGGTGGTCTCACAGGATCCCCTCCCTTATATATATATATATATATATAACAATGCAAAAGTTGTAAAAAAATTTACCTTAGTGGCAAATTGCCACCTCCACACATAACAGGTCTTAGGTTCGTAGTTCTTTGAGGTCAAAAAGACAAAGCGTTGAAAAAAGTGGTACATAAGATTCATATGTAACACTCTAGAAGTATTTTTCTCAAAGTGTTATAAATAGAAAGAGTGCTATGAAAAAGTGTTACACAAGATTTATATGTAACACTTTAGAAGTGTTTCTTCAAAGTAATACAAATAAAGAACTTAATGTAACATTTGAAAAAGTGTTACTAAAAGCTATTAAAAGTGATACCTTAGACTATAGGTTGCACGGGCAAGTGCATCACCACAAAAAGTGCTATCTAATGTCTATAATAATATTTTTTGGTGTTACCTTATGTTACTTATGTTGTAGTAATCTCTGGTCTCAACAACAAGTTGAAATCCTCTATTTTATTTATGACATGATTGATATGTGGGAATGGAGCGAAAAGTACAGAATGGGCATTCCTTTGTTCGTTCTCATTCATATATTTGATATGGTTTATGAATGAGAGTATGCATTCTTATGGGAATCTCTATTCCCAAAAATAAGGAATAGTCATTCATCATCTCCCCATGTGTAATGGATTTATCTATTCTCAATAATCAAGAATGACTTTGATATTATTTTTAATGAAATTATCTTTCAACAAATATTAATGATTGAACATGTTGTGGATATAATCTTGATTTTTGAAAAGTGGTGTTATGAATAAACTAATTGTTTTTTATAATTTGACTATTTATAAATTAAACATAATTTATATTAATATTTTAATAAATTATAGTCAATTTTTATCAATATTCAATTGTTAAATCAAAACTTGATACAAATTCTTTTGTTGATATTCTATATTTTTATAAAAAAATCTATTGTATAAAATATTGTTAATATCGTAAATATAAATACATATTATTTAATATACATTAAAATAATCTTAGATCTATTTTTGCATAATATATTTAATAAAATTTTATCTAATTTTTTGACTTAAGATTAATTTTATACTTAAAAGTATTCCTTCATTACTATTATTTATTTATAGTTACCAATCAATAAATTTAAATCAAGTAAAATGTATAGATTCTTTCTACATTCCTTGTACATACCAAGCATAGGAATAATATCATTATATCATTCCTTTCCTATCGGCTATTATTATTCCATTCCTACCTAATTCCATTCATTCATATTGTAGGTCCCAAGGGGTGTGAGTAAAGTTTAGAAGGGGGAGGGGGTTGAATAGACTTTATCAAATTTTTGATTTTTTGCGAAATCAGAGTTTTTACAAGAAAAATAGCTAAGTCTCTTGAGAGACAGTTGGTTCAAACTTTAGAAGGCGAGTTAACCACTCAACAGACTCTGAGAGAGCTGTTAATAGAGTAACTCAGCTGAATGAAGTTAGCTTTTAAAAATTCAGTTTTCATAATTTTTGATCTTTATACCTTTTTAAAATTTGTTTATCAACACTTAAATTTTATATTTGTTATTATCACTTGGATAGAAAATATAATGTAAGTAAGTAAATGTGCGTAATTTAATTGCGTAAATTTAATGACACAATATTTTATAATGGTTCGAGGATGGGTAATTCCCCTACTCCACTATTCTCCTACGCCAAGAGAAATCCACTAAAGTAACGGTAACTTTATTACAATAGTACAACAACCAAGTTAGCCTTGATCACACGGTGGCTATGCTCCCGGGATTCAACTCTTCGTAAGGTAGTTGCCTCACTACTTTAGTTGTTCAAATCTTCGTGACTTGATCACCTGTACCCTATTTTGGATTTCAAACAGTTCGAACTTGTACCTCATTATATCTCCTTAATTCACTTCTTGGAAATATAAACCCCTTTATCTTTAAACAAATATTTCCTTTTCAACTTGAAGAACAATTTCTATCTTCCACAAGGATGTGTTGGATAAAGTATCTTTGAATGTGGGCCTCGAGGATGTATGAATTTTCTAGCTTGAGAGAGTATCGCGATTGCTTGAACGCTTGAATATTTGCTCTTTTGTATGTCACATCCTTCTTTCGAAAATTCCTCAACCTTTTTTATAGTAAGAGTTTGAAAATTTATCCATTGAAAGATAGATAATATCAAACTCACGCTCTTGTTCGTTGGCTTGTCTTTTTCTTGCAAAGATCTCGATGTTGACCCAACCTTTGAATTTAGTACTTGTAGGCACCTGAAATAATTCAGAGTTCTGCAAGCTTTTGGTTCCAACTTCTTGCGCTCTTGCAGTAAGACATCTTTAAGGTTGTAGGTTTGTTTAATAATACATAAATTTTCTAACAATTTCCCCTTTTTGATGATGCCAAAACTTATTTACAACATCATGTGCTGAATTTCAAATAATTAAAAGAATGTATCAATTTTATTAATGAACATTCATCACTTACATTATTTGTATGTATTTACAAGTAATATGTAAAAATACAACACAAAATTTATGACAACTAACTTCTTCTATCTTTTTGGTTGTATTCTTCTTCTTTCTTCAACCTCTTTTCTTCTTTTCTGTCTTCTTCATATTTTCTTCTCCTTCTTTCTTCTCTAGCCTTCCTCTTCTCTTCTTGCTCAACTTGTCTTAGTAGAAGCTCAGCTTGCTCATATTTGCGAGCCAGCTCATTGGCTCTCAAGGATTCACCTCTCTCGTCCCGAGCTTCATTCGGACTCCATCCAAAGATGGCACATCCCTTTTCAAAAGATTGATGGTCATGATTCCACTTACTCATTTAGGTGAAAAGCTTCTACCTCTCCCACGAGAGTGAAAATCTCGATCTTTTCCTTTATCATCACTTCTTTCCCCGCATGGTTGCCTCCCCTTGGTACATGATCATCGCCGGCGGACTCTTTAGAAGTCACGACACTTGGTTTGCTTTCCTCGAGTCGGCCGCTTCTTAATCTCTTCAATATCTCTTAAGCCCTTAGCCCATTACAAATCCCACTCATCAATTATGCCCATCCCTTCATAGTACCCTTCTCATAAAAGAGTATAAAACTCTTCATTAGACCTTTCTTCCAAGAGATCCGCTAGTGGAGTAGCTTCTTCACTCGGGAGCAATCCTACTTGGTGGACCGCTATATTGTATATTTAACTTCGAATCCTCTCCTCCCGACTCTTGTCTAGCTTAGCTATTTCTTCTTTGGACTTGGAAAGCTAATGTAGCTTTTTCTTCATTTGACAAGTCTTGAGGGAGTTGAGAAAGAATGGAGGTGGTGCCTTTTATTTTAATCGATTTTTTAGAGGGTGCTTTCTCTTTCCCTTTTTGGCATCATCGCCTTGGGAAGGTTGGTCTGATCGGAAAATGGAATCTAATTTCTTGTAAGTCACGGAGTCTGTTGCTTCTTGATTAGAGCTGAATACATGTAGTTGTTTGTTCATGGATAAAATCTCTTCTTTTAGCGAAGCTTCCATGTACTCCATTTTCTTTTCCATCTTCATCTTCAAGAACTCCATATCCGATAGGTGACTCCTTTCCATTCGAGCAATGGTATCTCTTTAACGTTGCTGGAAGGCAAAGTTGGTCAGCTCCTTAGACTAACAACTTGAAAAACAACTGTCTGAAGTAGCCAACTTGCTCTCTGCATAGACCTTTTGTCTGTTGTGCCCATTATTGATCCTTAGCACAACTCCTCGGATATTCCATGTGATAGTGGCATCATGATTATCAATTCTTGTGCTTAAGTCAACAATACCTTTCTCCATAGCCTCTAACTCATCACACATGGCTCTAAAGGCTCGGCGAAAGTCTCTGTTTGTTCACTTATATCTTTAGGTGTGAAATCAAAATCAAAATCATTGCTATATGGAATAATACGCGATCCGAAGGGACATGCGGATCTTCTGGGCCGACTTGAACTCGAATCGGGCAAAACCTTCTTCTGACCGCTTCAAAAATGATCTCTTCTTGAAATAGGAAATGCAACATTCCCAAAGTGCCAACAGGATCGGAGAAACCTCCTTCCTCGAACCCTTCTCTCATCTCTCTAACCAACAACTCTATTTGCCTCGGTTGTGGAAGCTTCATCGGTAGACACAATCGTGGTGGCTCGCTAAGCCGATCGCTCCTCATTGCCTTAACGCCTTCACCGGCAACATTTGTACTTCTTGTTGAGTAGACTTGACATGTTTGTTTTAACAGTGTCGTCATGTGCATGAGATGTAGCTAGTTGAGTTGGAGGGTGAATAAGCAAAAATCTCATTTTGGTGTATTTTAGAATGGCATCTGTATCACTAGCCTCCTTCTCAGATTTAGCAGATTCACGGGCATCAAAATCTTTAGTTATGTCTGAATACTCTGCTTCTGAGTCAATTTCAGTTAAAGCTTCGATAACCATGGGCTCGATTGATTTAGATTCGGAACCATTGGAGCATCACTAGAATTTCAACATTTCCCATAGCAAGATCAATCGGTAGTGGGTCTTCAACCACCCATTCATCATCATAACCACCGAAGGGTCTTTCAATCCATGCGTAGTCTTAACCATCGCCGGGTCTTCAACCAAATTGGCATGCTTAGAGGTCTCAACCTCAAGAATTACACTTTCAATTTCAAACGGTCTCAATTTTCGTGGTCTCGGTGATCCAACTTGTTCCTATGTTACAAAGTGGAATCATAGTTGGAATCATAGTATCCAATCAATTTGAAGTCGCCTTCCTTAGATACCACAATCCAACTTCGCTTCCTTTCAAATATCTTAATATTTTTTTGTTGTTGTCATATGACTTTTCTTAGGTGCAGATTGAAACCTTGCACATACACCTATCGCGAATGTGATGTCGTCATTGTGAGGCTAGTAGAGCAATGATCCAAAATGTCATTGCCGTCTTAATTACATTAGTACAAAATATTTTGCCAAAATTTTGAGAGGTAAACTTGTTGAAGACAAATCATATTAATTTTATGATGATTTGTTTTGTCATAAATATTAACTATATATGACGAAATAGTAAATTGTCATTAATTACATTGATTTAAGATGTGACGTGCTTATTTCATCTTAAACATTTATATTCACCGACAATATAAAAAAATCGTCAATAAGAAAATTTATTGAAGATGTATATATATAATTCATGACAACTTTATTGTCATGCATGGTAATTTTTATATGACAAGACAATAATTCTTCACTAATTACATAATACAAGAAAATTGATCTATAACGATAGAAAATTTCATCGTGATATGGTCAAACGGGTCGCGGGACGGGTAATGTGTAAGGCCATTCAAAATGCATGGGTCCGGGGTGGGTTGCGGGTCCAATTGGACCAACTTATATTATATTTTCAATTGTTCTTCATAAATGTCATCATCATTTGTCATGTTCTTTAAAATTGATGTCATTATCCATAAGTGTCTTTAATTATTCCGTTTTTTGTTGAGAAATAGCAACAAGTATTGTATACATATGTTTCACAATTTTTATGTGGGTCTTCCATCATCATTTGTTTTAGTTTAAGCTCCAGGCCTTATGAAGATGATACTGAAGCATTCAACAAAATTACAAAAAACACAGTGAGCTTGGTATGTTTGTTGGCAGAAACAATCAAATTAAAGAACTAGATTAAAGCAAAACATATTTGTTAACGGGTGTTTCATTGTTGTTTAATCTCCAGAGATTTGGATCTTAAACAAAAGCAGAAGACAGTAAAAGAAAAAAAAGAAAGAAGAAGAAAAAAATCTCTCAGGCTAGCCGGTCTAACGGGTTGGACCCGCCAAATAATGGGTCTAGGGCGGGGCGGGTAACAAAGCGGCGCAGGTGGATCCCGGATTTTATTTTCCTCTGGGGGGCGGGTCCCTGATTTGGCCAAACCCGCCCTGTTGCCATCCCTAGAATATAGAATGCTACAACCACACTAATCAAAAATAAGATATTTCATAACACTTAATATCAAGTTTTTAAATGTCAATAGTGTGTAAATATCACACAACTCAAATCCCAAAAGTCAAAAAGTACATTAAATTGAAAATAGGAAAAAACTATGCTAAGACTAAGAGTTAAGCAATAGAGACGACGAAGCATTAGCGCATGAGGAATCCACATGTTGAAAAACTCTGCTCTGCAATCTTGAAGATGCACTTTTGCAAAATTTCAAATAATCTCAACACAATTTCTTGCTCAATCTCAAAATAAAAATCTCCTATTCTGGAAAAAGAGATCAGTTCATCAAGAAAAAGCATCAGCGCCATGAGGAATAACATGAAAAAATATATCCATTGATAATTTACAGACTACAAGCACAAACAATCCAAAACAGAGAATATGGGTGTTTCTCGATTACAATCATGATTTACTAGTCAAGTAGATATATAGAGGCAATCAAATAAAGCATGGATGAAGGCTAAAGAAATGTGGCTCTGGTAAAATAATTAGAAATGAATCACATGGTTTTTTGACTAACTGCCCTACCACATTAGAGAACAAACAATGAGAAATGCAAGTCTGCTCTCGACAAGCAAAGCTAATCAAACAACAATCAAGCACCAATAGTTAAAACTAATAAAAATATGTTGTACTTGAAATTAAGTTGGACAGAGGCAACTTCAGCAAATTCATTCAGGGATAAATTACATCTCTAAAAAATCACATGAAGCAAATAACTAAAGAAAATATGCTCCAAAATATTACACTCGAATTCACAATCAAGAGTGCACTATGTTTCAATACCGCAGCTAAATTAAGCCTAAACTAATGTCATGACCAAAACTTCCCTACTGTTCAGTATAATAAAAAAGAAACACTTATTTTTCAAATTAGACATATTGTGCCACTAATCCACAATTTTAAAATCTAAAATTTCTTCGTCATGAGTAAATTAATTTATAAATATTTTTATTTCGTTTTTGTTTTAAAGTTAGCAACGAGTACAAACAGTTTCGCCGCTAACTATCTATAGTTTTTTTATTCGTTTTAGCATTTTGCGACGATCTGTGTACCTTTTTGAATAGGTTATCAATGAGAATATAAAAAAATGTAACTGGAGTTAAAACTTATGAGATAACTTGATTTTGGGGACGTCAACGGAAGGGCCCAGCCTAAAAGCTAGGGAGCATTAGCTTTTTCACGAGACAAATCAAACTGAACACAACAAAACACAGAAAGATGGGAGAAGCATAAACCTTTCAGTCCTTTCTCTTTGACCATGAAAACTAAAGCTCTTTGATGGATGAAAACTAAAGCTCTTTGATGGACTTCCATTCGCACATCTCTGGACACTGTTAAAGATGCTTCTTGATCAGCAATGAAAATCTGTTTCTTGATTTTTTATGAGGTTGGCCCAACACAAAACAAGTCACTGCCACTCACTGATCAAAATTCAAAAAAAAAAAAATGAATTTTGGGAAAATTATACTTTTTGTTATAATTGTCATATTTTCGTAACTATAATAAGTGAAGCAGTACTTGAAGAGCAGATAGCAGTTTTAACTTCTCAGAATTATTTTATCAAAAGGCTATCTGTTTCTTCCGTTTTGTTTGTAGCCTGATGATAACTAAGAAGAAGTTAGGAAGGAATGCTATATGACTGCTATATTGTGTTTGGTTGTGTATATATTTGGAAGCTCTGTTATTGGTTTAAAAATTAGAAACATAGAAGTAGTAACTATAAATTAGAATCACCCAGATATGTGTATTCAGTCATTACATAAGCCAACTAAAGAGCTCCTAAGATTTCATTGTAAATTTGGAAAAAAGAATTGCATCTATGTTATAGAAGAAAACTTACTGCTGGTTTGCAGCAACTATCGAAATAAAAGAAACAGATTAAATATATGAACTATAACTTTGCAGCAGCTATGTATATAATCACTATTCTTTTTACAGCTTCATGATTGAGTTTATTACATGGTGTTCGGGGTTGTATGACCATAAATGCATTCTGGTTTATTTTGAGATAGAGAACTTCATTGAATGCATTCTACTCATTGAATATCATGCATAGTATAGATGTACTAATGAAGTGATTGATAACTTCAAGCAATTAAGACCCTCAACTAGCCACAAACATTGTGATTTGAAATCCAAATTAAATTTAACAATTAAAACATGTGATTAAGTTTGAAACATTAACAACACCAACATATAACACTGAGTAACCAAATCAAATTAAATTTACCTTCTTGAATGTGGACCCCAAATTGAGAGACAAATAGCTGAACGAATTTGATAAAACTGAAATATCAGATAAAACAAAAATTCAAACAAATTTGATATCCAGATTGTACATTTCTGCAAAATTTGGCCCACAAGGTAATACTTGTTTAAAGCTTTTTATGAAGTTTGATAAGACTGCAACACCTACTATCCTTACTCCGATTACATTTACCAATTACATTGTTTAATGAACAAAAAAGGACAACATTTGGTCAGCACACAATAAACTCAAATGTGAAAATATAGGATTAAAAATCTTGGAAAAAAATTGCAATAGAGAATAGACAATAACTTAAATAAGAAATTTTCCTAATAGCTAGTGTTGAAACAGAGGGATGAAAAAAACTTGTAGAAGTCTGAAATAGACTTAAGTTTGTAATGTTCACACAAAGAACAAGAGCATAAGATCAAAGAGAACACACCTGGCATACAATAACCTATCAATATATTTCTCTCTGTTTATAGGTGAATAGTATTGAAAGGGAAATCAATCTTCGGGTGATTAGAGCAGGAGCAGAGTTGATCGCCGGTGTATGTCGTGGTGATTTAAGGATGGAGAGGAGTTGTTCGCTGGTAGCTGGAGATAGAGATAAAAATGTTGGGAAAGAGTGTCAAAATAAATGACACCAGACAAAGCGGAAATAGTAAAAAATTTTCCCACCTAGCTAGATTAAAAATGGAAATCAAACCAAGAATACCAAATAATAGTGTAAGACCATAAAAAATTGCACACAAGAATTTTTACGTGGAAAACCCAAATTGAGAAAAACCACGAGACCAGTAGTCCGATAAATCCTCCACTATATGTATAGTAGGCTTACAAAATTTCTCCCTAAAAATAGGGGTTACACAAATTATCTCAAGTCACTCAACTTGAAATACCGGAGAAAAATAGGAATGTCATTTTGGGTGAGAATGAAAAATTACTACTATTTTTTTCTCTTTTTCTTCACTCAAAACACACACTTATAGAAATCACTCTACTCTCTATTTTTTCTTCTCTAAGCAATTGCTAATTGCTTGAATATTTGGTGTGTCTTCTTCTTCTTTGAGTATACCTATTTATAGGCACAAAATGAAGAATCTGCCAAAGAAGCACAACATTCTATTTAAACCATTTCGGTCAAATTGTTGTCAATTTTGATTTCACATTTTCACCACTTTTTGAGGCCAAATTGCTTGGTCAAATATTGTGGCTTGTAGCCCACAAACTTTAGCCCACTATTATTGATAATGAGGTGGACTAACAATTCTCCCCTCCACCTCATGTGGGGAATCAAGCAAACCAAAGCTTTGGTTCCGCAAGCTTCGAACTTATCTCTTGGTAAAGACGTCACAAGATATTCAAGTGGATCGCACTGACCGTCACAAAGAGAGCGTGTACTTTTTCTCGCTTCAAGTCTAGTTCCTAAACTTCTTCAATATACTATGCTTCAGTTGTGGATAATGCCACGCATTTTTGAAGTTTGGATTGCCAAGAGATAGCTCCCCCGCAAATCTCATCAGGTATCCGGATGTGGACTTCGGAATCAATATCACCAGCCATATTCAGATCTCAACCGTCTAATATAATTTGGTCATCACCAAATCTTAGACAATATTTAGAAGTACCTCTCAAGTGCCTCAATATCCATTTCATCGCACACTAGTGATCTTTCCCTGGATTAGAGAGAAAATGGCTAACAACACCAATTGCATGAGCAATATCGGTCTAGTACATACCATATCATACATCAAACCGCCAACTATGAAGCATATGGTACCTTTTGCATTTCTCGCTTTATCTTTCTCACTTGTGGGACATTGTGTTGCACCGAGCTTGAAGTGCCCGCAAGTGGAGTACTGACTGGTTTTGACTTGCTCATGTTGAATCTCTCAAGAACTTCCTCGACGTACTTTTCTTGAGATAGCCAGAGCTTCCTGCTTGCCCTGTCTCTTGAGATTTTCATCCCAAGAATTTGTTTAGCCAGGTCCTAAGTCTTTCATCGCAAAAAGACTTGCCAAGTTCATTCTTGACTTCTCAATATTTGGCATCATGACCTACAATCAAGCATATCATCCACATACAATAATAGTATGATAAAATCATTATCACCGAATTTCTTAAAGAATACACAGTGATCGGAGTTGGTCCTATTGTAGTCATGGTCAGTCATGAAGGAGTCAAACTTCTTGTACCATTGTCTTGGAGCTTGTTTTAAGCCGTACAAGCTCTTCTTCAACCTCGCATACCAAGTTCCCTTACCTTTGACTTTGAACCCTTCCTTACTCCATATAGATTTCTTCATTCAAATCTCCATGAAGAAATGCAGTTTTCACATGAAGTTGTTCGATCTCCAGGTCCAAGCTGGCAGCTATCCCTAGAACAACTCTGATTGAGGACATCTTCACCACTAGTGAGAAAATTTCTTCAAAATCAACACCCTTCTTCCTCGATCGAAACCCTTCACAACCAAAGCTTAGCTTTATACCTTAGTTGTAAGCTTTGCTCTTGATCTTCAACCCGTACACCCATTTATTTTTCGTAGTATGCTTACCTTTCGGTAGCTTCACCAAGTCATAGGTGTGATTTTCCTGCAAAGAGTTCATCTCTTCTTTCATAGCCTCCATCCACATATCCTTTCGATCATGTGATATGGCCTCTGCGAAACCCCGTAGTTCTCCCCGTCGAAAAGCATTACATACTCATGTGGGCTATATCGGTAGAAGGTTGTCTTTGTCGGGTGGACCTTCTAACCGCATCTTCGGTGGTGGGAACCGAGGGACATCACCGGTTGCATCATGGTGTTGCTTTTGCACATATCCCCCGTGATTCTCGATTTCTAGGAGAAGAAACCGGATCTACGTCGTCAAGAACATATTGGTTTGATTGATTTCTCAATCGTTTGGCATCTTTAATTGTCTGATCCTCAAGGAATACAACATCCTTGCTTCTGATAACTTTCTTGTTGACTGGGTCCCCGGGTCCCATAACCTGTAGCCGAATTCTTCACGGCCATAGCCCAAGAAGATGCATGACTTGGTCTTGTCATCAAGCTTGGATCGTTCCTCTTTTGGAATATACGCGAATGCCCTGCAGCCAAACACTCTCAAGTGTTTGTAGGAAACATCTTTTCCACCCAAACTCTATCCAGGAATGTCCCCACCTTTGAGGAGCGATGGAGAAAGGTTGATTAGATCAACTGCAGATCCTCATTGCTTCACCCCAAAAAGATTTGGGCGATTGGAATGTGACAACATACATTTGACTCGTTCACAAATTGTCCTGTTCATTCTTTCTGCTATGCCATTATGTTGAGGAGTTTTGAACACTCTTCTCAAGCTTGATTCCATGATCCCCGCAATGTTGCTCAAATGGACCCCCGGTATTCACCACCATTGTCAAGACGAACTCGCTAGCCTTCTTTCCTCGTTTCTCTTTCAACACTTGCTTGAAAATTCTTAAAGATGCCAGTAACTTGATCTTTAGATTTCAAAGCAAAGCAGGACTTTTCTAGAGAAATCGTCAATAAATGTGACAAAATATATTGCACCACCAAGACTTCTATCTTTCATGTAACATAAATCAAGATGCACCAGATCTAAAGGATGAGATTTTCTTGAAGGTGAAAAACTCTTAAAGCGACTCTGTGTTGTTTTCCAATTAAACAATCAACACAAGTTTGTAGGGGCATCTTGGTTACCTCTGGGAGAAGTTTCTTTTAGTCGAACTTCCAAGCCCTTCCGACTTAGATGTCCGAGCCTTTTATGCCATAGCTCAATGGAGGAACTTTTATCAATGGCTTTCACCTCTCCATTGGATAACGCCTGCACCAAGCACAGAGAATTTTGCTTCGTCCCTTAGCGACAATGAGAGAGCCTTTGGTGAGCTTCCATTTGCTTCACCAAAGTGATTGCCATATAGCAAAGATCATCCAAGCTTGCTGAAATAATATTGCCGAATGTCGGGGATATGTCTCGACATCCTTGAGCACGAGTCCGCTTTCCCGTGACGTTGTTCAATATGATATTACCTATGCCAACGACGTCACACCATGGTTGGCCATTCGACTTTGCTTTAAGCTACCACAGCCAGTGTATGATGTGAACATACCACGATGAGGTATGATATGATATGAAGCTCCTGAATCAATAATCCATTCGCTTCATCGGGCATGCGTAATCGATACAAGTATCATCACAAATGATGACAACATCGCCATCAACCGCAAGCGCGGTTGTGTTTTTGTCATCGATCCGATTTTCATTATTTCCATTCTTTTGATCTTTTTTCTTTCTCGCAATCTCTCTCATAGTGATTTAGACACCACAATAATGACATTTGAAGTCCTTCTTGGATTTGGACCTCCCCTCGATTTCTCTTTTATTTTGAGAACCTCTCGAACTTGCTTCTTCCCCGTTTGTCATTTTCACCACGGAAGGCTTGACTCGGAAGAATGTTCTAACTCCTTTCTTCCTGGACTCTTCATTAAGAAGATAATCTTTGACCATCCGCATAGTCAGTTCACCATTCGGCCGAGTTCTTCGACCGACACCACAAGCGTGTCCCAATCGCTGGTAACGAAATGAAAGCGAATAAAGCAATTACTTCATCATCAAGGATATTTTCATTGTGGTAGATTGATTTATCGACACGATGCGCATTTAGGTGCTCCGTCATGTTCGCACCTTCCGTATCCGAGTCGAACAATTTTTACGATAATAGAAGTTTTGTTCAAGGCATTTTTCCTCTCAAACATGTCTTCTATATTCTTCCACAAAACATCGCCCTTTTCCTCATTAGCGAGAATGATGGAAAATGCTATGCTCAAGAAAACGCCGGATATATCCTACGCTTTTTTTGTTCAGATTTTCCACTCGTCATCACTTGTATCTTGGTTTTTGGCAATATCGCGGTTCAAGGGAAAATAAAGATCCTTGCAAAGAGAAAAGATCCAACATAGTCGGTTTCCAAATATTGTAGTTGGATCCGTTGAGTTTGAACATCCCACCAACGATATCGATTCCTCCATTTTTTAATCGCAACAACGTGGCTCGATACAGCTTGTTGGACCTCAAGCACTTTACTTGATTGATGATCGTCCCCACAAACCAACACGAGTCTTTTCTAGCGCCGCTTTGTCCTCACTCACGCGCATCCTCGAAAACTTCCTGGGTCACCCATCCCATGTCTACTCCAAGCCAAGACGCTTAACCTCGAGTTTCTATGTAATGGCACCAAAAAAGAAGATGCATCTGTTGGTATAGTAGTCCAAATCAAATCTTTTAAGCTTTCCTTTAATCGTGCAATCCGAGTGCTCACGAGTTCGAATCGCGGGCGCGCCTCACGCCTCTTTTAAAGCTCATTGCAGCGGGATGATGGACCAAAGCCTAACAAAATATGTGAGAAATTTGATAAGGAGTAGGGAGAGAGTAAGTCGCGGTGAGATCTCGATGGGTCTTTGGATTCTTTTTCTAGAAGTCGAATTAGGATAAATTGCACTGAAAAATGGCAATCAATAATTTGTAATTAGCCCAAACCTAGAGGCCTTTTATAATTATCCCTTTAAACGAAAATACTCTAACGGCATGATTGGTATGAATGAATGAAATTAGGTTGGAATGAAATGAATTGAGGAATGGAATAACATTAGGAATGGAATGATGTAGTATTACTATTCCTATGATTGGTATGTACAAGGAATGGAGAAATGAATGGATGACGATTTTTTACTTGATTTAAATATCTTGATTCGTAATTATAAATGAATGATAGTAATTGAGAAAAATAAGTTTAAAGTTTCAAATTCTCTTAAATAAAATTTTATTAAATATGTTATTCGTAAATTGATATAAGATTATTTTAATGTGTGCTAAATAATATATATATATATATATATATATAGATTTATATCTATGATATCAAAAATATTTGATATAATATTTTTAGGAATAATTACAAAAACACCCCCGAGATTTGGGCTAATTACAAAAAAATCCAAAGATGTTTTAAAATTACAAAAATCCCATCAGGTTTGATTATGTGTTAAATTTAAGGGGTAACTATAGTATTTTTATAAATATTAGGAGGGTTTTGATTTATTTTTTTGCTTATGAAGGGGGAAAATGTAAGACAGAATCAAACCTCAAGGGATTTTTATAATTTTAAAAATCTCCGGGTTTTATGTAATTATCCCAAACCCCAGGGGTATTTTTGTAATTATCTCTATTTTTTATATGAAAATATAGAAAATCAACAAAAGAATTCTATATCAAAATTTTAATTTAACTATTGAATATTGATAGAAATTGACTATGATTTATTAAAATATTAAATATAATTCATATTTAAATTATAAATATTTTATTTATAACACTACTTTTAAAAATATAGATTATATCCAACATTTTTAGTCATTTATAGAAAGATAATTTTATTAAAAATAAAATTTGAGTCATTCTTGATGATTGGGAATAGCTAAACCCATGGGGGAGAGGAGGAATGGTCATTCCCTTACTTTTGGGAATAGGGATTCCCATGGGAATGAGAATGAAACAAGGAATGCTCATTGCATTCCTACCCCATTCCCACATACCAATTATGCCGTAAGAGATTTATAAAACCTAACCCACACCTGATCAACAAAACTAATCACACAATTTAAAAAGAAAAAAAAAACAAACAAAAAGTTGTTGAAAAAGGAAGAAAAGAGTAGAAACTCGCATGTTCATCTGTGTGCTCCAAGGAGTTGATTTTTTGGAGGACCACCCTGGTTCATTTGTTCATCAATTTTTCTTGTCGGCTGGGAAAGTGCATAGCGGGCTTTTAATTGTTGGGTTGGGATTGGAACATGGTTTGGATTTAATGACACTAATGTTATTAGGGGTGTCAATTGTGTCGTTAGTCGTGTTTCGATACAAATATTACATGTTTGAAACGAGCATGAACACGAACACGACCGTTTAATTATTCGTGTCAAAATACACAATATGAACACGAATTGTTTATGACATTAGTAACCCGATACTACACGTAACACCTATATAATTTAAAATCGAAATGAAAAAAATAAAATAATGAAGAAAAACTAAAATTACAAATAAAAATACATTAAATTATCGAGACGATGCATTAAATAATTTGTTCAACATCATATAACCAACCAAAACATCACAAAATATGAAAATAATACATCAATATACAATTAAATGGGTTAAATAGACCAATCGTGTTGACACGCGGGTCGACATGACCTATTTATTTTCCGTGTTAACGGGTCTGAGACCTTTAAAATCTTAATAGGTCGGGTCTCTGTCTTTAGATACACGCGTCATCCCACCCCATTGCCATCCCTAGAGGTGAGCAGCGTTGTATGATGATGCCTTTTCAGAATCTATTGAAATAGCAAAAAAAAAACGCATAATTAAAAGATTTAGTGAATTTTCTGCCTAATTGAAATCGAATTCAGGAGTTGATGTACACAAAGTTGTAGCTCTATTTGTTCGCTTTCCAATAAGTTTGAATGACTTCGTGCCATAATTATATGTTAAATAAAATATAATTTTACAAACGGTAATTTTTGCATAATTTAAACATTAATATAATTACAATAATTACTTTTCAAATAATATGGTATTTAAATATAAGTATATTATTCAAATAGGAATATTACTTACATGTAAATTTATGAAATATTAGTTGAAAATAACTTGTATTTTTAATTCCAACCAATTAATTTATATTCATATTTTAGTCGCGCTTAGACTAGTCTATACAAGTATACATTAACTAGATTTGTATTTTGGGGAATTTTTCTGGGTAACATTTAATAAATATTCATAATATAATCATACGTAAATGTTGAATTTGTCCAAAATATGCATTTCAATTTTTTAGCTAGTAAAAGATTAGGGTTGTAAACTAGCTGAGCGGAGCCGAGCTTTAACTTGTTTGACATATGTTGAAAAATATTTCAAAGACAAATACGGATAAATACTACTGCTACTCATTGCAAGGCTGGATCATATCAAGAAATCATATTTTCCAACATATGTGGAAGAAATTTAAATCAAAATAGACAAAGAAAAACCGAAAAACACTTAGTATGATGTAATCACATAAGCCAAGAACCAAATTTGAGAAAATACGAAACTAAGTTTAGTTAGATTATTGTAAACGTAGGGTCTTTAAAACTTTTTTAATTTTATTTAAATAAAATCTTTTTAATGATATTTCTTTTCCAAATAATCGAGCTATTAGTCAAGCCCTTAACGAGCTTGTTCATGAACAAGTGTAAAAAAACATTGAACGAGCTTGTTCATGAATATTTATAAATGAAAACTAAACAAGCTTGTTCACGATGCTTTTATTAAACGGGCAGTGGCGGAGGGAGGGGAAGCCAACCTGCCCCTCCTCCCCCCCAAATTTTATTAAAAAAAAGTTATATAGGATTTTTTTAGAAAATTTTTTTATTTAGAATTTATATGTATTTTAGTTAATTTTTTTATTAGGCTCACCCCATTTCCGTATATCAAGACACCCCAATATAAATCCTGGCTATGCCACTGTAAACGGGTATGAAATTGTTCAACCTCCATTCGTTTATTAAATGAGCCTAAAATATATTCGTTTATGATCGTTTAACTAAATAAACAAACATAAATGAATGTTGTCCGAGCATATCCATGATTTGTTTGGCGAAGGCTACTGTTCACTTGCATCCTTATAAATGATACACGTGTTGCATGTAAAGTGCTATCAATCTAAATAATAAATGTTAGAATATTAAATAATATTCATTTGTACATTTAATATGATTATTCATTATCATTGTTTTATATCTTAATTGTCAATTATAACCTCTATAAGTATATAAAAGGCTATTTTCCAAATAAACATTCTTACGAGAGTAATGTAATTTGCAAAATTGGTGATACATGATTACATTCTCAATAACACCCATTCCCGTAAAAAGGGTGTATTAAATTGGTAAAATTTATCACATTGTATAACCCACTTTTCGCAATTATATTCAAAATTAAAATGTTACCATTTCCTAAAAAAAAGAAAATAAAATGTTACAGCTCACTCACCACTTTAACTTATGTTCAATAATATACACGGTACACCTCCATTACTTTCGATAATCCCAACCAAAGATTGAAGAGTCAGACTTCTCTGCTAAAAAAAAAATTGCAATGAATCAAATACAAAAATTGAAAAATTTCCTAAATCAAAACCAAATCAACCCAAACAACCACACCTCGGGCCCAAGCACCATCTACGGGGCTGAATCTTGGAAACCTCATGCTCGTCGGCGGTGGCGAAAAACAAAGGAGCGAGGGACAGAAAAGGGTACAAATTAAATTGCTAAACCACTGTACCGGAGCCGATAAAAATAACCTCATATTTGATTATGAAATTATTAGATTGCAATATGAGAGAGACATGTTTGTTTTTATTTTTTAATTTATTTCTTGGATTTCCCTGCCAATTTTTTATATGGAAATTTAAAAGTTGAGTTTCGGATATGATTAATGTTAATCCCGAATTGAATATCGGTGTTTAATGGACACGATTTATAGATAATAAATAAATAGTTAAATAAATAAGTAAAATGACACGGTTTCACAAAGAAAAAAAGTGGCCGGTTTTTTGTTTTTGTTTTGGCGCTTATTCTTTATATCTAATTAAGGTATCTATTCTAATTAAGGTAGAGAAACATAAGTATCGTAACCTCTCCACCTCCG
This sequence comes from Rehmannia glutinosa, assembly GCA_016081115.2. Classification (NCBI taxonomy): domain Eukaryota; kingdom Viridiplantae; phylum Streptophyta; class Magnoliopsida; order Lamiales; family Orobanchaceae; genus Rehmannia; species Rehmannia glutinosa. The sequence goes on from JABTTQ020003087.1 coordinate 122,756, forward strand.
CCCTTTTACTCTCGATCCATATATATGTCAACCATTAGGTTAATAATATTGTAAAAACATTAGTTACTTCTCTTGCCGTGAATCAGCAGGTGTATAATCGATCTTTGGTAAATGGTAATGTCTCCTTTCTACACCCAAATCACAAAAATACACTGGTTTTGTCCGGAATTGCGACTTGCTTTTGTGTAATATGTAGGTTGCTTGATTTGAGAAATTTATGCTATGTTTTGCTTTAGAAATAAATTTGATTAATATGAAACATAAATGAGACAATCGAGTGTAATTTGAATTCTTTTGGGGTCTTCGAGACCCTTGAGATCTTCTTCAAGTCTCGGGGTCTTGAGGACCCTCGAGCTTGAGTTCTTTTTGTGGTTTTCAAGACCCTTGAGATCTTCTTCAAGTCTCGGGGTCTTGAGGACCCTCGAGCTTGAGTTCTTTTTGGGGTCTTCGAGACCCTTGACATCTTCTTCAAGTCTTTGGGGTCTTCGAGACCTTTGAGATCTTCTTCAAGTCTCGGTGTCTTGAGGACATTCGAACTTGAATTCTTTTTGGGGTCTTCGAGACCCTTGAGATCTTCTTCAAGTCTCGGGGTCTTGAGGACCTCGAGCTTGAGTTCTTTTTGGGGTCTTCGAGACCCTCGAGATCTTCTTCAAGTCTCGGGGTCTTGAGGAACCTCGATTTTGAGTTCTTTTTGGGGTCTTCGAGATGCTTGAGATCTTCTTCAAGTCGGGGTCTTGAGGACCGTAGAGCTTGAGTTCACTTGAGGTCTTCGAGACCCCGGAGGTTTTCTTCAAATCTCGTGGTCTTGGGGACCCTTGAGATTGAATTCTTTTGGGGTCTTCTAAGACCTCGCCTACTTTAACGCTAGACCTACTACCGGGTTGGGGTCGAGCAACCCCTTTCCTTGTATGTCTCCTCTCTCACGAGCCGACTCATTCCCATGACCAACTTCTCAAGTCTTCCTTCCTCATAGAGATCACCTGATCGGGATCTCTCTTCTCCACTTTCGGGAGTTGGGGCCTGGATCGAGATGAGGAGAACTCGGGTTGAAGCACTCCTTCACTCTACCTGGGGTCTCTAGTACCCCTTTCTGAACGTGTTTAACTGGGGTCTCCATACTTCCGCACCTCTTTTCTTGGTAAAGGAAAAAAGTTTCCCACTGAGACGGGCGCCAATCGATTTAGATCAGATGATTACCTTCGGGTCACGGACTTTCGGGTAATCGGGTTCGAGCTCTTGGGTGACCTGAAACGGATAAACACACTTCAGGCTAGCCGGGGGTGGTCCCGGCTAAGACCCTCTGATGCCTAAGTCGATCGAGTTCGTGAGGTACGATGGTATACTGGTAAATATGAAAATAAGAGGTAAGAGAGCAGAGTGAATAGTTACCATCAAGTTATCAGAAGCATGGTATTTATAGATATTCTTGGCACATGTGGTTGCGCCAAGTGTCATCATCCTGGGGTGGGAGTTGTACCAGTCGTCAGGAGATCAATGGTCCATCTTTTCGGGTTAGACCCATTCCCCCAAATCCCGGGTCGGACACGGAGCTCCAAACCCTATTTCAAGACCTCACTTTGTGCGACTTTAAGATCTCACCGCTTTATCATTAAGTGGCCGATCCTATCAATTTTTGGCATGAGTCGAATTTTAAAATTGGGCCCCCTTTATTTTACAAACTAAAATACAATAAAATACAATAAAAGAAAGAATAATGTGCAATATATAGAACAGTTCGAATATAGTTAAACTAATATGACATATATGTTAAAATCTCCAAGTAGTTATTTAAATATAACTCGACTTACAATTTTAGCCTTGATTTATTTTTTTCTTTTTTGACATCCGAATTTATACTTGGAAAGCATGGTGATACTGAAAAAAATAAATTAATTAAAATGAGAAAACCAATCAAACAATTATAGTTTATCATGTCCCAACAAGAAATAAAAAAGGCATACATGGATTATTATGAAATATTAGGGTTAGGGTTTCGAAACAAACAATAAAAACTAAATAAATTAAAATTAGAAAACCAGTCAAATAATTCACAGTTTATTATTTCCCAACAAGAAATAAAAAAAAAGCATACATGGATTATTATGAAAAATTACTTATTTTTGATGATCTTGTGGTAGTTAGAGTTTTGAAATTGGATGACAACTTCAAATTATTGAGCACTCCTTCACTATTTGCTTTAGAAAATCTCTTCATTTTTTACCTTTTTGCTTCTCTCTTCTTTCCCCCCTCCCCCCCTTTTTTTTTCTTTTTTCTCCTCTTGCTTCTTCTTCTTTTTTCCCTATTTTTTCTTTACTCAATTGTTTTCCTCAAATTTGACGAAAAGGTTTAATCCTACTGATCTTATGTTTGTACAATTGTAACCAAATCCCACCTTTCCAATTATTGTAGGATTACTTGTTTCCAATCTTTTTGCCTTTTAAATTTTAAATTGGCCAAGGGAAATTAAATTGAGAATTTGTTAGAACGTAACAAGATTTAACGCTAAAGGCCCAAGGGAAATGGGCTCTTCATTCTTGGTGGAGAGATTTTAAATTTTTATCTAAATTAAAAAAAAAACACAAACACAAATATGCGACCCAAGGGATGGAGAGTCAAGTTCGCAAATAGCCAAGCACCAAATTGGGACAACGAACTCAATTGCAAAATATCTTACTTATTTTATATATGTACTATATATAAAAGAGGAAATTACACAAAATACCCCGATTTTTAAAAAAAAAGACAAAAATACCACCCTATCACTAATCTACCCCATCCGGTCCTAAACTTCCCAAATATACCCACCCCATTACTTTTCTTATCGGTTTTTACCCTCCATTCAAAGTCGGTGCTAAAAAAGATATCGACATATTTGGCAACCCTAGCTTTCTATCGGAGGAATCTTTAATTGAGAAAATAATGTTATTGATCCGTGATCTAGAAGAGCAAGGTCCGATGTGTCAATTTTCTTCCAGTTCTCGATTATTGCAAATCCTTTTCATCCGATTTTTGACAAGGACTCGTGTTATATAGGTATGGATGATCCCGAGACCATTCTCGCACCTCTCAAACTATTTGAGACCCATGCTCTTAAATTCATGGATGGAAAGGAGAAAAGGCTGTTTTTGAGAGAATGCTCGAGAAAATGAAACGGGTGCTTGATGTTTCTTATGTTTCCATACCTTCCCACAATTTAGATTTTGATTTCGGAAGCACCATGTCTTCGCCGCACCACGTCACCGCGCCGTCGACGCCTAAGCGCTTGGGCGAATACTATTTTTTAGTGCTCGACCAGTCCTTCTCATCTCTCTCAATTCTATCGCGATTTTGACGACTTGTTTGTTGCTAGTGGTGGTGGCTCCGCCGTGGTTAGTGGCGGCGCCGCCTCTTCTGGAGATGATTTTGTGTTTGATTTGAGCGAAGATTGGGAAAAAGCATCGGTATCCGCTGATTTAGGGGAAGATGATAGAAATTTGATTTTAGGATTTTGACGGATGAATTGATTTTAGATTTTTGCAAAGTTTCTTTAGTTTTAGAAACTAAGTGTCGTTTGATGCCTTTTCTTGATTTTTGATGTTGTTTCGAGAAAATTTTGGATTGGGAATCGCGGTCGCGTGTCGAAAAAGATGATGAATGTTTAACGGGCGACGAGGATTGGGGTGAAGATTTTGTGGTTGATTTCGAGTTTTCATCCAAGCGGGGTGAGGCTCGCAATTGTTTGATGAAATTTCGGCGAAGACTCGAGAGGTTAAACCCAATTTTCCGTGTTCTTTTATTATTTTGTGATTTTGAAGTTTTTCATTTGTTTCGATGTTGTTTCTTTTATGTTTCGTATTTCCATTTATTTGTTCTTTTTTATTATTTTTGATTTGTTGTGTTATCTATCCTGATTTGTGTATCTTTTTTATTTCTTTTATAGTGAATGTGGGATTTTTGTTGCTTGTTATGCCGAGCACTTTATTGGTGGGAAGGCTATGGACGTCAGCGTTTGAGATAGAGAATGAACAAGCAAGGCTCACCATCATCGCTTCACAATCATGCTAAGTTGAAGCGCAAAATGGTGATGACGATGACAACGACATTGAGTTTCTACCTCCGTTCCTAATGATTTTAGATAATTGTTGTTATGTAAATCTTAATGATGATGTATCGGTTGAAACATGTAAGAAACATAAATGAAACATGTAAGAAACAATTGTGAAACAGGGGATCATGTGATAAAAGTTTGTAGTAAATTGCTTTTAAATTTAGAGAAATAGTGTAGTTTTTTTCCCATATACTCTTGACTTTTTTTTTTGTCATCCTTGTAAATGTTGATCTTTGCTTCATTTCGATATCCGCATGTCTAATCTTGAACTAAAGATCTCACGTACTCTAGCAAAATTGTTACTAGTAGGTCTTTCCCGCTCTGTTGATGCATTCAATAATTCTACGATGTTGGAAGTCAATACAAAGTATTTTTTGGTCCGACAAATGAGTCGTGTCCATTTCTCGTGAGCCGATGATAGAAAAGTAAGCTCAAATTTTCTGAATTGAATTTGTTGTTCCAATATTTCTTTTAGGGTCTTGAATGTGCGATCCATTGGAATCGATATTCTTGTTATCTCAAAGTTGGTATACTCTCTATTTTCTTCCCATTGTCCATTGTGGCATACCACAACTGAGATTTTCACCATGCAACTGTGGAATGCAATGAAAAGTTGGCTAAGTGAAACATATAAGAAACATAAATGAAACAGGTATGAAACAACAAAGAAACAACAAACATGTTTGAAACAACAAAGAAACAACAAAGAAACCAAAAAGAAACCAACGCAAAAAATCAGCGGAAAATGGGTATTTTTGTCATAAATCAGCGGAAAATGGGTATTTTTGTCAAAAATCAGCGTAAATGGGTATTTTTGTCCAAAATCGTGAGAAAATGGACATTACGCAGGGGATTGGGTTTGGAAAATGGGGTATTCATGTCCTTTTCCCTATATAAAAGGTATACACAGATTTTGGGCCCCTAAATTTTGTAATTTTTTCGCCCAGTCGATCGACTCGTTCAACTAACGTCGGAGCGATCCTATACAACTCGTAGATACATAGTCTCCTAATTTGAAAATAATCTTATTTCAATGTGCAATTACGTCCTCTCGAGTTCAAAATCAATCTGTCCTTGCGAAATAAAAATGAAAAGACAATTAATAGCACAAGTTTTAAGAGTCCGCAAATTTGAAAATAAAGTAGACAATATACCACCGGGCCGATCCCGACCTTTTAGGGGCTCATGGCTAAAAAAAAAAACTTTTATAGAAATAGAAAAATAAGAATATTACACATGTAATTTTTTATTTTTCATCATCCAAAGTATTGAAACTTGAAAAAGTGCCCCTTTGGCAAACATACAAAAAAAAACAATCATATAATTATTTAAAAGATTTAGATCTTCTAGGATTTTGTGAAGAAAAATCATTCTAGAAATCGAAAAAATATTGGATGATCTTCCCACTTTTTTGATTTTTGAAATTATTTTTTTCAATTAAATATTATATGGGCCTCAATTGAATATGCAATTTTTATGGCCCAACCAATATTTTTCTTTTACAAAATTTACAAATATAATAAATTATATATATAGTTATATATATGTATATATATACTCATACATAAATTTGGAGCTCCCAAAATTGGTGGCCCTTGACGGTCGCCCACCCCGTCCCCAGGTTAGGCCCTCTATACCATTAAGATGCCATTCACGTAGCTACCGAGAATACTATAAATCAAAATGAAGATACCAAAATACATGAATAATCATGTACCCATGATTCATAATTTATCCAAAGTAACAAACGAAAATATTCTCATAAGCAAAAAGGGTTATAAAACATACTTTTAGCCCAAGAATCCACAAAAAGTGTCATTAATTAATTAATTAATAAAACGTACTTGTGATGAGTGATTGAAATAAAATGCAATTAATTCCCCACCAATAATCAATATTTAACAAAAAAGAAACAAAGGGAAAAAAACAACAAAAAATTACTAGCTACTTATTTTGCGGGATCTTCTATACCATGACGGTGTTTCATCTCCGCACCAATGACCGCCACATGTATAGAATTTAAGACAAAATATTGGCCCTCCCACCATAATCCCTTTTGTTGCATTGGGTGAAATTCCAACCATCATATCATTGCACATAACTTTTGCTTTATCTGTCCCGTAGTTAACCTGGAACATTACATCAAACTCCAGTGTTAATAATCCTCGGCTCAATTGAGTAACAACGTAACGAGGCAATAACGTGTTGACAGATCGTATTAAGAAAAGTCGTGTTTCCGCATCTTGACTAAAGGGTGGAACAGGCGCTCCTGACCACTCCGGAGACATGCACTTAACCGAAAATCTGAAACCTTGATACTCCAAACTATGATTCCTCCTATATTTGAGTTTTCGACAGAAAACCCTATATTCCACTCTGCTGTCACATGTGAATCATTAGATTTGACATTGTTGTGCACAGAAACCGAGATCGATTGGACTTGAAACTGGGATCGTTGAATTCCTTGTGGAAAAGATGTAGAAGCAGCCCCGCACACAAAAAGCCGATCAACGCTAAGGTGAACCAGAATTTTGGGCTGCAGAAGATCATGATGGCTCGATCACACCAGTCGGGGATTCAGTAGGCTCGTGTGTAGGGAGAGGTGGATTACTTGTTATTGGCATTATTGCAAATTTATGATTCTTATCCCCAGCCTGTCTTCAAAGTATTTATAATTGCATTCACATCTGGACGGATATATATATAACATAACTAATCGTTTAAGATATGAGATAGACTAACAATCAGTTAAGATATGTCATATCAGATAGACTATAGCTAAACTTTCGGACCAAATTTAAATTCTAATTGAAATACAATTCACGGATATAATGGGAGTGTTTGCAAAAACTCTCGCTTTTAGAAGAAGTGATTTATTATAGCAGAAGTAGAAGTAGTTGAGAATCGGAAGTTTGGTAGTGTTTGAAAATAGAATTAAAAGTTGAGAATGAGAAGTTGAGAGTGTTTGGTGAAAAAGCAAAGACAAGTACTTATTTATATGTAAAATTCAAACTAGAATGACAGAATCTAAAGCACCCCTCTCCTCGCTTTTAGATTTCGATTAAAAAGCAGAATTAGAAGCGAGAAATTGGTATATGCAAACACTAAAAACTGCTTTTTTAAGCAAAAACTGAAAAGCACTTATTTTAAGTGTTTGCAAACACTCCCAATGTGATATGTCGGAGAAGAATTCACTTTTGGTCCCATAAGACCGAAAGCACTGATAATTTAGTCTCATTGTTCTCATTTTTAGTCCCAAAATTACATTTTTAACCAAAATCGGTCCCATAGGACACGAAAACTAGGTGTGAAAATTTGAAGCACGCGCCACGATTGACCGACACAAAATTATAGGTTTTTTTGGGGCTTATCGGGTTCGGGCCATTATCGGCCGGCACGATAAAAATCGGGTTGATATCGGTGGCACGATGAACGCAGTAAGGCACGATAATTTTTTTAATTATTGGTAATTAATAATTTATATGGGTAATTTACTAATAAATAACTATTTGTACTTGACTACTTTATTAATATATTATTAGAATATATGTTTTAAGTATCAAATTTAAAGAATATAAAAAAATCATATTTTTATTTCTTAGCGGGCCATACGGACTTGCCTAAATAAATTTGACAATTTTGCTATCGGACCTATCGTGTCGTGCTATGTTTTTCGTGTTTTTAATGTGTCGTGTTTGGGCTTAAATTTCAGACCCGTTAAGATTATTGTGTTGTGTTTGTGTAATTAGGGTTTTATCGTGTCGGCTCGATAACGACCCGACATGAACGATTTGTCACCCTAATGAAAACTTAAATTGTGGTGTGATGTCCATTTAAAAATTGACAGAGAAAGTTGAGAAAATTGAAATATTAGTCCCACAAGATTTAAGTGATTGCAAATTTGGTCCCATGAATTCAAAATAGTCCCACTAGAATTGTTTTGTTGCAAAATTAGTCCCACCGTTATTTTTCCGTTAATTCCTTTACAATTTAGGTCACATCTTAATTTTCTTTGCAATTGGGACTAAAGCGCAACTATTCATATCCTATGGGACCAAAAATGCAATTATCCTAAATAAAACATTAAAAATAGATTAATCTAAACTAATTTATCTCCTTCTTTGTCATTTGATTTTTTATTTAACTTCAAAATCATCATTTAGTAAAAAATCTTAAATAATTAAGATAAAATCTTAATGAATTAAAATAACTATTTTCTTTATTAATTGAGAAATTTTGTAAAATTAATCATGTAACTGATAGGTGGTTGCAAAAAATATTTCGCAAAATGCACGGTTTGCAAATTAGTTCTGTAATTATAAAATAAACTCAATTTTAATCATAATTTTACCAAATCACAAGTGTCGCTCATGTAATTGAAATCGAGTGAAATTCCTAATTTTTAGCAAAATACCTAATTTATGGCGAAATTAGGAATAAAGTAGATTTTATATTTTTAGGGGACTATTTTGCTTTGCAGGATCTTTCTACGACCTCATTTTGTTACAGTTTTTTTTTTACAATTTCGCCTATTATTTGTTTTGTCAAAATATTTTTATTGTATGGATGAGACACACCAAATAAGATTAAATATATAAAGTGAGTGGGTCTAATTGATCATACTTGCCAGATACATGTATGAATACGGGCGGATCTAAGTCTTTTATAATCTTAATAGGTCAAGTCTCGATTTGAGTAAGCATCAAATCAACATCTTCTAACAACGCTATCCTTTAAGATTGTTTGTATATTATCTTATTTTTTAAGATATATAGTACAAAATATACCTAGTAAATAATATATATGTATTTTTTTGAAAAACAATTATACATTTACTACCATTCAAGATCAAATGCCAATGTAGTACTATAAAAATAATTTTAGATTATTATGGTATTATTTCTTGCAAATAATGGGACTAAATTTCATTGTCAAACTCTTATGAGACCATTCTATCGCAATGTTCGTCCACAACATAACTACCAAGCGCTCTCCGTTAGTTTTTAACGGTCATGGTACCAAAAATGCAATTTTAGTTTCTTATGGGACTATATTTGTATAAAAATAAAACTTTGGGAAAAAAATGCAAACTATGGGACTAAAATCGCAATGTCCCAATTCTTGTGGGACTAATATTGTAATTTTCTCGAGAAAGTTATTGATGACAAAAATGATCCCATAGGACACGACATTTTAACCAAAAATGATCCCATTATTTTTATATTGGTTAAATTTAATATTATTGATGATAAAAATTATTTTAAATTTAATATTTTTGTTATTTATTTAAAATTAATATTATGAATGTCACACTTGAAAACTAAAAAATAATTATGAAAATCACATTTGCGTATTAGAAAATATATGTAGTTAAATTATAAATAAAATAAAAAAGTTTACGATATTAACTAATCAGTTGGTCTCTTATGAGACCGTCTCATGGATCTAGATCCCTGAGACGGAGCTCCATACTATGCAACCCGACCCACTGCTCCAGGTCCACACTCAAAACCCGCCGCTGACCCTCTCAGCCCAACTAACGACCGTTGACTCGCCCAGCCTAAATAACACTCACAACTCCCCAGCCATGCCCCCAAAAACACAGAAAAACACGCTCCTCCCAAATACCCTGGAAGCTAGACGATAGAAACTCGCAGTTGCAAGATATTATCCATCTCTGGCGCTGAACCACGAAGGCACACCATCTCCGGCACTGAACAATGGAAAATAGCAATGCTCGTGATAATGAAGGTAATATAATCTATTCCTACAACTATACTATTTCGCGATTTTGGATATTAAATACAATCTTGTTGCGTTTTAAAATGATTTGTATTTTGTAGATGAAGTTTTTGTTTTAGATACTAGTGGTGTACCAAATGTTGATAAATCAAACAAAGGTAATGTGCTGCATATTTCATAATATAGTTTAATGGTATTAATTTTACAGTAAAAAGTATTACTTTTCCAGTATAAAAGTATTACTTTCTCTGTGAAAAGTACTACGTTTTCTGTGAAAAGTATCAATTTCAAAACATAGTTTTACAGTCTCTTATATGTATCTCTTTGGTTTTTGTAGATGAACTTCTTATTTTACCTACCAGTACTGTACCACAAACTGGTAAATCAAAAGAAGGTAATGTGTTGCATATTTGACACTTAAGTTTTAAAAGTATTACTTTTACTGTAAAAAGTATTGCTTTTTGTATGAAAAGTATCATATTTCTGACATAAGGTGTCACATTTTAGGTGGAGCAACTGTTATTGATTCTAGTGATGAAACTGATGAAATTACTAATTTTAAAGATGCAAGTGACATATTTCTCACTAAAGATGAAGGTAATGGTTACTTATTGTTTGTTATTTTTAATATTAAGTACAAAAATGATTTTATAAAAAATTATGCAGAAAACAATAGTGGTGGATTTGATGTGAGTGGTTCTCTTCTCCATTTAACACGAGGCACAATCAAAGAAATGCTTAAATTGTATTTTTTATCATACTCGTGTTGTTGGATTCAGTGTACGGAAATCAACTACTAGAAAATCTACAGGTATTGCTAAACACATAAAAGTATCACTTTTAACCATAAAAGTATCATAACTTTTCTTCCACCAGTTTTTTTTATTTTACAGCAAGAGTATTGCTTTGCACATAAGAAGTACAACTTTTATCAATAGAAGTATTACGTTTCCTGTAAAAAGTATCAGTTACATGTGTTTTGTTTGCATTTCAGATGAAGTGGATGTTGTCATTGAGAAATATTTTGTATGTTTTGCTTCCGAAGTTAAGAAAACCGCTAGCACAACAAAAAAGAAGACTAATGTTACGCGCACATGATACAAAGCTTCATTGCGGGTAAAATTAAATGGGGACGAACTTTATGAAGTTCTACAATATGTTACAGACCACAATCATCCACTAACTAGAAAGGAATGGAGTCATCTACATCGTTCAGAGAGAGTCATTACGAGTGAAAAAGGCAAAGCTATTGAAGATATGATATCTTACGGAATGAAAGCTACTCAGTCTTACAGATATATGGTTCATGATGCAGGAGGAGAAGAATTCATTGGTCATACTTTAAAATATCATCTAAATTTTGTTAATCGTTTGAAAATGGAAGCAATAGAAGGCGGCGATGCACAAACTTTGATTGACATATTATATCAACAAGATACAGAAGAAGAAGACTTCTTTTTTAGAGTGAAGTTGAATGATATGGGAAGATTAAGTAATGTATTTTGGAGGGATTCCATGATGAAAGAAGACTACAAAATATACGGTGATGTTATGGTATTTGACACAACATATCGCACGAATAAGTATAACTTGATTTGTGCTCCTTTTCTTGGGGTCAATAATCATTGGAAAAATATGATGTTCGGTTGTGCTTTCTTATCCGATGAAAAGGCTGACTCATTTGAATGGCTTTTCCAAGTTTTTATGAAATCAATGGGTGGGAAATATCCTATAACTTTGTTCACTGATCAAGACCAAGCGATTAGCAATGCTATTGAAAAGGTGTGATGTACAGAAGCAGAAAATAGATACTTTTAGTAACAAAAATGATACTTTACTTCAAAAAACATATACTTTTCCTCAGAAAATAGAGGGTTTGTTTTTAAATTCTAATTTTTCCCTTTGCTTTTATGTAGGTTTTTCCTCAAACAAGGCATAGACTATGCTTATGGAATCTTCACCAGAATGTTATAAGTCGATTTGGACAGCTGAAACACAACAGTTCTTTCAAGGAAACGTTCAACAAATGTTTTGTAGTTGCATTGATGAAAATGACTTTGAAAGTTCCGAAATCTATGATATTGCGTAAAGATGAGTTGCAAGATGACTCTTGGTTTAAACGTATGTATGATTTGAAGCAGAAATGGTGTACTGCACTAAGCAGAGATTTCTTTTCTGCGGGAATATTATCTTCACAAAGGAGTGAGAGTACGAACAACACAATAGGATTCAACGCCAAGAAAACGACGACTTTAACTAAAAATTATGATATTTTCAAGGGAAATAAAGCGTTGGAGAAACACTAAGAAAGAAAATGAATTTCAATGCTCAATATCAATTCCAAAATCTGTGCTACCATTGACTGGATTGTTGAAGCATCTTCGCAGAGGTATATACACTAACAATTTTTAAGGATTTTGGTGAGTTCATTAAAGTATATCTACCAACGCACCACATTTGTTGAGGTTGAAGAGAACTTAGTGATTTTTGACATTTTATCAAATGATGATACTTGTTGTTATCGTGTGGTGTATAATTGTTTACATACTCTCATTAATTGTTCTTGTAAAAAGTACGAAGAGTGTAGTTTACTTTTTTCTCACAGCTTAAGAGTGCTACATATTATGCATTCTATATCCAAAATTCCGGACTGTCACATCGCCAAAAGATGGACAAAGTTTGCAAAAATTGAATTGTGGGAAAAGTTCAATTCGAGAATTGAAAGTTCAGATAAGCCTAATGATTGTGTTCCTTGGAGACATGAAAAGACACGCAAACATTATAATCTTGTTCCGAATTGCCAATACAATGAGGATGCAAGAACCATTTTAGAAGATGGCTACAACATGGACTTTATGGTTGTTGATGCGTTGACGGATATACCAGATTCAACATGCACAATGATCTTTCAAGTTCTTCAACAAGCATTTTGGATCCAAGCAAGATCGTTACAAAGGGGAGAAACAAAGGATAAAAGGGCATTTCCAAAAAAACAACAAGAAGAGAAGCGGTGAAACGTCAGACACACATCTATCAAAGGAGTTTGGTTCAAAAACTCCTAATACTAGATTGTTTTAGTTATCGATGAATACTTTTGTATCAAACGATACTATTGTTTTGTAGTTTTTAAATTAATACGTTGGCCATATTTATTTGATGCTTTGTTAGTAAGAAATGTAATACTTTATGCACAAAAAGCGATACTTTATTGGAGAAAAGTGTTACTTTGTTGGTAAAAAGTGATACTTTATGCACATAAAACAGTGAAAATTTAAACATATACTTTTTTGGTAAAAGATGAGACTTTGTTAGTAAAAATCGACACTTTATTCATAAAAAGTGATACTTTAAACATATTTTTTTTGTTGTGTAAGGAAAAATATGATGAATCAATCATACATGAGGTTTATTTGTAATGAGCTCAAAGTAATCAAACATATCAATCGTGCGATGCAAACATTGGAGTATTGGCAACATATCGATAGTTAGACCGATGAAATTACACTTAGTAAAGCAAGAAAGATACAATTTTAATTGTGACAAAAATAACCATTTTTTGGGGGTATGAGATTTAATTCAAATTTGGACTGGGAGTTCCCATTACGAGTTATCTCTTTGTTGGCAAATATTGATACTTTATGCACATAAACTGATACTTTTAAATCAAAAGTGATACTTTTCAATACATATAACATAAACTATGCAAGTATCATTTCCATACAAAGTGATACTCTAAACACGAAAATATAAAGCATGTTTTCCCCATACAGAATTGTACCCCAACAAGCATAAAACCTCAAAAACATCCAAGAAACTACAAACTAACTATACAAATCCCATTACCCTATCAACCATCAGTACTGATAACATCCAAAAAGTATCTTTACACACTTAAAATATCAATTTTACATTGCAATTCAAAACGTTCTTTTGTTCTTTTTCTCCTTCATAGCTCTAAACACCAGAACATCTTTCTCCATTTGAACCCTCATCTCATTTAAATGACGTAGCACAATCCTCGAACAATACGACGCCCTCAACTTACGTCATTCTTCTGGCTACAATCACAAAGGGAAAAAATTAGTATACACAGGATTTTTATGACATTAAAACTTCAAACACAAACAAAACGATTCTTACCAGACACAAATTTGGCTCAGTGTACACACTCCCCCGGGAGTTTTCCATGTGATGCATTAGAAAAACACCACAATTGATGTTTTTCAAATGGCTCTGCCATGGAAAAGGGACATTTTCAAACATATATCCCTCAACTTCTTCAGCTTTGGGGCGCTGCTGCTCCTTCAGGAAAACTGACATTTCTCTTTGCTAAAAAAAACATTATATTAAATTTAAAACACTACTTACATTTTCAAAAAATAAAAATTGATACAAGGAGATATAGTTATTTACCACCAATTTTGCAAGATCCACATAATCAACAACAACATCTTCATGGTGCACCATGTTGTCGAGATATTGCACCTTTTGATCCGCAAAATTGATGACGGTCGCGAAGTAGTGTTGCACATTGCATCTTGGTACAAAAATCTACATTTCAACAAATAGATACTTAGCGGTTCGTATTAAAAAGTAAATACAAAAAAGCAAACAAAAATCAATCTTACTAAATCCACAGTTCTCAAATCCTTGAAATTTCCAGACAATATCATGTTGTTCCAAAGAATCTCGACATTTTTGAATTATCCACGATCTCCAACTTTATTGAACAACTTCTGAAGATACAACCGTTGTAAAAACGAAATTGATTAAAAGAATAAAATGCTTTTTTTGCTTCAATGTGGTACTAATATAGATAAAAGTAGTACTTACAGAGTGTTGGACATTGAAATAGAAACAATTTGAGGATTTGGGATCTTTGTTAAGCAATACAACCCATACGTCTATAATGCTTACATGGATCAACTTCGATGAGTTCATCATTTAAATCCCATCAAAGGCAATAAAGTGAGCCCCATCATGAGCAAAGGCATTTGACATATATTTTGAAAACAAAATACAAAGTTGGTCAGAAATTCATAGTGATACTTTGTTGGGAAAAATTGATAATTTATGCACATAGAGTTATACTTCTAAATTCAAAAGTGATACTTAAATCAAAATACTTTCAACATACTTACTCTATCATTCGTTTGTGCGTGAAAAAGCAATAATCCACGATGTCTTTCTCTTTCCTGCTCATATGCTCAAGAACATTTTTGTTTTTCTTCATGAATTGACAATGGAAACTTGCTCCCTCTGCAACAGGCCAGGGCTCAACTTTTTCCTCTGCCTCCCCAGACACTCTTTCATCACTCTCTCCAGAAACTCCTTCATCTTGATAAAAAAATTCTTTGTAAATTTCATCACCAAACTTTTCGATGTCATCCTTAGGTGCATCCTCAGGAGTCAGTATCTCAAAATTTGGCATATCATCTGCCAGGTTTTTCGTCCTTTCAAAGTTCTCCACAACTTTGTCAATGTACTCATGAAGTCTGACATCCGAAAAGAACTTCTGGCTCTCGGTCATGTGGAGATCGTGAAGAACTTGCAATTTTTTTCTCTTGCTTCCTTCGTTCTTGATTGTTAAACATCTCCATGTGATATCTGGTTAGAACATTGAAGTTCCTCCTAAATAGCAAGAATGCTTCATGGACATTCTACAATTATAAAAAAAAATAGTAAGTGAAAAGTTGTATTTTTAAGGTTAAAAGTGATACTTTTAGGGGTGAAAGTGATACTACAATACTTTGACAGAAAAACACTCATACATGGAATACTTTTATCCCTAAAAGTGAAACTTTATGAGCTAAAAGTAATACTTTTGTGGGTAAAATTGATACTCTATACTTGAGAAATATCACCAATTTACTCATATATATAGTATACCTATATTAATAAAACTGATACTCTTAGTCATAAAAATGATACTATTACAGTTAAAAGTGATACTCCATAATTGACAAAATCATTAAAGCATATACAAACTTACATCTCTAGCCATCCTGTGCATCTCGTCATCCGAAAGCTCATCGCCTCTCGGTAGCTTCAGATTTATAAAATCTGACGGATTCTCCACACCGTCATCACGCTTCTCTTTCTCGGTTCCTTCATCAGGCTCTTTCTCAATCTCTTCTTTATTATCCTCATTTGATTCATCAGTCTCTTTGTCGGGTTCTTTCTAACCACTCTTTTTCTCAGCGTGTATTGTTCGTCTTGAGCTAACAGGGTACGTGTCAGTGACTGATTAGTGTGAGTTTTGCATGTAATTTGGGCATAATAGTGGATATAATAGGTTTTTAAGCATGCATTAACTTAGTAAAATGGGTCATGTTCTTATAAAGTGGAAAAGATATTATGCTTTGCTCGTTTTGTTGGAATTAAACGATATTTGTAGCACTTTGGTGGCAAATCGGAGCATTGCAGTAAAGGACCATCGAGAATCGAGCGAATACGTGAAGTTTGGAGCTGAACCGAGAAGAGAGCAGACGAACCGGGCAATATACGGCCACGCACGGGCAGCCCCTGCTCATAGGCACGGCCCGTGCGTGTGCAGAACTGAAGGATTCAAGCTTCGCATCGACGCACAGGCAGGTCGTGCTTAGGCGCATGGCCCGTGCGTTAGATCAGAAGAAGAATGTGGCTACGGCTTGACGCACGGGCTGGTCGTGCGTTGGCGCACGCCCGTGCATCATCTGTCGGGAAAGTCGACTTATGCGATTTTTTACTTAGGTTTCGCCCAATGGGAGTATAAATAGAGACGAGGTGGCCCCAAGCGAGGACAGGCTGATTTTTACCCTAGAAAGCACAGAAAAGAGCGATCTTCTACTGGAGGATTTAGGAGATTAATCGAGGTCGCAACCACGTACTTGAGGATTGAAGACTGATCGAGAGATCATCAATATCCCTGAGTTTGCTTATTCCATTGTATCTTTTACTTTCATCTAGTTAGATATGAACATGAATAATTTGTCTATGAATTGTTTATTTCCCATGTCCGGCTAAACACCTTGTGATTCCAGGGTTTGGTTTTAGGTTAATTGATACTCTTGTTTGATGTTTAATTGAATTGAAGTTATTATTTCGAACCATATTCAAGTACTCTGTTTTATTCTTGTTTTATCAAATGGCCATTGATTTAACTTGTTTGATGTATTGATTCATAATTCGAGAGATGATTTAACTTTTTGGGAGTCGTTTATCTTATGTTGAGTAGAGATGCTAGCATAGATAATTCAATCAACATTTTTATTGTGTCTCGAGAGAGAGGGTAAAATACTTTTGTGATCGTCTTTTAGGGAAGACTAATAATAACTTTGGTTTTGATTAATCGGATAACAAGAGGGATATTAACTGAAACCATAACCCTGGAATCCATTCATCCACTTGATCTTTCAATCAAACTCTTTACGTTGTCTTTTTATGATAAAATCTTGGCTTACTTTTACAAAACAACCATCAACTTTCGATCGTCGAAAAAAATAATTATATTACAATCTCAATACTTAGTGCATGAATTTATTAGTCTATTTGGGATCGACCTTGCTAACCCTATCTATTAACTACGCTATTCACTTGCGGTCAAGCTAAAAATAAAATAACAAAGTGACCCCACCCACCCTGACCCAACCCACCCACCGAAATTTCTTCCTTCATTCTTTTTTCATCCCGTTTTTTCAACCCATCCATTATATGAAAATATAGAATCATCAACACAGAATGTTCAACATTGCCTTGCCACTTCATTATATGAAAATATAGAATCATCAACACAATAATGCAACCACCGACATATCTTGCGCTCGAATTCTCATTATACTTATTCACCCCACACACAACTTTTTTAAAATGTACAAACACACCTTCACTCTCCTATCCTATTTCAACATTTTCTTGGTTCAAATCCCTATTGAGGTGTTAAAAATAGCTTGGTTCAAATAACAAAAACTCTCTTAAAATCATCACGCCATCCAATTATAAAAAACTCTTCAAATAGCACTAAATCATCAATGTCATAATTCTCCTTCAACTCGTCCATAAAAACAATATCCCCGCTTAAGCTCTTCATTATACTTATTCACCCCAGGTACTAAAACAACTTTTGGACAAATGTACAACAAAAACAAAATTGTCAAATTTCAATATTCTCTGGTATCCTTAAAACTTTTTAAGTCTTCTAACCATATCCATGGGAAATGATGACTCGATTGAAAATTTGCCAAAGTTCAATTTATCCATCTTTCTTTTGGCTATTAAACTACTTATAACCTCAAACAACTAGAGGTTAAAAATATAAATGAAACCTAGAATTAAATAACAAAAACTCTCTTAAAAATCATCATTGTTTATCCATAAAAATTTTATTACTAAAAACACTCTTCAAACTAGCACTAAATTCTTCACTTTCATCAATGTCATAATTCTCCTTCAACAAATCATTGTTTAGAAAATTTTATTCCATAAAAACAACAAAAAACATGACAAAAAAATTTTTTTATTACTGCAAAACAAACAAAAACATTATTAAGTAAAACATGACAAAAAAATTCTTACTAAAAACACTATATATTACCTTTTTCCATTCTTTACTTTCCTGAAATCCTCATCTACTTTAAAACCTTTTGATCCTCCTCATCAATTTTCTTCTTTCGACAAAAATGTTTTTTTCATCCACTTGGACGACTTGAGAGATTTAGTCCACAAAATTGGTTGTCAAAATTCGGATTTTTAGTCAATAATTTCGAGTAACAATCTTATGTGGAATTTGTTTTCTTTTTGCTTTTTTCTTGCCTCAAAATATGAATTGTTTTTGTTGATGTGACATTTTGGAGGGAAAAAAATATTATTTTCAATGTAAATTAGGTAAAAATATAATATTCATTATGAATAAAATAAAAATAATTTACATAATATATTTAAATTATTTGTTAATTTGAAAAACGAAAAATAATTTTAAAAATCCATGAAAACCAAAAATAATGTTAATATTTAAATTATTTGTTAATTTGAAAAACGGAAAAATAATTTTAAAAAACCATGAAAAACAAAAATAATGTTAATAAAATTTAAGATATTTTAATTGGAGAAATATGAAATTATAAAATAAAAAATTATTTATATCATATGTTTAAATTATAAATTATTTAATTGTATAAATAACATTTTATATTTACAATTAAAAGAAATAATTAAATTGTTTTTATACAGTTTTTTAAAATTTAAATATCTTTTATGAAGATTTTTTAATTAAATAATTTTTGTACAGTTTTTTAAAATTTACATAGTTTTTTATACTGTTTTTTTATAATTCTTTTTTTATACAACTTTTTAAAAATTTCTTGAAAAATAAGAATAATGTTAATAAATTTTAAAATATTTTGAATATATTTATTAAATCAAAAATTTAAATTATATTAACATTATTCTTATTTTTCATCATTTTTTTAAAAAAATATTTTGTGTTTTTTGACTAATAAAAAAATTAAATATATTCTGGAAATTATTTTTATTTTAAAACAATATTATATTTTTACCTAATTTACATTGAAAATAATATTTTTCCCTCCAAAATGCCAAATCAACAAAAACAATCCATATTTTGAGGCAAAAAAAACAAAAAGAAAAAAATTCCACATTTTTGATCCTCCTCTAAAAATCAATTTCTTAATTTCAAAAAATTTAAAAGTGTGGACTAAATCCTTATCAACTTTAAAAAACATTTTTCCTTCTTCTTTCTTTTGGTGTTACATCTTATCAAACTTTTCTATCAAAGACTTAGGGCTTTAGCTTTGTAATACCCTTTTTCCTTTCTACTTTCTATTTTTAACTCCTTATCCGTGACAGAACTATTGCTAATTCATCACCATTGTAATTCCCTACAAAAACATATGGAGCAATATATCATTACAAAACACATTATACATTTTACATACATTGTGATTCTTTTTATATGAAAAGTTATCTTGTTATATGAAAAGTGATACTTGTTATATAAAAAGTGATACTTTTCATAGTATTACAAAATCATGTAAGCAGCATAATAAAAACCACATGTAATACTTTGTTTACAACAACTGATACTTTCAAGACCAAAATTAATACTTGTAAAGGCAAAAGTAATACTTGTAAGGGAACATAAACACAATGGTACTTCATATGCGAAATACTAAAAATTATAAATACAACTAAAACACATGCTCAAATTAAACCCATAGTATACACTTCATTACAAAACATATGGAATACTATATCATTACAAAAAACTGATGATACTTTTTGTATACAAGGTGATACTTTTTATATAAAAAGTTATACTTGTTATATAAAAAATGATATTTTTCATAGTATTGCACAATTATATAAAGAGCATAATAAAAAACACATGTAATACTTTCTTTACAATAACTGATACTTTTAACACCAAAAGTAATACTTGTAAGGGCAAAAGTGATACTCAAAAACTTACATACTAGATACATAACCCTGAAAATACATGTAAAACATATGTAATACTTTGAGTATAACAACTAATACATTTACGACAAAAAGTAATACTTGTAAGGTCAAAACTGATATATAAATATACATAGAACTTCATAAACACACTGGTATTTCGATTACGAACTACATAAACCTAAAATACATCTAAGACACATGCTCGAATTAACCCCCATAGTCTACACTTCAATTGAAAAAAACATGCAAAAAAAACCCTAACAAAATACGAAATGAAAATTAAATTCTAAAATAGAGAAATTAACACGGTTTACAGAACCAAAAAAATCCATGAAACAACTTTCGAAAATAGTTATAGTATACCAAATGAATCGAACACACGCACAAAAATTGAAAGGAAAACCTGGTTTTGCTTTTAAATGTTGAATGACAATGCTCGATATGAAAACACAAGCACAAAAATCGCAGAAATAGCCACTTGAACGGACAGTTTCGACGGTTTTCAGAGACGTGGGCGAGGGTTGAGGAGTGGTGGGGATCGGTTTCGATTTCATGTGCGCAAACTTTGGTCTGAGAATACGAAGAGAGAGAGAGAGAGAGAGAGAGAGAGAGAGAGAGAGAGAGAGAGAGAGAGAGAGAGAGAGAATGGAGAGAGAAGAGAGAGAGAGAGAGAATGGAGTAAAGACATAATGAAATAGAAACAGGGGCGGATTTGGTGGGGTAATTCAAATCCATGGGTCGTGGGTCGCGGGTTACGGGTCAGGGTATGGGGCTCCGTCTCATGAAACTAGATCTGTGATACGGTCTCATATAAGTTTTTGTGTTAACTAATATATAATTTATAAATATAGGAATTATCTTTAAAAATTTTAGAATAACATTATTAAAAATATTTTAATATATGTCACACTCTGAACTATGAGCGTTTTTACACTTTGCCTACTATTTTTTTCCCGACACTTTACCATCTAAGCTACGCAGGATTTACACTTTGCCCACAGGATCCTACTAAATATTCCGCCGAGATTTCATCACATGCATGTCACATGCTAAAGTTATTGCACTTTGTCACCTAAACTTTGCATAATTTTGCACTTTACCACCCCAAAATAATATATATATATATATATATATATATATGCATATATTTGATCTTTTTTTTCATATGACACATTTACACAAAAAAAAGAATTAATTAACATCTACTTTAAAATTTATTTTTTAGGAAAATTATTTTTTATAACTTGAATTATATATATTATCATTTAGCTTACTTTGTTATTTTTCAATTAAAATAAATGTTGCATGTATTTGATCCTTTTTTTATTACACATTCACATAAAAAAATTAATTAACATCTACTTTTAAAAATTATTTTCCAGAAAAATTATTTTTTATAACTTGAATTATAAATTTTATCATTTAGGTTACTTTGTTAATTTTTTAATTAAAATAAATGTTGCATGTATTTGATTTTTTTTGTTGTATTAGACATTCACACAAAAAAAAATTAATTAAAATCTACTTTTAAAAATTATTTTCTAAAAATTTACTTATTACAACTTGAGTTATAAATTTTATCTAATTTTTAATTAAAATAAATGATGCATGTATTTGATTTGTTTTTTGTATTACACATTCACAAAAAAAAAAAAACAAATTAACATCTAGTTTTAGAAATTATTTTCCAGAAAATTCATTTTTTATAACTTGAATTATAAATTTTATCATTTAATTTACTTGTTAATTTTTTAATTAAAATAAATAAAAAATAGTAACTTTAATGATTTTTTAAAATAGATATTAGTTATATTTTGTTCTCTAAAAAGAATAATCTTATGGGACTATTTTCAATCCATGAGACTAAATTCGCATGTTTGATTGTCAATTTGACAGGTTTGACTATCAATTTACTAACGGTGGGACCAGTTGTGTAACAAGAACAATCTTATGGGACTATTTTCAAGCCATGAGTCTAAAATTATCAGTGCTCGATCTTATGGGACCAAAAGTGAATTTTTTTCTACGATATGTAGGGATGTAAAAGAATAGAATTTTTGATTCGATTTGGTATTCGAGTTCGTATATTAATATTCAAATTAAAAAATTAGAATACGAGTTTAAATAAGATCAATACTTATGGATCAGATTTGTATATTATGTTAATATTAATATGAATATTATTATAACCTATTCGATTGAGTATTTTAAAGACTATTCGAATAATATTATATATATATATATTTGTACACACAACTCGTTTATAATATTTATATATAAGTATATGTTTATTTATATAAATTATTAATTATAATAAACATGTTTCAAATAAATTTGATTTGATCCAAATAATATCGGACTTGAAGAATATTTTTGACTAGATAACTAAAAAAGATTTTGTTAAATATTAGACTAAGAAGTCCAATCTCTAAAAATTCTTTAAAAATATCTTGAGAAAATATTTAGATACTTTAGAGAAGAAATTTTTTAGAGAATTATAGAGTAATGCATATTTTATTAGACTATTCTAATAAATAAATTGAGAATAATCAAACGCCCCTCTTCCAATTAAGAAAATCTCTCTTATTCGAATTTATAATTTCCGAATAACTCAACAGTAAAATGTTATTATTTTGAATATCTTTATGTTCGCCTCGATATGATTCGTTTACATCCTAGTGATTGGTAACGTCAGTACCTAAAAATAACTTTGAATATAGCTATATCCATTATATGTGTATCTGATATCGATATTGCCAAAAAAGACAAAAATTAGACAAACACTTTGGTCAGACCTTTTAACGGCTCTTTTTCATTAGCCGGACCAAATTCGACCCCATTTTTTTGTAATTTCATGTACCAATGATATTTTTGTAATATTCTGGGGTGGGTGTCATAGGATCTCTAGAGCGGTGGCACTTTTGTAATATTTGGGGCTTTCAAATGTATTAGTTTTTCTCCTAAAAAGTATTAGTAGTACATCTGAAAAATATTAATAATCCCCTTAAACAATATTTTTAGTAGGCCTCGTCACATATATTGATTGTTTCCTTCAAAAGTATTAGTATTCCACCTTAAATGTATTAGTTATCCCCTTAAAAAATATTAGTCAGTGACGTAACATTAGACAACCTTCAAAAGTATTAGTTTTTCCCCGTAGAAAGTATTAAAAATCCCTCTAAAAAGTATTAGTAATCCTCTTGAACAACTTTTTTAAAAAAAAACCTTATGAAATGTATTGATTTTTTCCACCAAAAGTATTAGTATTGCCCCAAAAACATTAATAGTCTTATTGAAAAGTATTAGGTTTTTGATTAAAGATATTTTAATATTTCTCCTTAAAAGTATTAGTAGTCCACTCAAAATGTATCAGTGTTGGACCGAAAGTGCTTACCGGATTCGATGACTGTCCCCACAAACCAATACAAATCTTTTTCTAGCGCCCTTTGTCCTCACTCACGCGCTCCCGAAAATTGTTTCCCAGGGGGGTCACCCATCTCATGTTTACTCCAAGCCAAGTTTGCTTAACCACAGAGTTTCTATGTAATGGACATCAGAAAAGAAGATGCACCTTGTTGGTATGGGTAGTACATATCTAATCCTTCAAGCTCTATTTTAATTGTGCAACCCAAAGTTGATTCATGTAGGGCACCCCCAACAGTTCACAACGGCAACGCAGAGCCCCACACGAAGCGATTGACGGACATGAGGGGCTTCGCAAGAATCCATATGGATCTCGGCAAGTTGGGCCTCCACAGCCTCGATGTAGCAGTAAGCATACAACAAATCCTAAGGGTGATCGCTCGGACCCTATAATCCCAACAATCAGTAGCCCTCCTAAAACGTATTAGCCGCGGATGTGGTTGTTGTTGTGTTATTGGTTATGGGGGTCAATGAGCGGATTGACCGCGGATCGGGTATTTGGATCCGTCTAATGGATTAGATGTCTGATAGGAAACTTACCCAAATAAATATTACTTTTTAAGGATGATTCTTAATTATCCATTGACTTCGAAATATGACGATAAGCATGTGGAGATAATTATATTGGAAATTTGAACTGATATTTTGTTTAGAAACTCACTAGAATAACACCCGTGTGTTACACGTGATTCGTCTAAAGATAAAATTTTAGTGACACAAATTTAAAAGATAGTATCGATAGAATCCTTGATTTTTTGATAATTTGTTATCTCTTAAATTTGTTATCTTTTAAACTAAAAAAATATATATGTATTGAACTAATAGAGTATTTCTCAATAAAAAAATCTTCGGATAGATTTGATCAACTTTTCTAAACTAATTGTGAGCAAATACTCTATTTTTGGGATTATATTTTATCTTTTAGAATCTTGATTAAATTTGTTATCTTTTAATTTTGTGAATAGTACTATTGCCACATGGATAAATGTGAAACCGCCATGTGGAATTGAGAAGATGAGAAATTGACAAATGTCCAAGATTAATGAGGTGATGCATGTGTCAATTTTGTTTTTTCTTTAGTATATAGGGTAGGTTGTGTACACGTTAATTATATATCATTCTTTTCCTATTCTTGTTACAATCATTCAGTTAAGTTATGAGATACACAATAACTACAAAGTACAAAGGAAATTTAAATTCTAATTTTCGAATATTATAATGTGTTCTTTAATCCATAATTTCATAAGGCCAGTAGTGACGAAGCTAGAGGGGGGCCAAGAGGTCAATGTGCCCCCCTCAAATTTTGAAAAAAAGGGTATTTTGGTATTTTTAATTTATAACCCTAAAAAATTATATAAAATATGAAAAATGGTACAAATCTTCAATCAGTTCATTCTTCTTTTCTCCTTCTCATTTGTTAATCTTGAAGAAAAATCTTTGAGTCTTAGTAAAAAAATTTCCTTTTTGAAAATTTTGTATATTATCTTTTGCTCCACCATAAATTTTGTAAATTTTATTTAAACTCCGCCAAAATTTTGTATATTTTCTCCCAATATTTTCTTTTAGAAATATTAGCAATGAAGCTATTATGCAACGTACGATTTCAAAATGTTATGATATATTGATGTACTTCTATTATGTAATTTTATGTTTTTAATATTAAGATGTAATTGAATTAAGATGTAATTGAATTAAAATGTTATGACACATGTTTTTAATATATTTATTAATATTAGTTGGGTCACCCCTCTACCGGAATATTTTGGTTTCGTCATTGGGTAACACAGACACACCATTACGTGACAATAACTTTTTTTTTAATCATACCTGAAAATAACTTTGAATGATGTAATGTCAATTAAATAATATATGTTCGTCAGTGTGATCGTTGCCCGAAATTATAAAAAAAACAAAACAAAAATAATTTTGCACTAAAAAAAGCAGACATGAAGTTGTACTTAGCAACAATTCTTTTAGGTTTTCATACTCTCCAATTGTGGCTTATCTAGATTGGACTTTTTGAAGAAGTGACTTATCCAAAAGGTTATTATTCAATCACAAACAACTATTATTATTATGAAAAATGAACTTTTAGACCCAAATTTTCATTTGAAAAGTGCTCCCAAAAAAGTTGTTAACTAGTACAACAAAAGACCATAATATCATCAAATATGGATCGGTTTTTCATGGAAACCGATGCCTCAAGAGGGGCGGTGGCAATTTTGAAATTAAAATAAAGTCTTGGCATCTGTTGTTGATTAAAAACCGATGTCTATAAAATCTTTTATTTTTTAAATTAAATTAAATATATTAGGCATCAATGTTTAATAAAAACAGATGCCTTTAACCCAATTTTACGGAGAAAAATTCACTTTTGATCCCATTACACTTACCCCCTGATGATTTTAGTCCCATTAGACTCACTTTTAGTCCCAAATCGACATTTTTCACCAAAAATAGTCCCATAAGACTAGAAAAGCGGAAACTTGGTGTTGCTCGTTAAATAATTAACGAAAAACCGTTATGATGACAAAAATGGTCCCATAGGACATCAAAAGTTAAATTTTTAACGACAAAAATTGTCCCATAGGACACCAAAGTTAAAATTTTCACCAAAAATGGTCTCATTATTCTTTTTTTTTTTTTTTTGGTTAAATTTAATATTATTGATGATAAAAATTATTTTAAATTTTATATTTTGCGTTATTTATTAAATTAATATTGTGAATGTCCCACTTGAAAACTAAAACAAAATCTTTGTCCTTCAAATATTTTTCTAAAAATATCTTTTTCTAGTGCGTTTTATTTATTTCCTAAAAAAATTCTTTTACTTAAAATATTTAGAAAAACAAATAATTTTCCTATATTTTTTTAAGTTTAAATAAATTATTGATTTTGAAAAATATATTTAGTTCAACTTTCAATAAAAAAAAAAAGTTTACGATATTAAATAATTTCATAATTTTTAAATATAAGAATTATTTTTAAAAAATTTAGAAAAATACTATTAAAATATTTTAGTATAGTTAAATTATAAATACTATTAAAAATATTTTAGTAATGTTAACCTAGCTCACATTTTTTATTTTTCATTTTTAAATATTATATTTTTATTTTTTATATTTTGAAATCAAACTTTACATTTCCTCAAAAAAAATAAAAATCAAACTTTACATATATACACATACATACACTGGGTTATATGAGATCAATATCTTGGGACAAGAACATAGGGAAAAAAAAAAATTCAAACTTTATATATATACACGTACATGCCTTTGGGTTATATATGCATGTATTGGATTTTTTTCGTATTACACATTCACAAAAAATTTATTTAACATCTTATTTTAAAAATTATTTTTCAGAAAATTTAAATTTTATAACTTGAGTTATAAATTTTACCATTTAAATTACTTTGTTAATTTTCTAATTAAAATAAATGATACATGTATTGAATCTTTTTTTTTGTATTACACATTCACAAAAATCAAAATTAATTAACATCTATTTTTAAAAATTATTTCCCAAAAAATTTATTTTATGTAAGTTGAATTATAAATTTTATCATTTAATTTACTTGTCAATTTTTTAATTATAATAAATAAAAAATAGTAACTTTATTGATAATATATTTTTTAAAATAGATATTAGTTATATTTAGTTTTTAGAGAAAAATTTATTTTTGGTCTCATTAGACTGAGCACTTGATGATTTTAGTCCCATTTTTCTCACTTTTAGTCCCAAATCGCATGTTTGACTTTCAATTTGATAGGTTTGACTGTTAATTTTTTAACGGTGGGACCATTAGTGAGACAAGAAAAATCTTATGGGATTATTTTCAAGACATGAGACTAAAATCATCAGAGGTAAATCTAATGGGACCAAAAGTAAATTTTTCTCCAATTTTACGCATCATTTGTAAGCATTAACCGACACCAATAAGTTTTTTCATTTTTCAATTAACACATTCAACAACCTCATTATGGTTCATTAGAGCATTCACGCACCCGTTGTCTAACCTTAGGGTATTCATGCAGCACCCGGCATCCCGCACCCTGCTGCCTAACCTCGGGGCATTCAGGCAGCACCTCACACCCGCTGCCGCCGTCACCGCCAGCTAGCCTCGACGGCAGCCGCCGAAGAATCCATTCGCCCCGCTGGAGTTTTTCAGTAATTCATCTGCCAAAGTCCTATTTGTAGGTCATATTTGGGTATGTCGAATTAAAGAGCATGGAATTAGCTATTTATTGTTGTCACAACTATACAGAACTTGGTTCAACGAAAATCCTCCAATTTCTTCAGTTAATCGCATCTCAATCTGGAAGAAGTACAGAACCTGGCTCTGAGGTACAACATTTTAATGAATTTTTCATAACATTTGTAATATAGTTAACTGACTTTAATTGTGTCATGTGTGTTTACCTGATCATATAACTCAGTTTTATCATGTGTTAATATAGTTAAGGTAATTACCAAGAACACTAGGCTGAATTTCCAATATCAATGAGTGTGTCTGTGACTTGTGTGGCAATGAAAGTTTTAAATTCCATTATAAATTGATAGTGTCATAGTACTTAAATGGTTACATTTACTCCCTCTATAAAACTACAGTAACTATATCCACTTCAAGTTAGCATTAAATTTCTATCTTTACATATGTACTATGACATAATGCTTGATATTATTTGGTTTCCTCTGAAGTATGAACTTCAAATCCATGTATTAATTTGTGGGAAAATACTCTTTTTGGTCCTGTAAAAATAATAAAAACAATAATAATTCAAATATAATATAATCCCATAACACTTGTAATTGAAGACTTGGCTTTTTCAGTGGTCAGGTTCGTCCAAAATAATGGTTCATTCTTCAAATAATATTACATGGTAAGTATAATTTGCTCTGTTTCACATACTACTCGTCTTTGCAAGTGTATTAACAGTGACAACCGGCAAAATAATTGTGCGACTTGACTCGATGAGAATAATACCTGGTTGTATTTTCTATCTGTGCTATTTCAATCCATGAATTAGAGGAATATGTTTGCTGCTTGACAATCATATTATCTTTCATAAACATAACGCATAATGTTTCACATTAGGTAAATCTGATCTGCTGTTTCTACGCATTTTTCAGATTTCTGCTAATAATTTCGTCCAAACCATCTATAATCAGAGTTAAATAGGGTACGCATTTTGTTGCTTTCATTTCCTTTCTTTTTTTGGTTGTTTACCTGAATTTATTTGCTATATTGGATATCTGTCACTCTTCCAACTATGAACCATTTTGTTGTCATGTTGTATTATTGCACTTTCAAACTGAATGCTTATTGCTTTCAGAATGGAGAAACCAATAACTGCAGACTGAAATGGCAGTCTCAGAAGAGAGATTGTTCTTCTCGATCATATTTATAGAATGTATGGAATTTTCCTAGATTAGGAATTATAGATGAGATGGTTGATACGCGAACTTTTATTTTCCTTCAGACCAAGAATAATGCTGAAAAGAGTAATGTGATAGATAATAGAGAAAGAACTGAACTAGGTCAAGTTAAATCACTTGCTGAAAATTCTTGTATCATTAGTTTGTACCTGGGATACTCTATGACACACCATCTGGCAAGGAGAGATTCTCAAGTTGCCCTTAGTCAGGTAAGCATATGCTCTCTTTGTATTGCTCTAGTTGAGTGGTTAAAATCCAAAAGATAGCAGTAACAAATGTTCTTGTGAGAATGAA
The DNA here is from genome assembly GCA_016081115.2 of Rehmannia glutinosa. Taxonomy (NCBI): domain Eukaryota; kingdom Viridiplantae; phylum Streptophyta; class Magnoliopsida; order Lamiales; family Orobanchaceae; genus Rehmannia; species Rehmannia glutinosa. The sequence continues at coordinate 152,199 of JABTTQ020003087.1, forward strand.
GGCCAGTTTTTGGATACCATCATCTTGAACTCCTGAATGATGTTTATATGTGATTGTACACCGGTGCAGTCAACCAGCTCATCTGTAAGAGAAAGGAAGAGAACTCATTGTTACCTGCTCAAAATATTTTATTCAGCCAGAGAAACCTCGATGTCCTGTGCCTGAGAATCAGCCCAGACAACGTACATTATCCGATCCTCATTAACTAGTAAAAACTAAAAAGATAGGCTTCACTCAACCCAGTCTAGTTGAAAGTAAGATACTCTCAGCTTTGACATTTCTTTTTGGGGCCATCTACTAATGACTTGCCAATTATTTTGTTTAATATAATTAATTCCAAGTTTTAGATCTCAAAATGTTGGTGATGTATTTATAAATGTTTATTCTTTATTATTTTCTTTTGGTTCCTTGATTGATGCTTCATCTTTTATTTACTGTATTAGCCTTGAAAAGTGATTCTTCCTTTTTATGCATTGTAATAGGTATCTTTGAGCTCGGTCACATCGATTGTTGATGGCTTGAAGACGTATGTTCAGAAGCTGAAGCCCCTGGAACTAACCTACCGTTTCAACGATTTTGTGTGGGTATTTCATCTTTTCCCATTTGATAATATTTCAGATGATCATTTAATGTATCTTTAATGCATCGTATATCGAAAGCCCAATAGTGATTTTGATGCTAAACCTATGGTTATGTTACTAGGTCAGTGTACTCCACCAGGAAAACTGCATTTATCAAACATTTGCTCAGAACAACTTATCCATGTACTTAACAATTATTTTCAAACATCCATATTCTACCTTCATTTTTTTTATCTAACATATATTGATATTTTTTTTATCTAACATATATTGATATTTTTTTTAACTTATTCTATATCATAGGTGCTCACATCGGATCAGAACCTACCACAGAGAGATTTATTGTTGTGATGGTATGTTATTGTTATATCTTTTTCTTATGAGCTATAATACAAATATTTAGTTATTAAGGTTAAAGCACACAAAGTTCTATATGGTTGTGCCGTTTATTTTTTATGCTATCAGGTGCCAAACTGTATATTGTATACAATTTAGTTGAATATTTGGTTTTCATACTGCCACCATTTAACTGTAACCAGTACGATGTCAATTCAATAATTTTTTGTACATAAATTGTTGTTGTCCTTTCTTCGAACACGTCTTTTTTTATAAAAGAGTGGTTGGCTGAACATTATGCTTGATTGTTTTTTTGCGAATGTGTTTTAGCCCTCACTCCATTTTTGCTCGTAAGCATTTCTTGTTCATCAGTCTTAATTTGGAATTTTATTTTATTTTATTTTTAAGTGTTTGCGTACACTTCCTTAATGATTTTCAATTTATTTGTGTTGCGTTGTAGTTCGAGAGCTGAAATCGAAAATGAATGAAGATGATAAAACTGACAACAAAATCTCCGTCAAGGAAGAGTCTTTGGTTTCTGCAGATACTGAAGAAAAAACCAAACTTGATGAAATCTCCATTAATTCTCTTGCTAAATTTGATGAAGCTGATTTCAAGCTCAACTTTGAAAGCCCCAATGGCAATAAAAATGAAGTAATTGGCTCAATTTTTTGTGAATTCAAATATGGATCTTCTCATGACAATGATTCAAATGCAATTTTGAATGAGGACATCAATAGCCCAATGGCAACTATTTGTCCATCAGTAGGCAGATTCTAAATTTTCGAAATGATGGAGATTTTAATTTTCGACAGATTTAAAGAATTTTCATGCGTAATAGTTTCTGCTTAGGGAGGTAGGAAATTTAAACAAAAATTGTAATTTTTTAAAAAAATAACAATAGGCATCAGTTCTTGTTACGAACTGATGCCGAAATTAACATTAAGGGGCAGTTGTTTGCGAAAAATCGACGCTTTTGGTGAACATTATGCACCAGTTTTTGTAGGTCCCAAAGGGTGTCAGTTAAGTCTAGAGGGGGGGAGAGGTCGAATAGACTTAACAAATTTTTCGATTCTAAATCAAATCAGAGTTTTCACAGGAAAACAGTTAAGGGCGCGATTGGATATGCTTTCATTTTGAAAATTTTCATTTTGCTAGAGAATAGTGGTGAAAAAAAATTTGGAAAAAAAAAGTTGAATTTTGAGAGTGTGATTGGATGTGAGATGAAAAAGTAACGATGGGAGTTGATTTGATTTAAAAATAGTAAAATAATGATTGAATGTGATTGGTAGTTAGAAATGTGTGAGTATGTGAATAGTGAAATTTGTGGGAGAATCTGTAATAATGATTAGTTTTTTTGTGAAAAAATGTGTAGATGTGATTGATAAGAGAAAAGATGAGAAAAAGTGAAAGTGAGTTAATAGTATATTTTCTGAAAATTTTCATAAACAATCGCATGTTTGGTCAAAAAAATTCTCCAAATGGAGTGAAAATGGATTCTCATTGACATACAATCGTGGCCTAAGTCTCTTGGGAGACAGCTGGGTCAAACCTCAACAGAAGAGTTAACCACCCAACTGACTCGGGAGAACTGTTGATAGAGTAACTCATTTGAGTGAAGTTAGTTTTTTAAAAAAAATCAATTTTCTTGGTTTTAATTAGCGGAAGTCTTAACACCCTTTTTAAGATTGGTTTTCAACACTTGTTTTAGACTAAGTTATTATCAGTTGGATGAGTAAATATATTAGCAAGTGATAAATATGCATAAAATAAATTGCAAAAAGTAAATTGAAGAGTATGGCATAAACTTTACATTTTAGCACTAACATTGAAGAGCATGCAATAAGCTTTACATTTCAGAAACTGTAAATAGGTTTTTTTGGCCATTTACGTTTTCGAAAGATGAAAAGTGGTCATGTTTTTTAAAAGCATATTCTATTAATCATTTTGACCAAAAAATGACAGTCATACACTCCTCTATTCTTTGGTGAGTTACTCAATCATTTTGAATAACTAGTAAGAAACACGTGCATCGCACGTGATCCACATGACTTTACTTAAATAATTATATTATTTAACAATTTTATTAATTAATATTTAAATATTAAAAAGTGATCTATAAATAAATAAATATTAATTAAATTTAAATATTACAAAGTATTTTATATATTTTTCTTTACTTTAATTATAGATCGATATGAATTGTTGAATAATTGTTTTCAAAAACTCAATCCAACAAAAAATTTAAAATTAGTTTAACAACAATATAAGTTCTATATTCATCAATGTTTTATTTTATTTTTACAAGGGATAATATAAGTTAATTAATTAATTTTTATACCAAAAATCCAGCATAATGTCATCATTTTATTTGTTATGTTATTCAATTCAAAAAAACATAAAGGTTAATCAAATTCTTATACTTCTTGTGCTTAATTCTTTATTCTCTCTCACTTCTTTGATTAAAGAAATTAAAAATTAAAAATTACAATATAATATATATGTTAAAAAAACTTGTGAAATGCCCCCTTTTTGGAAAAATACCCCTTTTTCACAATTTTTTTGGAAAAATGCCCCCTAACCTAAATCCTTTAAATTATACCCCCCTCACCCCTGTGAAATGTCCAAGATACCCCTTTAGAATAAAAAGACCCAAATCAGGTTTCTCTCCCATTTCTCACGTTTCTGACCGGAAAAAAAAAGGAAAACAGTTATCTCCCTTGGGTCTCTTTGTCCGTCCCGTCTCGATTTTCTCCGGCGTTGCTCGACGACCCAACGGCGAGCAGTGTAGTGGTCCGGCGTTGTCCCTGTATTTTCCGGTAAGTTCGATTTTGGCGCTATTGTTCTTCAATTCGAGGGTTTTCTATGATTTTTCTTGCATTTATGTATGATTTTTTTTGTAAGTTTTTCTCTTCAAAATTCGAGGGTTTTCTATGGTTGTTCTTCAATTCGAGAGTTTTTCTTGTATTATACTTTCAAAATTTTCATATTTTGTTTGTGCATGCGTTGAATTTCATCTTTGCTCAGTTTTTTGGACTTTCATGGGTTTAGGGTTGATGGGTTTTGGTCAAAAATATCTGCATTTTTGCCCAAAAGTAATGTTAAGTATTTGTAAGTTTGTTTGGGTCATTCTGATATTCTCTAAAAGCATGATAGTATAATTTTGAAGTTTATTTGTGATGTTTTTAAGTTGGATTTTGTTGGTTTTTGATGTTGTTTGTGTTTTTTGAATTCTGTTAGATATGTTCTTTTATTTTCCGACGGTATGTATGTACTTAATGCATTTCCGACCGTATTCTCGACTGTGAACCGACCATGTGGCCGACCCTTATGTGATGTACTTGTAGTACCAACTACCTTTTGACCCTATTTGGATTTTTATTTCGACCTTACACTTTGTTGTTTTTGTTTGAAGCAGGGACAATATGACTCTCGTTCCATACGAAAATAATCATTTTAAAGGCAAGCTCTCTTGCAAGTCTCATTTCAATGCACTAGGAGTTATTTTAGTGATCTGTTGAAGGGGGAAATTTTGAATATTTCAAGAGATCTTGCTTCGGGAAGTTCCTTGAGACAGATATCATCAAGTTCCAAGGACAACTTGTATTGCACCTGCTCTTCCGACAAGATTCTAGACTGACCATCATCGTGAAGACATTGTTATTTATTAATATCTTGTATCTGAACTTTCTTAGTCAAACGGTTGTATGAATTAGTACTTATGTGATTATAACTTATAGAATAGTACAGTTGACTCGGTTTTGTTGCTCTTATAATCTTAGTTGTATTTGAATATTAGATATTTTGCATATTTCATTATCTGTACAATTTTACATTCTTTCTCCAGCATGTAACATAATTATTTTAGTTTTATTTTCATAATGAATTTCTTTCTCCAGCATTAAATATTTGCTTTGAATAGTGAATATTGAATGTAAAACAGGAAAAAAAAAAAAAGGTCAGGGAACAAATTAATCATAAAATATAAATTATTAGTACAAACAACTAACTCAAGCAACACAAAAATAATGTGAACTTTAATATTAAAATTACAAGACAAGATGGCTAGATATACATTTTCTAATAATTATGAAAATATGACATCCGCAGGGACAATCACATGCGTTGTTTGCTTCCCACTGAAACACCAATGACGATTACTTGAATCGAACTCTCATGCATCATCCCAAAGAATTAGTATTGAGCATGAACCAAAACCTGAAATAATAAAGAATAAATCGAAATCGAAACTTACAAAGTCAACGACCACACAATCGACCAGATACGACCACACAACCGACCGCACACAACACCGACCAACAAATCGACTATATAGCGGAAACGGACCAACCAACATTTGTTGCAGAACAAATTTTACCAAAATCGACTTAATTTTACAATTTCATCACATTTTCGACTTCCAAACGATTACATTTCTTTGAAATGCAAATAATTACATATTACCCAGTCCACTACATTGCGTATTTACGCTTGTTTACAAATGAAAAATAACCAAATTAACCGCACATTAGTCAAAAAATATTACTAACCTCTTTCCATATTTTCGACCTAATCAAGCTGAAAATTAGAACTCAGAACACTTCTGCTCGAAAGAAATCAGCTGCAAATGACCTCAGCTCCAAAGAAATCACAAAAACAATCCACAAAAAAAGTCGATGCTTTCCGTCCAATTAAACCTCTGCTCGAACTCTGCCGTAATAAACGCCTGACACGAGAACAATGTCATCCACCTTCGCCGGAAAATGCTAAAATTTCAGAGGAAATGGGAGAATCGGTCGTGAATGGCCTTGAGAAATGAAAGAATGGTCAACTGGGTTTCAGTTTTAGAAGGGAAGAATAGCAAAGGGGTATCTTGGACATTTCACAGGGGTGAGGGGGGTATAATTTAAAGGATTTAGGTTGAGTGGCATTTTTCCAAAAAAAATTGTGAAAAAGGGGTATTTCTCCAAATTTCCCTTATTTTAATTCTAGTAATAAAGTCAATATTTTATCATAACACTTAAACTTAAGGTTTGCAGTCTTCATGTTTCCACTGTAATAGAAATAATAAATATTAACCTAATATATAAGTTAATCCATTATTTTCATCGAGAGTCATGTATTAAATAAATCTATGAAAAATAATAAGTCGAAATTAAGTTTTGAAACTCTAATCAATTGCACAAGAATAACTTCACTTAATAAATAATAAAACCAAAGATAATTTTATGAAAGAAAAATAAGCTAGCAATTTTCATGTGTCGGTCTTTTAGTATTAAATATAATACTAATTAATTTTTATGTTTGAAAATTATTGCAAACACTTAAGGTTTTAAAAGTTGTACAATAAACTAAAAACTAATTTAATTTTTTTAAATTTTATAAAATTTTAGAGAGATACGTCATGCTATTAGAATTTGTATTTGCAATTGAATTTGACTATTTCGGTCAATATTAAAATTTATATATTTAGTGGATTTTGTAAGACATATAGTCAAGAAAATAGCAATTATTCTTAGTATACTAAAACTAATCTACATTTGTTTGAAGAGAATGTACATTTAAAATTAATCTCTTTTAATCTCGTTTACAAAATTATATTATTTATTATAAAGTATTGTGAGATCCCATATTAGATGACAATTTTAAGTATGGAAATTATAAATATTTGAGCTCTAATAATCTTTATATGGAATTTTAATTTATTTAACCATAACCCATTTAATGTCATCATATTCTTATCTAATAACCCAACCTTTTAGTCTAGCCCATACCCGACCCGGTTGGCCTCTCTCTTATCCATTTGATGGCTGATGCATTTAAAAATATCCCAACTTCAAATCTTATCTCATTTGCTTTCACTTCCCCAGCACACAGTAACACATAAACCACTTCCAACAATGCCCACCTGCCTTCTCGGCTGCGCCGACCAGCCGCACCACCGCCCGTTGCCGGGTACCACCACCGGTAGCCACCATCTTCCTCTTTTCTATTCTTGTGTTTATTTTCACATTCACACACTTTAGTAGGTGTTGTGCGTGAATCTAAATCTTTCTTTTAGTTTTATTTTTATTTATTTTTTTTCTTTCCTTTTGCTTGTTAAAATTAATGAAAATCTCTTGTGATTGAGATTATGATGTAGTTCCCAGTAAACAAAGAATTGAATAAAATCAAGACAAAATATTGAAATTATTCCTTAACTGAAACCTGAACTGTCTTGGGGTTCTAAGTTTTTTTTTTTTCCTGATTTTGTTGGGTTATGATTTACTATTAATATTAATATTAAAAGGTTAACAGAGAAAAGAGAAAATACTTTCAATAAATCATTTCTATAATAGAATAATTATCTAATTTAAGGGCTAAACTATGAATTTAATACTAACGTTAATTCAACTAGAAAACCAGGAAAGGGATGGCTTAAGTAATAACTGAAAGGGATTAATGAAACTCTTGTTATTAATGAAACTCTTGTTAAGAACTTTAGGGTAATAACTATAAATTCTAAAATTTCAGGATCCAAATTAAATGAAATTATGAAACTAAGACTACTGGTAAATTTTAAATTACAAAGAGTAAAGCTGAAAGAGAAATTACATAAAACAAATGGGAGATATTAATCTGCTAATTAAAAAAAAAAGAAGAAGAAAAAAACTAAACATATTAATTGGCTTACAATGGACTAATTGTTTATCAAGGTTTAACACCTATGAATCCCTAATATTAAATATGTTCAGAGTATAAGGATTGTTATTATTATTATAATTATTTTAAGTTTTCAGTAAATGATTGATCTTGTTTATAATAATCCAAATATAGTGTAATTGTTGGGATGGAGTTGCGATTAGTTACTAATCGTTTTTTTTTAACTTTAATCTGTAACCAAGAAACACTTTTGCATGACTTGTATATTAATTGGTGTATAAGCAAAGGATTGACAACGGGATTAATAATATATAATAATATAATCTGACATTTAATATTTATATATAAAAAATGTCTCCTTTAATAATTATATTTAAAACCTGAATTTTGTTATTATTTTAGACATCATTGTTACTTTGTGATTAAAGACCAATTCTATTAATCTGTATTAAATGAATTATAGATTATTAAAATTATAAAAACTGATAAAGTGCAGGAAACGGGATCAAGCCTCACAACTAGGATCTCTATTCTACGCATCATTAAGGCAACCTTTGTGATAAAGGTGGGCAAAATTTCAGTTTCCTAAGGAAAGTTAGATTTGCTTATATTTTTATAAATTTCACGACATTAGATGTTCCATGAACTCCACGACATTAAGCAATTTTATGATTTCATTATATAAACCATTGTCATAAAGTTCATCAATATAATTTAGTTTTTTTCAAGAAAACATAAATATGTATCATTCATGGTTTGAATTTACATTCTCATTTGCATAACTCAGAATCGCTTGACTGGCCTTTGGGCAAATAAATGTCATTTTGACAAAAATATTATTTGTTTGAGTCTATTGAGGTGTGGGTAGGGTGGACAATGGATCGAACATATTGTCTGTGGTCCTTGTTTGACTACCCATTTGCCTAATCCCATTTTCGGGTCGGGCGAGGAGGCGACGGCGACAGAACTTGGGTCGTAGAACGGTATATTCATGAATATGACGATCTCTCGGGCAAAAGCCCAGGCCAAAGAGACGTCGAGCCTAGTGGGAGGGATAAGGGTAGGGGCTTGACCAAATATTATTGGAAGTAACAAGGAGAACGTACAGGATCAGTGTCCGATCAACACTGATCCTACGTTTCTTATTTCGAGCTGACGAACTAATTGACTAACTATTTATCCTTTGTTTTTAAAATGAGATATCCACTGTTTGTTTTTAAAAATCGGGATATCTATTGGCTGTTTGAAAAGTAAAATATTTACCGTACTTGATTAACTGTTGCACCATGTGCATTGCATCACTGATGGCATCAGAAATTTATATATCATTATTGAATTGCGATATGTTCTTGATCATAACGGCAGATAATTCTTATATGCATCATTATCATGCATACATAAATATTTTTAGATACACTAAGTACTTTTCACAAAGAAACACTTCATCTTTCATTAAACAAATAATGTATTCCTCTACCCCAACCCATTGAGCTCGTTTGGCTCACCCCACGATTTTCATAAAAACTTTTCAGAGACCGAATATTTGTGATCGATGAGGCCGACACAAGGCTTTCGGATCGAGAGTGACTCTACCTAGCAGTTTGTGTTTGAAGAGCGTATCCATTCACGCCTGATCAATATAACTATTTTATCTTGTAATAGTTAGGTGAGTTACAACTCTATTATAATTATATATTACGAGTTATAGACTTCCGATGTATTTATTATTATTTTTAGGTGTTGTACTTAGATAATAGTTCTTGATGAGCCTAAGTTTGAATATTTGGGTTGTACACTATTGGATGTGATTCTATTTTATTGGTTATGTATATTGGGGCGTGACAAGTATAATTATCAATCCATTTTTAGTGTTATTATTGCGAAAAAGGTATATAGTACCTTAATCATTATTTGAAATTTTTATTGAATTTTTGATCAAATAAAAAATATAGTTGCCAAAAATTTAGATATCAAGTTGTAAAAAGCCCCTTAGCTATTCTCTTATGCCTCCTTATGCCCAGGAGAATTCATATCACGTAGTACTAATTATGGTCACTTTACTCTAATTTATTTTGGTATGGTTTAACACAATAACTTTGATACATAAATAGTATTTTTAATATTATATTGGCACCTGAATTAACATGTAATTTAAGAAATATTGAACTTTGACATAGATATCAAATTATTTCATATTAAATAAGTTTATTTCATTTATTTATTTTAATACAATTTCACATACATAGTGACTTTCCATTTCTGATTCCAGTTTCAATTTTTTCATAATATTTCATTTTGTAAAAATAAGAATAATTTGTACCGAATTTTATAACAATTGTTTTTGTTCTTGAATCTCTATAAGCCATAAAGGTGTACTTTTATAATAAACTGATATTTTACCCAAAATGTCAAATTATACATATTATGAAAGTCAATTAATTTTTTTAGAATTTCCAGCTATGACACACGAATTTTATTTTAACTATTTACTTTTATTCTTTCAACTTTTTATAATATGTTTCATTTGGTTTAATCATGAACTATCTATATATATTAAATTAACCCTTAAAATTATTTTGGCCAATCTCAACACATTAATGTCAAATATAACCATTTCTTTTAAAATTTATTTTATTCTTAGTTTTCACTTTAATTTGTTGTAAGTATTTAATTTAATTAGTTTGTTATGAATGTTATATTAGTATTTGGATTAACATACAATTTAAGTAATAAATTAATTCCTCAACAAATGTTAACTTTGTATATGTTAAATGAGTTTTTTTTTTCCGTTTGCGTATCACATATGATCTTTTAGACTTAATCCGATTTTAGCTTATGTTTCACTCTTTCACATTATTTCATAAAAATTTAATTATTTTGGTACATGTTATTATTATAAATATATATCACGATATTTTAAACTTATAATTTTTAAGGGTGTAATTTTCAAACGACATTCGAGTTTTATCATAAATGTCAATTTAATACATATAGATTTTTATTAAGTTTTCCTTATGATTTTTATATAAATATATTTATACACAATTTTTAATATTTTTTTGCACTTGATCTTTTAATTTATAGGAAATAAAACAATTAAAAGATTGAAATCATTACATATTCAAAAAAAATAATAAATTAGAAACTAAAATTTATTATGTAAGATATAAAAAATTAAATAAAAGTCATATTAACACATATAGTTAGAATTTAAAAGGTAAATTGTTTTGTTGCGACAAACTTGTTTTGGTCCTTATTCTCTTTTTTTCATGTTAATCTCATTCCTTTTATTTTATATTTTTATTTTACTGAAATGGCTAATTAAAACAAAATATGCTCGGGATTTAAATGAAAATAACATAAGAAACTCTCTTTTTCAATATTTTTTATTTAACAACCATAAATAAAATTAATTTTCAAAATTACATATTACTAATTGAGGGAGTTTTCCGACCATGGAGGAATTATGTATTTTCTCTACTTTTTATTTAATATCAAAACCACTAAAATATTTTTTATTTTTTTCTTTCTTATCATATCTATTGTGTTTTGATATGTTACTTATAAATTATAATAGACATATTTAATTATTGAAAAAATTCAAAAGAATATAAGTAATACGCAATTTTTCATCATACTAACCTTTAGACAATTAAAATTCTCTTCTACAATGATATATGTTTAGAACATATTATTGACGATTTATTGAAACCAAATTTAATTTGAAAATAATTTCATAAGAAATTTAAAGTATTCTTAGTGTTATGATTAAAAAATATATTTTTGATTTTTTGAAAGAAAAAAAATGGGTATAAATGAACATTTTAGAAAATTTTAAATAAATAACAAAACTATAAGAAAACATAAATTAATAATTCTACATAGTGCTGAACTTTATAAGGTTGAAAATTTCTCATGTGAAATCCTTATATATGCTTATGGCATATGGTTAGAAAGCTCTCAAAATGTAGTTTAATATGAAATTAATATTATTTCAATATTCATAATATTTTAAGAGTTATAAATGAAGGATTAATACTTTTTATTTCTTTCTTATCATATCTATTGTATTTTGATATGTTTCTTATAAATTATAATAGACATATTTAATTATTGAAATTAAAACATTCAAAAGAATATAAGAAATACGCAATTTTTCATCATACTAAACTTTAAAAAATTAAAATTCTCTTCTATAACGATATATGTTTAGAACATATGGTTGACGATTTATTGAAACTAAATTTAATTTGAAAATAATTATTCTTAGTGTTATGATTAAAAAAATATATTTTTGACTTTTTGAAAGGGAAAAAAGGGTATAAATGAATATTTTAGAAAAGTTTAAATAAATAACAAAAATATAAAAAAAATATAAATTCTTAATTCTACATAGTGCTGAACTTTATAAGGTTGAAAATTTCTCATGTGAAATCCTTATATATGCTTATGACATATGGTTAGAAAGCTCTCAAAATGTTGTTTAATATGAAACTAATATTATTTCAATATTCATAATATTTTAAGAGTTATAGATGAAGGAATAATACTTTTGATTTCTAGAATATAAAAGGTCATTTCTCTTGTAATTAAACAAATAGAAGCAAAATGAATATCCAATTACTTAGTTGCCCCTAATTTACCATGTCAAATGGATATTTTTGTCAAATCAAAAATTCCAAGAAACATTCACACTTTTAAGATAGTATAGATATAGATATAGATAGATATAGATATAGATATAGAATTAGATAGATAGATAGATAGATAGATAGATATAGATAGAAAATTGATGTGGTACATTTCTTGGTACCGATACATGTTTCTCAGTGCCAAAAAACTAATTATCGCTACCGAAAAAGATGTCTTCGTACCGAGAAATGTACTGGTCCCGAGAAATGAAAAAAAGACGTAATGGATAATTGAACTTAAAAATGGTTGAAAGACATGTTTTTGGAAACACGGCAAATAAATATTTTTTTTTGAAAGGGCAAATAAACATTTTTGTTATAGACAAATAGTCAAAAATCTAGTAGCTTGGAAGTAGCTCCTTCTAGAAGTTCGAGACCGCGCCCGCCGCCCGGCCCGCGTTATAGGGGACAAGGCGGGAAAAGACAGAGGGAGGGGGAGCAGCATCTTATTCTCTTCGCGAGAACTTCCGGATCGGTGCCAACTCTTTTTTTTCCGTAATAATCTAAAAAAAAAGGTTCTTACATAAACCTATAAATTCTCATTTCCTTAAGTTTTAAGCTTTTGAAAATTAACAATCATTGAGAACTTCGTCTGGTGGTTTATATAAAGATAGTGCCACGCGCGAATATAACATAGTATAATGTTTGAATTTTTATTTTTTTCCGAATGATAGACTTTTTATTTGAAACTCAACCAAAAAACTTACATCGTTGCCAACTGGCAAAAGACCTCCTTAGAGCATCCCCAAAAGACTCTTCAAATGAATAATCCTCTTCATTTTAAAGAGCCATCTACAAAAAACCATCTCCAACAAACTCTTTATTTTAACATTTAAATTTAGAGAATGAGTTTTCACTCTCCAAATTTGGAGAGCAAAAACAACTCTCTATAATTAATTGCATGATGTTTCTTGTACTTTGAATTATCTTTTTGATAGACACTTTCTAAAACCAACACAAATTTTGCAAAATTTCATTAATTACTTATAATATTCCATGTGTAATAAATTAATGTTGGGAAAAGATAAAATAAAGAGTGAAATACAAAGAGAGTGTTGGAAAATGTCAAAAATTTCACTCTTTAAATTTAAAGGTGCTCTTTATTTTGCAAGAGATGCTCTTTAAATATAAAGAGTCTCTTGGGAATGCTCTTACACATACAATTGCCAAGGAGGGAACTACACCCTGAAATAAACTAGAACACTCCAATCAGAGGAGACTAAGCCACTCCCTACCGGAAACTTGAGTATAGTGTTTGAATTGAAAAGTTTGAAAATTATACAAATTCAAATTCATGTATTATATGTGTGTGTATTTCAAATCGTTCGATGACCCTTTTTCATGAGTTATTATTTTATCAATTAGTCAGATGCATTTGTATCAAAATAAATTTCTAGTTCTTTTCCGAAATCATATCAATAAAACAAAATCTATTTTAGTTTCTTTGCTAAACCAATATAATTCATGAGGTTTCTTTAAGCTGTATTGAGGGTTAATTCAACTTGTCCAACTTGATAGATTTCCTATATATCATCAAAACTGCTAGCCTACAGAGTATTGCCAAATTACAATAATATAAATCTATCACACTGTTTACGTCACTACTGCATAAATCTATGGTGCATCGGATGAGCCTCTTAAATTTGGAATAACAAAAACAAATTGCTATTTTAAGTTGATGACATCAGAATAAGATTTATATATGGGGAAATATTTGTATTATGTGAGAAAATTTGGATAGAAAAACTTGTTTGGTAAGAGTGAGTGGGCATAATTAATTAAATTCAACTCGGTCAGTTTCATCATACTTTGTTGGAATTTGAAACTAAAAATGGCCGGTTTGCATCACCTTTGAGATACTATCTTGCCAATAGCATTGAAATTTAAACAAAAAATCTCCAAGAAATCTGGATATAACCTGTATTTGGAATAGTAGTATAAATCTCGATATTATAATATTTGAGCGAGACTTAATATTATTTCGCCATTTTAAGTGATCATTTTGGTACTTTAATAAATCTAGTAAATACGTTTAATAATATAGCATGATAGATTAAGCTTTAGTAAAAAGTAGTGCTCTAACTTTGTTAGATTAAGATTTGAGATTTTTATAATGGGAGTTATTAGAAATTTAGTGTAGACCAAGATCGAATTAGCGTAAATTATAATAAATCTTATATAATATATGAGAATACAATACTCATTTTGAAGCCCATTTCTCACATCAGTGTTTTTCTAACTTAACCCCCAATTCAAGCCACTTACTTATATTTTATTTCAAGTCCAAACCATTAACTAACCACATTCACCTTCATTTTGTTAAGATTAACACATAAATCAGGACTTCCCATCCTTTATCCTTCTTGGGCCGAAAGTTGATGAAAGTGAGGATGGAATTTTATAATTATTATACATTCTTGTTTATTATTCACATCTAATTTAAAGCCCATCTAGATATTTCTTTGGATCATTTATTTTAAGATGACAAGTCCACTTCCATCTAAATTATCTTTAGTCCAAAATGTCTAAATACATTGTAAACTCATCCAAGCCCATTTCCATAAACAAAGTCAAATCTCCAGATTGTTTCTAAAGAATTAGAACCCAAGCCCATGGCCAAAAGGCCATATGCATATCAGTCTATCAGACTTCACAACTTAGAGAACACCTCAGTTTCATTCTTTTCAAGAAACACCACCATACTTTTGTCTCCAATTATCACTATCTTACATGAGCAGAATAATAGGAGCCAATTAGGGGTGGATTTGGCTTGGGACCGTGAGTATGAGGGCCAACTTGGAGGAAACTTTAGTGTGATTCTTCATATTCTAATAGTCCATCACTTGAGGAAAGTGATGTAAGTGAATTTGAAAGTGTAAGTTTATCATCCGGGTTCTTGAAGTTTCAAAGGCATGTAAGTGAATTTATGGTTTATTCTTGAGTGTAATGGTGGGAAATCTAGTTCAATTTGATGAAGTTAACTGATGAAGGATTCCTCGAAAAGTTAAGCATTTTTTTCGATCTTCTATGTTGGTACACTGAGTTAGTGTAGAAAAGATCATCCGCGAGTGAATACTTAATGTAGTGATGTGATACCATTTCTGTTTGAAAGACGCTTTTCTGTAGGTGGCATTTGAGCTTGAATTGAGAGTTCAATTAAGAAAGATTGTGAAGATCATGGTGAATTTGTAATTAAAGAAAAAGTGAGTAAAAAATTCCAATTGTTTATCAAATGGGTTTGTTTAAATTTGTTTAAAATTCCCTTTATTTCCAAATTGAAGTTGAAAGAATTGTTTAGTTGTTTCAAGTGGTTGTCGATCATTAATTGGGGTCTGTGAGCCATGCAATAAAAAAAAATTGTTTAAATAACTTTCTAAATGGTTGGGCATGTGCGCCATTAAGTGCTTTCCAGTTTCCACTGCTTGTCCGTTATATGGGTCTGTGCGACGTTAACAACCTTTTTACTGCTTGTCATTATTTGGGCATATGAGCCATGAAACTATTTCAAGGAAATTGTTTAAATTGATTGACAGTGCAAGAGCCGCTGGAATAATTTTAAATCGTTATTAACTCGATTGACTGTTTGTGAAACTTATATGGTTGAGTCGGGCCCTACTGTAGTGTGGGTGGGTCAGATAATAGATCGAAGAGGTCGCATGTGGTCTTTGTTTGACTACTCATTGTCCTAATCCCAATACTGAAGGGCGGAGTGTCCAACAGGCGATTGGGTCGTAGGTATGGTATATTTCGGAATATGACAATCTCTAGGTAATAGCCCACAGCTAAAGAGACGTCGAGCCAAATGTGAAGGATAAGGTGACTGAGCGTCAGCCAAATACTGTTTGGGAGTTATAAGGAGAACGGATGGTTTTTGTGTCTAATCAACACCAACCCTATGTTTACTGTTTCGTGACTGATTGACTGACTGTATGGGGTTTCAAAACAAGATATCTATTGACTGCTATCAAAATTAAAATATCTACTGCATGTTTTAAAAACTGAAACTTTCTATTTACTTGACACTACTACAAAACATAGCTTTTACATCAGGGGTTTACATCGGTTCACCAATGAACCGATGTAAATAAACACCTAGTGGCATAATTGTAAATTAAATAAGAAATTCACATCGGTTACTATATAGAACCGATGTAAAACTCTAAAAAAAAATTGACGTCAGGAGTTACATCGGTTATTAACGAAACGATGTAAACAAAAAATCCGGTGGCAATTTTGTAAATTTTGAGAAAATCTTACATCGGGCTTTTTATGAACGACGTAGCTTTTCCCAAAACTTTTCTTAACCCTCTTCTTTTCTCTCTCGTATCCTTCACCGCACGCGTTCACTATCTCCCCTCAATTTTGGACTCACCCTAAACCCTCACTTCCGCGTCTCCTCTCAAATCTCCCATGGCAGTCACCGACATCAAGGACTCACTCGGAATTCAGTCGTCAACTCATTATCACATGCGTCCACACCTTGGAATCAGACTTCGTAACCCTAATTAGCTCCACAGTTTCAAATCACGGGAAGCTCAACATCCTCTTCAGCAACTCCAAGGTCCTCGGCGACCAATCGAATTATAAGAACGTCCTCGATTTCTACGTTGACGACTTTAACTATATCACGAGGGTCAATGTCAAGGGCCGTGCTATTTTTTTCTACGCCGAAATAGAATGTAGATCCCCTTTCCTCGTGACCCGATTTCACCAGGTTTTTCAAAGATTTCGTTTCCATTTTTTTCCGAGTTTGAGTATGATACAATTTGCTGCCTTTTATTGTGGTTTTTCTTGTTGCTTTTTATTTGTTCACCAGGTGATTGTTATAATTTCCCAATGACCTTTCTATATGAATTTCGAAATTTGCTCCTTGTACATTTCAAGATATCATCGTATAGAAGAAATCTCATTTGTATACTCTGTATGTTTTTCTATTTGTTATCCTGGTGATGTGTCTTTAAGTTATTCTTTTTTTTCTGTGAAGTAATTTAAGTTATTCTTCAAATCATGTTGGTTTGTCATTGTGGATTAATTCTTTTGCAGGTTCTGTATTTGCTTCAAAAATATTTGGGTGAGTCAGTCCATGGGCTGTCGTCAGATGGCTTGAGAATCAGTGTATGGAAAGGTGTGTTTTGGAATTCTCATATGTTGTCTTTTATGTTTCGTGTATTTTTGTTCTGTGTAGCTATATGGTTGTGCTATCTTATTTCAGTAATTGAAATTTGATAATTAAATTTGAAGAGTTGGTATTGAGTTGGACACAAATAATTTTTTTCGATTTACTGTACTTCAAATAAATTTGATAATTCTGCTTATTGCACAACTATTCTCTCTAATCCCAGTTTGGGATTCAGATGCCCTTTTTTTTTTTTCATATATTGGTGCTGCTCTGTGCAAATTCCATTGCATCTCTAGAAGAGAGTTTTTTCTTCCCTTGCAACCTGATTACTTTAGATCCATATGTTATGCATTGTACTGCTGTTCTGTGGTTCATTCTCTCCGCATCTGATTCAGTTCGAAGCAGTTTAATCGTACCATATAGCCAATAGGCTCTGTTGGACTTTAGTCAAAGTACTAACCCTGTCGAGGTGACTTTTTATTTCTTTATTATTATTATTATAATATTATTATTTAACTTTATTTTGTACGATATTGTCATTTGAGATTGTTAGATGCTACCATTTATCTTTGTACATGTGATAGATCATTGACAAAATAAATAAATTAATAATCTATCTGAAATTTCTTGAAGGAGACTGTACTCAGCTTGAAGAGTAGCTGTCAGGGTTGAGGATCTTTGGTGCATACTTCATTATTGAAGTTGTGTTTTTCAGTATTCCTAGGACTCAAGCTTGTTTGGCATAGTTCTTTTCATTTCTGTATTTCTTTTACATGTAATAATTGAAACACCTGTAGAAAAGTAAGATGAGAATGCAAGTGTTTTCTGTGGGAGAGTTTTAACTCCCACAGTTGCATAGTAAATTAATCCAAAAGGGTAGAAGGGAATTGAAGCACATAAAGCAAAAGATGAAATTAAGCTTTATTTTGATTTATTTTTTTTGCTGTATTATGTTTTTATTGTTATAACCAGGGTAAGTTTGAAATTTGGCATACATGTATTCTTTTCTGTCCACCATATACACTGATATTTTACATAAAAATTGTAGCAGAAATATTATTTTGTAAGTAGCTTTTACTAATGGCTTATGTTGATAAGAATTTTCATGATTAAAACTATTTTCCAAACTGGATTTATGTTAAAGATGATCAAAGTTTTTAGTGTCATCATGTGGGTTTATACATTCTTAGTGTAAGTTTAATTTGTTTATCTATTCTATGTACTTGGTTAAGCTGGATAGTTGTGTACTACTTGATTGACTGAATACTCGAATATGCTTTATCTTGATAAGAATTATCAAGTGGATAATAATTTTGGGTTCTGATTTTAGTGTTTGATAGTTTTAAAGGTGTATCCCCAACTTAGTGTGTTTTGAGTAGAGAACTCAACCTGATGAACGGCCCAAATTATAGTTTTAGTGTTAGATTCAACCAAATTTTATGCAGCATGGTGCAGCCCCTCAGGAGACCTCTCTCTTTGTTGTTCATATTTAATACATTAACATACATGGTTAGCCACCTGTAAAATCATCTATTAAGAATTATGTTTGAAATGTTTTCTTCAATTGGCTACAAGGAGATGAGTTCTTTAAATACTGGATGATTGCTTATATTGATGGTATATGCTCTAGGTATTGGCGAATTCGGTATGAAATTGAAAAATTGAGAGGGGAAGCACAAGCTAGCAAAGATCACATGCTTCAGGTATGGAAGTTCTACTTTGTGTAGTTAAATTCTACCTTTCATGTTCTAAATTCAATTCTCTTTCAGCAAATAAATTCATATTCTTTCTCCTCACTTACATTAGTGGATAATTATAAATTATACCCCGAGGTGTAGCCTAATTACAAAAATTACTAATTATCTTCCAAATTACAAATACTCTTCTCTTGAGGGTGCAATTTGTAATATAGAAATAAATATGGAGGAGGTATTTCTAATTTTGAAAGGTTTTTGTAATTAGCCCAAACCTCAAAGGTAGTTTTTGTAATTATCCTTAATATTAATATTATGATTCCTTAAAAAAATTATGAAGTAATGGAACAATAATCTTCTTGTTAGTGTAAAAGCCGAATCAACATTACATTATAATAGGGATAAAAAGAATTACTTTGAATGTTGGCAAAATCATTAGTCTACACTAACTCGATTGTTTTCTCATTTGAGATTTAGTGGAATGATTTATGCATTTCGATGTATATAAAAGCGCATGAAGTGTTTTAGTGGTAATGAGAGTTAGTATGGAAGTTCAACGAGTAGCCCAATATTATTTCATATTTTACACACAAAACATTTCCAAGAATGTGTTAAGTTCAACTCGATTATAATGAATTTATTCATGTTTGGTTCATTTTATAACTATGATCAGATTGGTCTTTATTAAATTTTTCAAATTCTTTGATTGTGGAGAACACATGAGACTTGAGAGACTCGTTGGTTTAGGCAAAAGAGCTCGAAATGGGTGATAATTAAATGATTTGCCAATGTATTGTCAAAGTTTAAAGACTACTGATTAAAACACCAAAAATTTTGCTATGTTACTATGACTCATCTCTTAAGTTAATTTTTAACTTAATGGTTTGAATAATGTAAAATATTAGGATGATGGGGTGTGGACTAGTCAAAATCTTGTATTATATTAGGTTGAGTATTTTTAAATTATGGTTCCTACATTAGTTGATTGTTCTTATAATGTTGATATTTTTTGGATTTTCTTGTAGGTTGATTTATAAAGAACAATCCAAACTACCAAGTTGGCATATGGTATTAGGAAGCAACCAAGTAATCTTATATAGATCACCTTGTGTATTGTGATGAAATAATTTTATATACTGTATTGTAAACATGATAATCCGTTTTGTTGTTAAATGATTGACTAAATATTGCAATTTGTTGTATTGTTAGTATATGGTGTTTTTTTAATTGTTGTCATATTGTTGGTATATAGTATTTTGGTTTATTATTGTCGTATTGTTGTTGTTGTTGGGTTGGGACGGCGTATTGTTTTAATAATTATATATATGTGCTGGTAGGGTGTATTGTTTCGTAAAAATCTGAAAAAAAAAGAAAACAAATTCTACATCGGTTGCTATAACAACCGATGTAGAATCGCCGCTTTCTACATCGATTTTTCCAAACAACGGAGGAAGATAGTCCATTTCTTACATCGGTTCGTTGGAACCACTGATGTAGATAGTTCGTTTCTTACATCGGTTGTATTGTAACCGATGTAGAAATTATTTTCTACATCGGTTGCAAGACCGATGTAAAAAAGCCTCCTATTCCACTACGCTGGATTCTACATCGGTTTGAAAACCGATGTAGAATGTGCCCCAGAACCGATGTTAAATAGGTTTTTTTGCAGTAGTGTGATTGACTGTTGTACTTGGGTGTGTTGCATTGTCGCCATTGTTACAAACTAGTTTTCTTTTTGAGTTTAATCTTATAATGTTACAGTTTAACTAAAGAACAATTGAATATGCATATGCATGAAAATTGATTATTCATGCCAAGTGTTGTGCTCAGGCTAAATAAAAGTTATTTCAGCTTTCTATAAATAACTGTTGCATTTTCCTTCCCCACTCACTGAACTCGTTTAGTTCACCCATTAGCTTTAAAGAATTTCAGAGCTAGATACTGGAGCTTGTGAGGAGGCATATATTGAGCACCCAGATAAGGAGTGAATTTGGTACAAGGAGTAAATTTGGTACCGCCGGTTTATAGAATAGTGGATTTCTCTAGATCTTATTAGTATTTTGAACAATTAGCTATTCTATTTTATTATTATAAAATTGGAGCGTGACAATCAAATTATTTAAAATTGCAAACAAATTATTTTTATTTATATATTATATATTTTTTATACTTAAATATGATTTTTTTCAAACTTATATTTCCTTTTATTTTTACCCTCTACAACTGTAATGCCACATATGATGCACAATCAACCAAAAAAGAATGAAAAAATAAGTTTGTTTTGTTTTTAAATTTCACATCAGCTCAGCAGATGACTTTTTACTTGTTGTAGAGTCGTGGGACTAAATAGCTGGAAAAAACTCTCTTAAAGGACTAAATATCAAAATCGAAATAAGCAAGGACTAAATCTCCGAAATGGTCCAGCTAGAGAACTAAAAATTAAGGAAATGGAAAAAGATTTTCCGATGTTGATTTCATTTCAAGTACACATAAATAACAAATTAAGCAATTCATTAATCGACACTTAAGAGCTCGCGCGTTGGGACTCCAAGATAAGATATGATAGGAAAAGTTGTCCCTTGGGTCAAACATTAATTTATATTGGATTGAAGGAGAGAAGCCCCATAATTAATATTTTTTGGCCCATGATTAAATCCATGAATTGTGGGTTTGGGCACTCAACGTCCGACCCTCTTGATTGTGCCGTCATGGGACATGAGTCGTTAGGAACTAAAGACGAATTCTCCTTTTCACCATTCAATTTTTTAACCCAACGGTGAGTCGGAGGTGCCAATTTTAAAAAATCGTAGACTCTAGGAGGTAAAGTATCACAAAATAAAGTTTAGATAGGAAAGTCGAAAAAACTGATAATATATAGTTCGGATGGCAAGAAATATTGTCCTCTTGTTTAAAATTAAATTCCAATTTAACTGAGAATAATCAAGATGAAAGAGTCTGAATTTAATTTAACCTACTAGCTATCCATTTGAACTTTTGATACAAGTATTTCTATCCAAATTAATTTTCTCGTATATCCAATGTTCCCTTATCTTATATATCCTGATGTCAAGAATGGGAATTAACTGATTTGAGAAGATTACTCAATTGATCAATACTTATCACCATCTAACCAAATCAAGCCATAAATTGTGGGATGGGATCTCCTATTCCACTTTTCCTATTCCACTCTTATTTCATTGCATTGGATGAAATACACGTGTGCAAGATGATGTCACGTGATGTCACAATTGTACACGTGTCTTTCATCCAACATATGAAATAGGGAGTGGAATAGGAGATCTCAACCCATAAATTGTTGTTCCAAATTTTTAAGTGCCGCTCAACCCTTCCTTAGAGTTATGATGCATGTCGAAAAAGAGTGATATATAGCCTTAGGGTGCATTTGGATGGGAGGATTTGAGAGGGGATTTGGGAGGAGGGATTTGAAATCCTTAGCTAAATCCACACCCCTGTTTGGCATATAAATCCAAATCAATAGATTTTAAATCCATCTTTAAGTTTTAGTTTATTTTCAAAGGATTTCAAATCCCTCCCAAAACCTAGTCATTTGAAATCCATTCTTTTTTAGGGAAAATAAGATTTTTAGTCCTGTAAGTTGGACATGTTTTAGAATTAGTCCTCTAAATTGTCACATTCATTTTTTAGTCCTTTAACTTTCAAATTTCTAGATATTCAGTCCTTTAACTTAACAATTTTATTTTTGGTCCTATAACGTAACATATTTCAGAAATTTGGTCCTATAACTTAACATATTTTAGAAATTTGGTCATGTAACCTTTTTTTTAGGGGAATTTAGTAATATAACTTAACAATAGTTAAATTTAATTAATTTATTAAAAGGTTATTTCTAAATTAATTTAATTTTTCAAATCGAATGATTTTAATTAACAATTAATTTTCTTTAAAAATAAATAATTATTTTTTAATTTAATTAATTTTTAAAAAAATATTTAAGCATTAATTTTTTAAACCTTCTGAATTAAATGCATCTTGTACACTAGTCTACAGTTACATTTCTTGGAGATAATTATCCTCATTAAAGGTTAATTGCATAAATATGACAAATTATTCTTAAGTTACTAATTTGATGTAATTATTTTAATTTTCCTAGAATTCATTAATTATTTTAGAAATTTCTATTTATTTAAACTTTTTATTAATCAAATTAATTTAATTTTAATTGTTTTTATAATTTGATTAGTTTCCAAACATTGAAATTTAATTATTTTATATTTGGTCCTATAAAATAGTTAAATTTAACTATTGCTAAGTTATAGGACTAAATTTCTAAAATATATTAAGTTGTAGGACCAAATTTCTGAAATATGTTAAGTTTTAGGACCAAAAATAAAATTGTTAAGTTAAAGGACTGAATACCTAGAAATGTGAAAGTTAAATGACTAAAAAATGAATGTGACAATTTAGAGGACCAATTCTCCAAAAGGTCCAACTTACAGGACTAAAAATCTTATTTTCCCTCTTTTTGATTTCCTTTATGCTCACATGCATATTCACACACTTACACACATTTCACACATTTACACACACTGCACACATTTACACACACTACACATACATTTATATACACTACACACATTACACATATTTACACACACTGCACACATTTACACACACTACACACACATCTACACACATATTTTACACACACTGCACACACATTTACACACACTGCACACATTTACACACATTACACACACTGCACACATTTACATACACGCTGCACACATTTACACACACACTCACACTCACACATACTCTCCTCACATATGCACACGCATTATCATCACACACATATTTAGACATAATAAAAGTTATATATTTCATATTTTTATTAGTGTATAAAATTTATAATTATTTACAAAATAATAAGATTATATCTTTTATTTTTATTTATTTAAATATCAATTAAGAAAATAAATAGATCTTCTAAATTTTTTTTTAATCAAAACTTACGATGGATTTGAAATTCTTACACAAATTCACATCATCCAAACAAGAGGTGGATTTCAAATCCAATGACTTTGAAATCCATTCATTTGAAATCCCTTGGAATTTCAAATCCCTCCATACAAATGGGCCCTTATATTGTTCGAATTTGGCAACACCTTACGGCCTACCATTAGTGATAAATGAAATATATTGTCAATCTTTTTGTAAGATTCAACTATATGGCTCTTATCAATTGGGACAACTTGAATTTGGTCCACTACACATGCACCCACACTTTTACATCTCCCACCGAAATTAAAGCTTCGTTTCTTTAGGTTTAGCAAAGAAAAATTAATTATTAGATTTTGTTTGGATTGAATGATTTTTGAAAAGAACTGGAATTTTGTTTTTGAATTTAGAAGGGTTCATATGCATCTTACTAATTGATAGAATAACATTAGAAAAAGAGTTACTTTAGGATTTGAAATAAATACTACAACATAAATAGCATTAGGTAACACAAAATTGTAGCACTTTTTACATAAACACATTATGTAACACATGTTTGTAACACTTTTACAGTATAATATTATGTAACACTTTTGCAGCACTTTATAAATATGTAGCACTTGTTTGTAACAGTTTCAAATAAGCAACGCTTTTTAAGTATCATTTTTTTCTGTTATTGTTTTGGTAATACAAATAGGTATCACTTAAATTAAATAACACTCCAGGTAACACTAGTATAGTAATTAATTAATTGTAACATTTTTTTGGCTATATTTTGGTAACACAAAATTACGTCGCTTTAATTAAATAATGCGAACAATTTATTTGGTTAATTGATTTCCCAAAATTAGTTAAAGACAAAAGCAATATTTTTTCTTAATTTTTATTTTATTTCTAATATTTTAGTAATATTAATCTATAATTATGAATAAATGCCAATTTTCATACATTTTTACGCTTTATTTTGCCTCTGTACTGTATATGAGATTTTAGTTAGTTTACTTGTAGTATTGACTTAATTTTCATATTTCATAAGTAAAATATATTGATTATTTATTTGTTAATTTTTAACTTTTTGTTATTAATTCTATTATATAGAGTATATATATATATAAGTGATACATAACTAATCGTTAAATGTTATATGAGAATACAAGAAACTTATAGAATGCCCACTGATTTTATCAATGGAAACCATTTGTAGGTATTACATAAAATTTTTTATATTTCTTTTAGTTTTATAAAAGAACTACGAATGTAATTAATTCCATCGTAATATCCACGAAAAAACCCCTAGGTAAATTTATTATTTTTATTTAATATTTTTAATTTTGCCGATGAAAACTAATTTCATCGCAATCTTTTTTTTGAAAAATAATTACCAACGAAAATTGATGTCGTCGCTAATTACTTATAGATTTTTTCCTTTGGTAAATTAATTTTCTATTTCTATACTTTGTTAATTTTTACCAATGGAAAATCAATTCATTGATAAATTTATTTGATATTTTTATTTATTATTTTTATTATGTTCTTTAATATATAATATATTTCTAATATAAAATATAATTTCTAAATATATAATACATGATATAAACTTGTATTTATTGTGTATTATATAATTTTAATACATAGAGTATATAATATAACTTTTAATATATAAGCATATATATGTGTATATATAAAAATCAAAGCAAAAGATGCAATAAAAATCAACTTAGCCCAGTGGCAAATTGCCACTTCCAAACAACATAGGTATTGGGTTTGAATCTTCTTCGGAGCAAAAAGTCACTTGTTAAATGCCAGGAAAAGTGCTAAAAGTGCCACAAAAATATGTTACATTTTGCCAAAAAAAAAGTGTTATATTTTGACAAAAAAGTGCTACATTAGACTCATATGTAATATTTTATAATTATTTTTTTAAAGTGTTACAATAGATGAATATTTAATGTAACACTTAGAAAAAGTGTCACTAAAGCTATTAAAAGGGATACCGTAGACTATAGGTAGCACGGACAAGTGTATCACCATAAAAAATGCTACATATTGTCTATGGTTATGGCTATTATACTACAAAGAAACTATTATTTAGCGACACAAATTTAGCGGCGGTTTTGGAAAACCCCCGCAAAATATATGTTTAGCGACAGTTACACTGACCGCCAGTAATTAATTTAATTTTTTTAATATATGAAATTTTAGGGGCATTTTTTCGTGAGGGTTTAATAAATCGCTGCAATATATTTGCCAAAATTGTCTAATAAAAATTACAGCGGTACCGCTGCAATCATTTCAACATATTTTTTATGCTAAAAGTTAAAGGCGGTTTAAGAAACCGCCTAGATTTTTTCTTATCTTTTTTTTAAAGGTCTAAAATTTAGAATTTGAAAAAATATATAAAATAAGAAATAAATAGAAATTAGAAGATCTCCCACCAGTGCGCAACTGCTCTCTCTCTCTCTCTCTCGCATTTTCTCTCTCTCCGTTCCAATATGCCTCATGTCGCCGCCGTCCATCGGAGACACCGTTGTCCACCGGAGATACCTTCCTATGCTTAGTGCTCACTACTCCAGTCACTAGCCGCCTCCAGCGACCACATTCCTCCACTTTTACAGCCGTCCACTTTCAAAGCTCTAAGCCCTAACCATCGCAAAATAGCTAATTATTAATTTTAGTCCTTTGATTGTTCTTCTTTAATTCTCAGTATTTTCTAATTTATCTTATTTAATTTATGTATTTGCAATTTGTCTTTTAAAGTTTTCTGTTAATTAGGCAATGTGTTTTGTGCAATTAAGGTTTCTTTCTTCATTCTGGTTCGTGCTTTATTTGTTTTCTTTTGTGAAGCTGGACTGAAAGTAATTTCAATCCAGTTACTTTTATCATATTTTTCCTGAATTCCTTCTAGTGTGGAATGTACTGTAAGTTTGTGAAAGGGAATTAAACACGAGTTCTCCAGTTTCTCCTGTTAGTGGAAGAATTCGACAGTACAAAGTAATTTGCCTACGAAATGAGATGGACTAGGTTATGGACTTAGGTAATTGTTTTTTCTTCCATTAATGAAAAAGGTCCAATTCGAAGAATTATATGATTTTGTTGTGGAAACTTGTTTTGGTAGGTTATTGATAGGAGTGAGTTTTGCATGTATTTTGAGGCGTATTTCGAGCTATAATGATGGGTAAACATGCACATACTCGTATTAAATGTTACATATTCACTCCTTGTGGAAAAAATATTACACTTTGCTTATTTTGTAGGAATTTCATGATATTTGAAGTAAATTGAATGCAAATACGAGGAAAGCAAAGTGGAAACACAGAGACTTGAGTGGATATACGAAAAGTGAAGCCTAAAAGAGCGAAAATTGAGCGTCTACGGAAGAGACAAGGGGCACACGGGTTGGGCGTGCATCAGACACCACCCGTGCACCCCTGGAGCTGCAGCATGGCGCACGGGTAGCCCATGCGTCGACGCATGACCCGTGCGTCCTACAGAGGGTTGGAGTATTTCACCGGAGTGGCGCACGGGTAGGCCGTGCTCCGACGCACCACCCGTGCGCCCTACAGAGAGTTGGGTTATTTCAGCAAGGTGGCGTACGGGTAACCCGTGCTCCGACGCACCACCCGTGCGTCTGCGCTGGGAATCCCATAATCTGCAGCATTATGCCCTAAGCTTGATGGTGGGTATAAAAAAGCTTTTTGGGGGGCGCACACAAGGATATTCTGGCATTTTTGGGATCTACAACACAAGACAAGAGTCAACTCTTGGAAGGAGACATCAAGGAGACAATCGGGTTGCATCGGAGCTTGAAGAACGGAGATATATCGAGAGATTGTCGACGTTCCTAAGTTTTTCTTGCTTCTCTTTTAGTTTCAATCTTTCATTTTCATTTGTAATGACTTTGAACACTTTGTTTATAAGTTGTTTAATCATGTGTAGCTAAGCTCTAGAGATTTCCGGGTTTTGGAAGTAGATTAATGAACTCTTGTTGGATGTTTTAATCTTAGTTGAAGTTATTATCTTGAAACCTATTTGAGTATTTTGAACTTATTCTTGTTTTATCACTTGATCAATGATTTAACTTGTTTGGTATATTGATTCAAAATTCGAGAGATGAGTTTCAATATTAGATCTTAAATACTCGACACAAATATTTGCATGAATCGAGAGGTTTGTAAATATTTGTGAGGACAATTGATCTTTTGTGCTTTTGGGAGTTGAATGCTTCATGTTGAGTAGAGATGCTAGCATAAGTATTTAAATCTACATTTTATATGCATCTTGAGAGGGAGGATAAAATAGCTTTGTGATCGTCTTATAGGAATATTGATAATAACGTGGCTTGATTAAACCGGACAACAAGAGGGTTATTAATCGAAACCTTAACTCGGAAATCCATTTCATCATCTTGATACTTCTTTCATTTGTGTTATCATAATCTTGTGTTTTAGTGATTTTCATTGTCTTAATCTCAATACAACAATCATCAAATTTCGATCGTCTAAATAAAATTAAGACTATCTTGGATCAATACTTAGCATATTAATTTATTAGTCTCCGTGGATACGACCTTGCTACCCTATTCTATAACATACACCATACACTTGCGGTGAAGCTAAAAATATAGGCGAACAGTTATCATTGTTGGAAGCTATATGTTATTTTTTCTCCTTGCAATCTATTTTATGATTGTTAAGCTGTAATTTTCATAATTTAATGTTTCTTTGTTCCTTATGCAGTGTCACAGGAAGAAATTACTGTAGCTAGAGCCCCAAGGATGTTAGATGTGGTGGGAGGAATTGCAGATTATTCAGGAAGCTTAGTCCTGCAAGTGTTTTTGTTTACATATGATACTTCATTCGTCCAAACAATGAATGATTTTTGTATTTATGCTAAAATCACTTGTTGCTTAGTATTTTGCACTGATATTTATGCTAAAATCAAGGTTATGTTATGAGTTTCGCGTTGGGCATTGGTTTGATCGTGTGCTTTGCTCGGTATCAGAATATAAGATCAAAACACCGTACTATTCTGATATCCAATTTATGAACGCTGTTCCAAAATATAGATATTTTTATTCTCTTCCCACGCCCGCCGAAAAATTATTTTGGAAATGTATGGCAACTTTTGCTAGGATGACGTTGAAGTTTCCAGAAACTTTTCCGACCAATTCTACCCTTCTTGGGTTGTCTTTACAGAAAGACAGAAGTTGAGTTGCATTTTTTCCTCTTATAATTGCATGTCTGTTTTCATGTGTCAGCTTTCTTTTTGGAATATATATTGTAGAGAAGTATCTAATATTGCTCTGGCTTTCTCTTTTTCTAATCGTTTGCAGCTAACTTGGCTCAATCATCACCTTGACAAAATATGGCCTTACGTTAATGAGGTTAATTCCTTACTTTAGAGTCTTTTTGTGTGTGTGCGTGTGTGTGAAATGGCATATTTTTGTTTTGGTTTTGATTCTTGTGGAACTTTAGAGTCAAATTGTATAGTTCCTTCTACTCTTGCATTAGAATAACTATGTTTTGAGGTAGGGTGGAAAAGAAAATTGGTGTAACTTAGATGTTTTCTGTAAATGTTTCCCACAATTAACATACATAATGCAGAGGTTTGCTATATAGTTTTGTCCTCATCTGCATTGGTTAGTTGGTGGATGAGGATCGTTTTTGAAGATTGATGTGTGCAAAAAGGAGAGCTCACATTACGTGTTAATGATGAGCATGTTTTATTTTCTATATATAAGGCAATGAAATTTCATGATTCGGTCGAGAATTGTAATTTTTTGGATATAGTTAGTTCATGCATTGAGGATTATGTTGATCATACATTGTCTACAAATGATTTGGAATTTGGTCTAACCCACTCGTGCTTAATGTCGAGTGTTGTACTTGATTTTGATAACCAAGATTTGTACGACTATGTTTGTGCCTTAGATCATATGCAGGAACTACCTAATAGCGCAAGAGGCGAGAATGCAAAGCCAGAAATAAGGGAGTCGAACTTACAGGAACGCACAACCCATGCGCCCACGCACGGGTTGCCCGTGCGTGATGCTGAAGGACAGATTAAGCTCTCTAAAGAGTGCACGGCCCGTGCGCCGGCGCATGGGCAGCCCGTGCGTGATACTGAAATGACAACACCGACTCCAGAACTCAAGCAATTACCTGAACACCTCAAATATGCATTCCTTGGGGCAAATAATGCAAATCCGTAATCGTTTCATCTCTTCTCACTCCTACTCAACTTGATAAATGTTAAGGGTTTTACGAAAACATAAGTCGGCACTAGGGTGGTCTATAATCGATTTAAAAGGCATAAGTCCATCCATTGTGATGCATAAAATTCGGATGGAAGATGTTTATAAACCATCAGTACAAAACCAAAGACGACTAAACCCTATTATGCAAGATGTGGTTAGGAAGGAAATGTTGAAATGGTTGGATGCCGGGATCATTTATGCGATATCTGATAGTTCATGGGTGAGTCCGGTACAAGTGGTGCCGAAAAAAGGGGGGTATGAGTGGTGAAAAATGAAAATGAGGAACAAATTGCTACTAGAATTGTTACCGGGTGGCGAATATGTATCGATTATAGAAAACTTAATGATGCCACTCGAAAAGATCACTTCCCCCTCCCCTTTATCGATATGATGTTGGATCGTCTTGCAAAGTTATGATTATTATTGCTTTTAGACGGTTATTCCGGGTATAATCAAATCATGATTGCTTAGGAAGACCAAGAGAAAACAACATTTACATGTCGTATGACACATTTGCATTTAAATCGCATGCCATTTGGTTTATGTAATGCGCCTGCCACTTTCCAACGTTGTATGATGGCTATATTTCACGATCTTATTGAAAACGTTATGGAGGTGTTTATGGACGATTTCTCTGTGTTTGGTGATTCTTTTGATAATTGTCTTCACAATCTTTCCCTAGTTTTGCAGCGATGTGAAGAGACCAATCTAGTACTAAATTGGGAAAAGTGCCATTTTATGGTACGCGATGGCATTGTACTTGGTCATCGAGTCTCTTCTCGCAGTTTGGAAGTTGATCGGGCAAAGATTGTAGCAATTGAGAAGTTACCACCTCCTACAAATGAGAAAGCCATTCGGAGCTTCTTGGGCCATGCCGGATTTTACAGAAGGTTTATCCGTGACTTTTCTAAAATTTCTAAGCCCTTGAGCCAATTGCTAGAAAAAGATCGCTTTCATTTTTTCCAATGAATGTTTGCAGGCGTTCGAAATGTTGAAGACAACATTGGTGACCGCACCTATACTCGTCGCCCCAGATTGGAGTCAACCATTTGAGCTAATGTGTGATGCAAGCGACTATGCGGTTGAAATGTTCTCGGTCAAAAGAGGGAAAAATTGTTCCGATCCATCTACTATGCAAGTCGAACGTTGGACAGTGCTCAACAGAATTATACCACAACAGAGAAAGAGATGTTGGCGATTGTTTTCGCATTCGATAAATTCCGATCTTACTTGATTGGGACGAAGACGATTGTGCATACCGACCATGCGGCTATCAAATACCTCTTTGACAAGAAGGATGCGAAACAAAGGTTGATTCGATGGATCTTATTATTGCAAGAGTTTGATGTGGAAATTAAGGATCGGAAAGGATGCGAGAATGTGGTAGCAGACCATCTATCTCGATTAGAAAATCAAGAGGGAGCAAAAGGAGGTACGGGATTGATCAAAGAGGAGTTTCCTGATGAAAGATTACTCATGCTTGAGGCAAAGTTCCCATGGTATGCAGACTTTGTCAACTACTTGGCTGCCGGATTTCTACCTCCGGATCTATCACCGTATCAAAAGAAGAAATTCTTACACGATGTAAAATTTTACATGTGGGATGACCCCCTACTCTTTAAGAGGTGCGCGGACAAAATCATAAGGAGATGCGTACCTCAAGAAGAATGGGATGGAGTCCTACAACAGTGTCACTCTTCACCATCTGGCGGACATTTTGGTCCCACTCGCACCGCAACGAAGGTATTGCAAAGTGGGCTATATTGGCCCACTTTATTTAATGATTGTTATTTGTTTGTGCAACAATGTGACAGGTGTCAGCGAATGAGAAACATTTCAAGGAAGCACGAGATGCCAATGACCAATGTAATTGAAGTGGAGTTGTTCGATGTGTGGGGGATTGACTTTATGGGCCCGTTTCCATCATCTTCGGGATATCAATATATTCTACTTGCAGTGGAGTATGTATCCCGTTGGGTAGAGGCAATTCCTTCCAAAACAAATGATGCTCAAGTTGTAATGCGATTCCTTAAGAAAAACATCTTTACTAGATTCGGCACTCCAAGAGCTTTAATTAGTGATGGAGGGTCGCATTTTGTAAGCAAATTGATGAGCAACTTGTTGGCAAAATATGGGGTCAAACATAAAGTTGCATTGGCATATTATCCACAAGCCAATGGACAAGCAGAAGTGGCTAACAGGGAGATGAAACAAATCCTTGAAAAGACGGTGAACATCAACCGCAAGGATTGGGCGTTAAAATTGGATGATGCTCTGTGGGCATACCGGACTGCATATAAGACACCGTTGGGCACATCTCCATATCAACTTGTCTTTGGTAAGTCGTGCCATTTGCCGGTAGAATTGGAGCACAAAGCATTTTGGGCGGTCAAGAAATTAAATCTGGATTTTCAGAAAGCCGGCGAGGAAAGGTTGCTCCATTTGAATCAGATGGAAGAGTTTCGGGATGAAGCTTATGAAAATTCCCAAATTTACAAGGAAAGAACCAAGAGGTGGCATGATAAGATGATCAAGAAAAGAGAGTTTTTACCGGGAGAATCGGTGCTCCTATACAATTCACGCCTTAATTTTTTCACGGGAAAACTCAAGTCTAAGTGGTCGGGGCCATTCGTGATAAAGAAAGTGTTGAATCCACCTGGGATTGTAGAATTGTTGACAAAAGAAGGCGAGACTTTCATGGTAAACGGCCAACGGATTAAGCACTATTTCCACCGAGGGAATCAAGAGGAGGTGACATCCACCACCTTGCGCGATCCGTAATTTAACAAAACAGGCGTCAAGCTAAAGACGTTAAATATAGCGCTTGTTGGGAGGCAACCCAACGGTTTTTCGTGTGACTTTCATTTTTTGTGTGTGTTTAATTTCAATTTTGTGTGATTGGAGTAATTTGACATGCGTGTTTTCTATTAATGAGTGTGATTTGTGTGTTTTTGTTTCATTTTTGTGTGTTTTTATTCTAAAAAAAAATAAAAAAATAAAAAAAAACAAAAAAAATACCTGAATTGCTGTACAGGTGCGCACGGGTAACCCGCAAGGCGTCAAGACACCACCCGTGCGCCCGCAGAGAGTTGGGCAAATTCGTCGGGGTGGCGCACGGGTAGGCCGTGCTTCGACGCACCACCCGTGCGCCCGCACGAAAGAGGCTTAAATATGATGAGTTTTTAAACCTGTCTCCTTCTCCAAAACTCCCCAAATCGCGCGCCCACTATCCCCAACTTCATTGCCTTGAAATTTCTTGTAAATTCTACTCAAATTCATCCATTTAATCCCTCCCCCATCACAATTGAACTTCACTTTACATCGAATTCGAATATTGCTTGAAGAATTGTGAGCAAAAGCACCTAGGGTTCAAATCATCTACGTCGAGTTTAACTTAGAGAATTCCGGTAAGAACACCGTTTCTCCTTGTGAATTCGTTGTCAATTATGTATTAGGGATCATGATAGGTGCTTCTTTTGATATTTTTGCTATGAATTATGTGAATCATTCTTTGAGGCAAATTATCAAACACCTTGTGGGCTTGTGTAATTGAGGAGATTTAGGATGAATTGTTGATGAATACGGCATGGCCAATGATTGTTTAAGCTAATACTTGTCTAGAATGGCCATAATTTTTGCTTGGTTGGGGTAGTTGATCGTTCAAAGTAACGTGGGCAAGTGAATTTGCATCACCTAATATGTTAGCTTTAATCCCCTACTTTGTTGTTGCCATTGATGATATTGGGATGCTAATGGAATGTATTTCAGGTACAAATCATTCATGGCCGAGCGAAGAAACCCCTAGGGTGGCAGGAGACGTGCACGTGGGGCGGCCCAACGCGGCGTGGCACCGCCGGAGGTCGACCAAAACAGTCCAGAGGCATATGGGGTTAACTTGACAAATGCCGATGATCTTGAGTGATGGAATCGCTTGATAGGTCGCCAAATAGCTCCATCCCGCTATGCCGACGATGATTGTACCCAAACTTTGGGGATACAAGAGGACATGTGGCATCTTTTTACAAAGGTTGGATGGACGAACTTCATGAGCCGAAGGTGGCCGACATTTAAAAAGTATACATTGGAGTTTTTGAGTACCGTGGAAGTACTCAAACAAGGCGGGACCTTTGAACCATATATGATAAAATTTCAGTTGGGGAACGTTCGTAGACAACTGTCTATGACCCAATTGAACACCATTTTTGAGGTCCCAACAAATGCTCGTACCCGCCCGATGCCCCATTATGATCAATACGACTTCTGGAGAATGCTTGTGGAAACACCACAAACGGGGCCAATGTTGTATGCCGCGCGGACCACAAAAGCCTCTTGGATCCGGAATCCGGTTTTCCGGTATATACAACGTGTGACTGCATCCTCCGTGTTCGCCCGAGAAAATATTGGAGGGATGACGACTAAGGAGCTCTATCTCCTCTGGTGTATGGTCACAAACACCCCCTACAACACAACCGTCAATTTCGCCGAGCAAATCGAACAGTTAGCTAGGCGGGAAGGGGGTACGATTTCTATAGGGGGCCTCATTACCCCTATTTCCCGGCATTTCAATGTCGATTTCCGAGGCTTGGAGCCTATCCCGGGCAGCACTCGGGTTAACTTGGCATCGTTGCACCACATGAAGTTCATCGCAAACGAAGACAACACATTGGTACTTCTACAAAAGAAAGGTGCTGCATTTCCGTTGCCTAACCCGCCATACACCACGGTAGATACATTGAAGGACACCACCAACTTCCTAATGAACTCTGACGCACATAACCGAATTACTGAGGCTATAGAGGCAAGAAAGAGGCGCATAGTTGAAGGTTTCTTGGATGAAGAGGATATGGTGGCGGAGGAGGATGAGATACATGGACGCGAAATGGGGATGGAACCTCATCACCCCCAAATTGGGTATGATATACCCGAGTCCTCACACGGAGGCGATTACCCCCAACATTCTCAAAGCGGGGATCGTCCCGGTACTTCTCATAGTGGAGGACCCCAACGCGGCACTGATTTTCAAGACATGTTATATGCGTTTGGGGAGGACTTGCGTCGGCAAGGCGAAGAGTTGAGGCGGCAAGGAGAGGATTTGAGGCAACATAGGGCTGATTTTCTCGCGTTCAGCGAGCAATCATGGCAAGTGCTCCAACAACTACAAATGTGGCATATTTCTCAAGGCCACTCCCCCCCCCCACCGCCGCCGCAGTGATTCAGGTATATCCCCACTTTTCGTTATTGTAATTCTATTTTTCCCCTTAGGACACTATAATTTCATTCAAGTTTGGGGGGGAGAGATAGTATTTTAATACATGAAAAGTGTGGATACAAAAAAAAAATTAAATATTTATTCATGCATTTTGTGTTTTCATATAGTTGCATTAGAGCATTCTAGGTTGTATTTGCATTAGAGCACGTTTATAGCTTTAGCACGTCTATTGCTTTCGTAGTGGTTAGAGAGTGAGTTGACCAGGCATGTTGCAACTTGTTATTGTGTGTTGATTGAAAATTCATATTGTTAGGATTGGATGTTGGTTACGAGTTGATTGAGCCTTAAATAGATGACATTGAGCATGTTGATAGGGAAAACTTGGTTTGATGCTTTGAATTACATAATTGCAAGCCTGTGAGCTTTTGAACCTTTATTGCTTGTCTGTTGCGCAGTCTTGTTGTAATTTGAGTGTATCATTCATGTCGTTAAAATTCTAGAACTTGCTTGGGTATCTCTGTCAAGGCCACATGTTGTATGCGAAGTGTGAAGGTGATTAAAGGCCATTTTTGTTAGCCCTTCATGCCTTTTGCTTACCTAATGATGATATGGAAATTCCTAGTTAGCCAAGTTGAGCCTATAGCCTATTTCTTTGATAGCCAAAAAAAAAAACAAATTTAACCCTTGATCTTAATATATCCATCACCTAGTACTCGAATGTATAGCGTTGAGTAAAGGAATGAATGAGGATGAATGGGTGGGAATTGAAAAGTAGGGTAAATGGGCACACTTGGTTGAATGAGACATAAAGAGGAAGGAAATGAGTTGAGTAAAAAAATGCTGAAAATGCACAAATGAAAAATTGATTGAGAAGTTGATAAACTTGGGGGGCGAAGGATTGTGAATGGAGGCGATTCTCAAAAGAAAGAAAGGAAATGGAGATAAATGAAGTTGATAAAAATGAGGGATGATTGGAGTAGCATATGGGATTGTAATGAAAATGATTGATATGCTCATCGATCTATATACTCGAGTTTGAGTCACTTTATCCAAAATTTCCTACCCAAACCAAAGAGCCTTCATTACAACCAAATGAGAAAGTCCTTTTTGATTCACAAATTGCATACACTTTAGTGGCGGCGATATGAGACGAATTGCAAGCCTATGGTAATTTTGCGACATCGAATTGATTTGAGCGTAAACACGTCCTACATCCTCGTGAGATGAGAGTATACACTTAACTTTGAGAGTTGGAATTGAGCATTTCACTTTATTTACTTGAGGCGTGTTCTTTGATCGATCGGATATTCGAGGCTTGATTGATTTGTTGCTTGACGTTCATGATGAACAATATGAATTTCTTTTTGGATCCGTTGTGTGCGCTTTTATTCTTATCCCCCTGTTGTGCTTGATTGTGTTTTCAAAAATTGTTGATCGGGACGGTCAATGGTGTAAGTTTGGGGGATTTTGATAGGAGTGAGTTTTGCATGTATTTTGAGGCGTATTTCGAGCTATAATGATGGGTAAACATGCACATACTCATGTTAAATGTTACATATTCACTCCTTGTGGAAAAGATATTACACTTTGCTTATTTTGTAGGAATTTCATGATATTTGAAGCAAATTGAATGCAAATACAAGGAAAGCAAAGTGGAAACACGGAGAATTGAGTGGATATACGAAAAGTGAAGCCTAAAAGAGTGAAAATTGAGCGTATACGGAAGAGACAAGGGGCACACGGGTTGGGCGTGCATCAGACACCACCCGTGCACCCCTGTATAAATATAACTAGAGTTGCAGCATGGCGCACGGGTAGCCCATGCGTCGGCCGACGCATGACCCGTGCGCCCTACGAGAGGTTGGAGTATTTCAGGAGTGGCGCACGGGTAGGCCGTGCTCCAATGCACCACCCGTGCGCCCTACAGAGAGTTGGGTTATTTCAGCAAGGTGGCGCACGGGTAACCCGTGCTCTGACGCACCACCCGTGCGTCTGCGCTGGAATCCCATAATCTGCAACATTATGCCCTAAGCTTGATGGTGGGTATAAAAAGGCTTTTTGGGGGGCGCACACAAGGATATTCTGGCATTTTTGGGATCTACAACACAAGACAAGAGTCAACTCTTGGAAGGAGACATCAAAGAGACAATCGGGTTGCATCGGAGCTTGAAGAACGGAGATATATCGAGAGATTGTCGACGTTCCTAAGTTTTTCTTGCTTCTGTTTTAGTTTCAATCTTTCATTTTCATTTGTAATGACATTGAACACTTTGTTTATAAGTTGTTTAATCATGTGTAGCTAAACTCTAGAGATTTCCGGGTTTTGGAAGTAGATTAATGAACTCTTGTTGGATGTTTTAATCTTAGTTGAAGTTATTATCTTGAAGCCTATTTGAGTATTTTGAACTTATTCTTGTTTTATCACTTGATCAATGATTTAACTTGTTTGATATATTGATTCATAATTCGAGAGATGAGTTTCAATATTAGATCTTAAATACTCGACACAAATATTTGCATGAATCGAGAGGTTTGTAAATATTTGTGAGGACAATTGATCTGTTGTGCTTTTGGGAGTTGAATGCTTCATGTTGAGTAGAGATGCTAGCATAAGTATTTAAATCTACATTTTTATATGCATCTCGAGAGGGAGGATAAAATAGCTTTGTGATCGTCTTATAGGAATATTGATAATAACGTGGCTTGATTAAACCGGACAACAAGAGGGTTATTAATCGAAACCTTAACTCGGAAATCCATTTCATCATCTTGATACTTCTATCATTTGTGTTATCATAATCTTGTATTTTAGTGATTTTAATTGTCTTAATCTCAATACAACAATCATCAAATTTCGATCGTCTAAATAAAATTAAGACTATCTTGGATCAATACTTAACATATTAATTTATTAGTCTCCGTGGATACGACCTTGCTACCCTATTCTATAACGTTGTTCGCCTTATTTTTAGCTTCACCGCAAGTGTACGGTGTAGTTTATAGAATAGGGTAAGCAAGGTCGTATCCACGGAGACTAATAAATTTATGTGCTAAGTATTGAACTAAGATAGTCTTATTTTTATTTAGACGATCGAAATTTGATAATTGTAGTAGAAGTAAAGACAAGATTAACCACAAAAACACAATATACTAAGAATAATGGAATTATCAAGGGAATGAAATGGATTCCCGGGTTATGGTTTCAATTAATATTTCTCTTATTGTCCGATTTAATCAAAGTCA
Source organism: Rehmannia glutinosa (assembly GCA_016081115.2). Taxonomy (NCBI): domain Eukaryota; kingdom Viridiplantae; phylum Streptophyta; class Magnoliopsida; order Lamiales; family Orobanchaceae; genus Rehmannia; species Rehmannia glutinosa. The sequence continues at coordinate 190,950 of JABTTQ020003087.1, forward strand.
AAGTTATTATTAATATACCTATAAGACGATCATAACGGTATTTTATCCTCCCTCTTGAGATGTATATAAAGTGTAGATTGAAATATCTATGCTAGCATCTCTACTCAACATAAGATACACAACTCCCAAATGAACAAAAGATCAAATATCCTCACAAATATTCACAAACCTCTTGATTATGTAAATATTCATGTCAAGTACTCAAGATCTAATATTGAAACTCATCTCTCGAATTATGAATCAATATATCAAACAAGTTAAATCATTGGCCAAATGATAAAACAAGAATAAGGACAAAATACTCAAATAGGCTTCAAGACAATAACTTCAACTAAGATTAAAACATTCAACAAGAGTTCAATTAATCTACTTCCAAAACCCGGAAATCACAAGAAGTTTAGCTACTCATTACAAATAAACAACTCATAGACAAATTGTTCATATTCATGACAAGCTAAAATGAAAGATTAAAGCACAAAGAATGAGAAAACTTAGGGAAATGGATAATCTCTCGATTAATCTTCAATCCTCAAGCTCCGATTTGACCCGATTCTTCCCTTGGTTCTTCCTTGATGAAGTTGATGTATTTCTTGTGTTCTTGGGTGTATGCCCAGCAATTTCGCAAAACTGCCTTTCCTTCATACCCTAGATCAAGCCTCCCATTTATGTATTTATAGCCCCTAAAAAGTCCAAGAAAAAGGTGAAGAAACATAGTAATTTTTTTGGACGTTTCTTCAAATCAATATCTCTTTGTTTGCTCGTTTGTACTTCTTTTGATACACGATTCATTACTATGACTATAAACTCAATATAATTGGCTCTCAAATTACTCAAATGACTCAAAAACAACACAAAACTCAAGTCTTGAAGCCCAAATCAATGGTATAAAACCAAGTGAACAAACGTGGGCTTGCGGTGAAGCTAAAAAATATAGTGAACAATTATCATTGTTGGAAGCTATATGTTATTTTTTCTCCTTGCAATCTATTTTATGATTGGCGTAATTTTCATAATTTAATGTTTCTTTGTTCCTTATGCAAAGGTCACAGAAGAAATTTCGTTTAGAGTCCCAAGGATGTTAGATGTGGTGCAGCGCCCACCTCAAAAAAATCAATATGCTAAAATCACTTGTTGCTTAGTATTTTGCATCGATATTTATGCTAAAATCGGGCGCTGGGCATTGGTTTGATCGTGTGCTTTGCTTGGTATCGAGAATATAAGATCAAAACACCGCATCGTTTCGATATCCAATTTATGAACGCTGTTCCAAAATATAGATATTTTTATTCTCTTCTCCCACGCAGAAAAATTATTTTGAAATGTATCCCGCCTTTTGCTAGGAGTTTTTCACCCACCAAATGTTAGAATTTGCTTTTTTTTGAGCCCTTCTTCAGAGTTGTAGCTCTATCTCTTAGCTTTCCATAGCCACTTGAATCATCTCAATATAAATTTTGTAGAGAGAGTTATGGCCAAAATATTTCATCTTATTCTAAACGCTAAATGGGGAGGTTGTTTCATATTCTTTTGATGGAATTTTTTTTTTTCAACTTTTGGTCACATGTTTGGATGGACAAACGTTTCTTCAAATCAATCTCTCTTTGTTTGCTATCTACCAATTTGTACTTCTTTTGATAAAAACACGATTCATTACTATGACTATAAACTCAATATAATTGGCTCTCAACATGGCTTGGCTACAAACTCAAATGACTCAAATGACTCAAAAACAACACAAAACTCAAGTTCTTGAAGGAAGCCCAAATCAATGGTATAAAACCAAGACTTTAATTTTGAACAAACGTTTGGATACCATTTAGGGGCTGATCTTCAAAGTTTTAGTCAAGAAGTTGATTCAAGGTGAAGCTCAAAAAATATAGGTGGAAAAACAATTATCATTGTTGGAAGCTATATGTTATTTTTTCTCCTTGCAATCTATTTTATGATTGTTAAGCTGTAATTTTCATAATTTAATGTTTCTTTGTTCCTTACTTAAAATGCAAAAATGGAAAGTTGGTGGACTTAATTGCAAGAAAATAAAACTTAAGGGTCACGATTTTGGGGAAGAAATTATGTAGCTAGAGTCCCAAGGATGTTAGATGTGGTGGGAGGAATTGCAGATTATTCAGGAAGCTTAGTCCTGCAAGTGTTTTTGTTTACATATGATACTTCATTCGTCCAAACAATGAATGATTTTTGTATTTATGCTAAAATCACTTGTTGCTTAGTATTTTGCACTGATATTTATGCTAAAATCAAGGTTATGTTATGAGTTTCAGGACTTTGGGCATTGGTTTGATAATTATATCTTAGACCCAAGGTACTTTGCTTAAAGGTATCAGAATATAAGATCAAAACACCAATATCCTACTGTTCTGATATCCAATTTATGAACGCTGTTCCAAAATATAGATATTTTTATTCTCTTCTCCCACGCCCTGGCCGAAAAATTATTTTGGAAATGTATCAGGTAGCAGCAATTGCAGCTTTTGCTAGGATGACAGTTGAAGTTTCCAGGAAACTTGTTCCCGACCAATTCTACCCTTCTTGGGTTGTCTTTACAGAAAGACAGAAGTTGAGTTGCATTTTTTCCTCTTATAATTGCATGTCTGTTTTCATGTGTCAGCTTTCTTTTTGGAATATATATTGTAGAGAAGTATCTAATATGGCTCTGGCTTTCTAAAGCTAACTTGGCTCAATCATCACCTTGACAAAATATGGCCTTACGTTAACGAGGTTAATTCCTTACTTTAGAGTCTTTTTGTGTGTGTGCGTGTGTGTGAAATGGCATATTTTTGTTTCGGTTTTGATTCTTGTGGAACTTTAGAGTCAAATGGTATAGTTCCTTCTACTCTTGCATTAGAATAGCTATGTTTTGAGGTAGGGTGGAAAAGAAAATTGGTGTAACTTAGATGTTTTCTGTAAATGTTTCCCACAATTAACATACATAATGCAGAGGTTTGCTATATAGTTTTGTCCTTATCTGCATTGGTTAGTTGGTGGATGAGGATCGTTTTTGAAGATTGATGTGTTCAACTATATCTTTGTCAGGGTATTCATATTCAGATGCGACTTTTATCTTCGCTGGCTTCTAATTGGTGAGTGCATTTCGAAATTCTCTTGCACAAAATATTTTTGAAGTTGATTGGTTTGGCTGTCTGCAGCTGTGTTAGCTGAGATCATGAAAGGTACATTTGGCTGTTTTGAGAACTTGTATTTACCTATTTTGATCTTGTTTCTCTTTTCTTTGTTATATTTATGCTGCTACCTATATCTTCAACTGCAGCTTTTGCATGGCAGTTAAAAGCAAAAGATATTCTTGCAGTGCTACATTCTTGTTGACTTGTTCCCACATCAATTTAGGAATTATGATAAAAATGAGTACTAGGGTGTGATAATCTATTAACATTAGTGGGAATGAGTACTATCTTGGAAATTATTGTATTACTCAATTAAATTAAACCAGCTAATTATGAAGTTTAAAGGTCTGTAGTACTTTAGAAAGAAATGTTCCATAATGATAAAACAAGCCAAAATTTATATACATTAAGGGAGTCATTTATTTACTTTTTATATATAGTACTCATGATTTGTCTCATCAAATTGCTAATTATTAAGGCACAAATTAAAAAAGTTGACCGTTATGCGTGAAATGGTGTTGGGTACGTAGGTGTTCGAGTTCGCAGACAGGCACCGAGGCGCCTACAGTTCCAGCCTACGTTATGCGGCCTGCCCTTTTTACTGTGATGTCAATGGTTACCAGGTAATTAGTTTATTACTCATCATGTATCTTTATGTTAAAGTTTATGTTACTCCTACAATCATTCTTTAAGTGTTTACAAACACTCCCTTATTTCGGATATACATTTTTAAGATACAAGCCATAAGAATGTCCCGGCTTATTTCAGATATATGTTTTTAATTTACCTATGGTATTATATCCTTCTATAGATGAGAAAACTTGCAATTATACATTTTATTGTTCTGTCGGAAACTCTGTTCCTGAAAAAGCAATCAGGGCACGCAAAACTGGTCACAAGTATTCTCAAATATATCTATAATTTTTTTAGAAAGTCTTGAAACTCACGTAAATCTTGATAGTCAATAACTCTTTGCGTATTATAGTTTTTATATATAGACCACAAGTTATGACACATAATATTAATATTTTGGTTTTAATTGTAGGCATCGTTAGATGAAAGAAGCAGTCATCTACCTTCATTGGGGAACGAAAGACGATATTCATCCTTTAGTCATGATTTATATGATCATTCTCGTTTTGATGTTGTGATATTGAAATTATATTAAAGTACATATACTTTGGTGATTTGTAATGACTTTAATGTGATTTTTTATTATATGGTGTTGAATGATAAGTCTTTATATAGTTGATAATATTATTGGATATGTTTCATTTCTAAGATTCAATATGTGTACACGGTATATTTATACTTGCACTGTGATTATGAATGTACATGTTTAGAAAAGAAATGTATATTTAGTGGTTATTAAATGCCAAATAAAAATTTAGTAAATTTTATATGAAAAATTGGTAGTGGTCCAAACAAATCAATGCATTTTGAAAATATATATTAGCGGCGGTTTGGATAGCTGCCACTAAAAATTGGAAAGGTGGTTCAATTTGCGGTGCTTTGTAAACCGCCCCTAGTATGACTCATGACCGCTGCTAATGTTTGTAATTGGCGGCGGTTTCCAACCGCCGCTAAAAAACCGCCACTAAAATATTTCTTGAAAATAAATATTGTTTAGCGACACATTTTCCAGCGGTTGTGAAAAACCGCCGCAAAATCTCCCGCGACACTCGTATAGGCGGCGATTATCAAACTGCCGCAAAACCACTTCGCAGCATTTCAGAACCGCCGCTAAATGCGGAAAAAACCGCCGGTAAACGCCATTTTTTTTGTAGTGTGTAACACTTTTTGGGTGTTACCTTATGTCACTTATGTTGTAGTGTATAAATATGTTGTACCTAAGGGATCAGAATTATTCAAACAAATACAACACATGTTAATATAAAGAATTTGAAATCTGTAATTATATTTCAACCCAATTCAAGCACACTACGTACTATGGTTCTTTTTTTGGCACAATCCTTTACGTAAATCACCAGGCAAAACTCTCAAAGAATGTCTTTCTATAAACTAAAAAGTTGAGGAAAATCAGGAAAGAAAGGTGATTTTATTGAAAAGAAATTATTTCATCATCTTCGATTCTTGACTCTTCACATCAGAAAAAGTTCATATATATATATATATATATATATATATATATAATATAAATAAAAAAAAAAAACAGAATATGTACACAAATTAAGTTACTATTTTGGTTTCTAAAATTAATGTAAAGCTTATTGCAAGGTCTTCAATAATATGGGCTAAAATGAAAAGTTTGTGCAAACTCTTTCAATAATGTGGGCCGATTTTTAGATAACAGTATGGTACACAAAAAGGTGGTGGGTGGGGAATGGAATTGACTTATAGAGCAACCCACCCCTAATCCCCTACTTCAAACTTGCTAAGAAGATATATAAAAATAAGTAAAAAAAAAAATTGAAAAGGAGAAGGCAATTATAGAGGCAAACGAATGAGTATAAATAGGGCTTCTTTCCTTACATTTGGACACAACTTCTTAAGCAGAGTACTAAGATATATAGTATTGTTTATATCACATATACACACAAATCTCCAAATGGCTTCTAACAATGCATATGCACTTTTTCTCATTGCCCTCCTCATCTTTGCATCTTCAAAACCACTAGCCCAAGCTCAAGTGATCACCCTGCGTGGCTTGACTGTAGGCGGCAACCTTTGTTGCACGCCCAACGGAAATTGTCCCGGCCAAGGCGTCGCTGGGGCGGTTGTAAGCCTGAATTGCTCCATTCTTGGTGCTACAACCACAGTTGGTCAAGCCACCACCAATATCAATGGGTCATAACATTATTGTTCCTGCTTTAACAGGACTTATTCTTGGCTTGCCCACAGTTCCATGTGTTGCCAGTGTTCAACTTCCACTCAACTCTATTGTTTGCCCGACTCTTTCCACCACCAATGACGTTCTTGTTTCCACTATCCGATCCCTTGGCACGATTGTTACATCCACATTGGGGTTGGTCCAAAATGCTGCCTTAAATGGATTTGTCAACGTGGGCATCTAATTACCCTTATATATAAGTTGTCCTGAAGATTCTTCTCCGAGTTCAATCTCTGCCGTTTATGTAATAAGCAAAATGCAAGCATGTTTGCATGCATGCAAAGTATTGCTTGTTTATTTGTAGTTGTTAATTTTTGCGTCAACAATATGTGTAACCTTTATATTTGTGTATCTCATTCTCAGATAATGGAGAAGAAAATTGAATCTTAATTTAATGTCCATATATATCTATAGACTAATTGGGGATGTATGTAGACTACATTCAGTTATAAGTCGATCGTTATCTTATAGTCTAAAATATTGTAAATTAAGATGCATATACATTTTTTAACTTAATTAGGAATAATAATGTTTACTCAACCAAAGAAGATGCATGGTTAAGTAGTTTCAATATCTCAATTAAACTATAGTTATCATGATATAAAACTAAACAAGAATCTCTTTCGTACTTTCTTTTAATACTTTATGCATGCCTATTTATACTTTCTGTTAGGCCGACCGATTTGAAATACGTTCATACGCTGTAACTGACCAAATCATTCAAACAAATACAATATCTTTTTGTAAGACAAAAAAGTTCATTAAAGGAGCACAATAGGGGTGCTGCCATAGTGCCATTGCTACTAGATCTATTTCAGGCTAGCTACTGAAAATATATACATTTCAGATCAATCTGAAAAAGGAGTAGATTTGGAGGTGAGGTAATTTAGATCGTAAACTCTAACCTTGACGAGATTGCAAGTGTGGTCAAAATTAATTCCTTTCCCTTGAAAATGGTATTATTTCAGCAGGTTTCCAAATGGTCCAAATACAACGTAACCAATAGCTAAATTTGTCTAATTGATCTTGTCCGGTGAATCAATTCCAAAAATTGTTGAAACTTGAATGGCGTCTCCGTTGATTCGATTTGTTGGTTATGCTAAGAAACACTAAGAAAAATGAAAAGTCTACAAAATATGGATTTAACATCGTGTTTTTACATCGGTTATAAAAGTAACCGATGTTAAAAAAAATCCGGTGGTCTAATTGTAATTTTTGAAAGATTCCTACATCGGTTTCGTAAATAACCGATGTCAAATGTCAAATTGTTTATTTTCTACTGCGGTTATTAACTGGGACCGATGTAACGGAATCTTTGTTTACATCGTTTTATTAGCAACCGATGTAGAAGTTTTTTAATTTAGCCCCAAAATATTTTCGTTTCCTGTGCCCTCTCTCTCGTTTCTCTCGCTCAGTCTCTCTGTCTTCCTCGTCGTTCCTCGTCCGGCCAAATACAAAGTGTCTTTAAAATCCCAAGGTCTCCCGCTTTCTTCTCCTAACTCCTACAGCCACCACCACCCACCAAGCCCAATACTCCGACAACCACCGCTCCGCAACCCCGTTTCTTTCATTCGCGACCGCCAGCATGAGTGGTGGCGCCAAATCCTCGACCCGAGCGGCAAAATCATGAACAGATGGAACCGTGTCTTCTTCGTCGTCACCTCACTCATTTCCCTCTTCATCGACCCCCTCTTCTTCTACCTGTTTGGTTTCAGATCCGGTCGCAATTGCCTGATAATGGATTACTGTGCGTCGGGTTCCTCGTCACCCGTACTACAATGGACATGTTCTCTGCTCTCCAAATTGCCATTACATTCTGCACCGCTTATGTTGCCCCAGATTCTAGGGTTTTTTGTAAAGGTGATTTGGTTACGGATCCAAAGCCCTTCGCTATTTGAAAGAGGATTTTGGAATTAATCTGGTAGCCGCTTCTCCTCCCTTCCCAAATAAATTTTCTTTTTAGTTTTCCATATAAATTTAATATGTACATTACATGAAATTCAGGGAACATATGGTCTGAGAAATGCCTTGTTAGGCTAGGATTATTCATTGTTAAGTGTGTGCTATTTAAATTTTGTTTTCAGTTGGATATAGAATTTGCAATTTAATTGTGTATTTAGGGTTGGACAACTTTGAAGCTCTGTTGAAATGAAGTTTTTGTCCTGTTTTTTGTGCATATTTGCATGTTCTGGCGAAATTCAAGGGATAGGACTGTAATGCAACCTCACTCAGCAGCAACTATTGATGTTTGTTGTTCTCATGAGAACTACCTTCTTTATAATTATGTTCAATATGTGCATCATGTCATTTATCAATTTATTTTTCAAACATAACCTTTCCTTTAATATATTGAACATTAAATAATCATCTTTTCCTGTTTTCCACCCACCTGGGACCTATTGTTGATGCTATTCCATTTCCCCTACTTGGGTACATGCTGTGGGTAGTACTCATCAAATTATCCTACGAGGTGGTCTTGTTGGGCTAGATTTCCTTGGGTTCTTTATAAAATATGTGTGAGTTCAGATACGTTCTTTATAGGAGAATTACTATCTCATTTCACTTCTGTTTCACAAGTTTGTCCATGCTTTTGCTACTTCTATTCCTTGGTGACTGCTGGTTCCATCATGTTGTACGTCATTACTCGTCATAGGAAGATAAGGTTTTCTAGATTATGTGGTGCCCAACAGTGATAACAATTAGTGTCAATGTGCAATCTTGCTTTATAGTTGTGCGTTTAAACCTAGAATCTAGAATGGTTAATAAAATGTAAAATGGTCAGTAACTTGTTTTGTAATCATCAAGTATATCTTCTAGCATGATTAAATATGATTTACGTGGGAGCACTTAGAATAACAACTGATGCTTCTAAAAGCATGTTCCACACTTCTATGCTATTGATTTCAGTTTAATGTTTCTTTTTTGTTCTATTGTTAAGCCCAAAAATCTTGTCTTGGAATCCTAAATGTGGTAGGTACAAGGTTTTTCTACTTCTAGTTTAATGTGTTTGGATCAAAATCTATTGACAGTGGACTCCAAGTGGGGGACGTCTTATTACTGGATCTCAAAATGGGGAATTCACCCTATGGAATGGCCAGTCCTTTAATTTTGATATCCTACATTGTTTTGTGTTTATAGCCCTGTTTTACTCGGTGATATCTCTTCAATATTGATCATCATAATGCTTGCCTGTTACTGCAATTTCATCTATTTATCAGTTATTATTATTGTTGCTTAACTGAAAGACACAGTAAAGGAGGGCCAGGTGCTCTGCTACATTGAACAGCTAGGAGGCGAAATCCCCATTGAGGTTGGTACCTTACTTTAACTGCCGCTAGCATTCTTGAGTTCAAAATTGCTTCACATATTTTGAATCTTGCACTGCAGCATGGTTACATTTTGCAGCCGACTTAATCTAAACTACTCTATTTGTTTGCTCTTTTTGATCATGGGATAAAATTCATTCTCTTTTGATAAGATGCTAAGGGCTGAATTCTTTTTATCTTTCACTTTGATTTTTTTTCCCCAGTCTGACGTAGCTGGATAAGTGGTTAAGATACTTAGAGAGGATGGAGGTATGCATTTTTTTCATCCATTCATTTTTATTGATGAAAGATTTTTTGTTTTTAGCAAGCAGTTGGTTATGGCGATACTCTTATCGTACTCCTTCCTTCTTTTGATTGCTGGATGAACTATGGCTGACTGTATATGTAATGAAAAATCGAATAACAATCTATCATTTTGTGTGAGGAAAACGGTTGCTTTATTTTGATTGCTTTTGTGTGGGTTCTGATAATTGATTTTGCTTAATTTCCACAGCTTATTTTTGTTGGTTTGAATTTCCTGTGGCTAATTTCTGGTGTTATTGTTGTGTATCTTCTTTGGACTTAAAATCAACATCTTTTTGACTTGAGGTCTGTCGCACATGTAATTAAAGGGGCTTACCAGATTTGGTTTGTTTATTTATGAATGAAATTTAATATAACATAATGACCATCAATATGTGCTTTCCCGTCTCATCTACCTCTTGTATTTTTCTGGCGGAGTATAATATATTTTAGCAGTCAAGATCATGTGCAACTGTTGATTTTCTAAGACCATTAGCATATTTCCTAAACATGGATGTTCTTTGCCTTGCAAGTTCCTGGGCGAAGACAAATTAAACAACTGCAAGTCCTAGATTACGTCATGATTCTTATACTCTTTTTTAGTGCTCCAATATAATAGTCAAAGTTTATTCTATTATTTTTTTTAGTTTTGTTAAAAAATACAAATTCACCACTACTGCTACACATTTGCTTCTGTGCATAAATCTTTCACTTTAGTGCATTAACATTTTTATTCCCGTAAATGATATCATGATCAACAAATACCATTTATGCAGAACATGGAAACATGAAGCATTTAGCTAAAAAAATATGTCAAATGTACATGAATCTGGCTTGCATGTTATTCTAAGAAAATATTTGATATTAAAGGGATATTGTTTTGCAGGTTCTTTTATTTTAATTTATACTAGCCTAACGGCTTTAGCTTTTGGAATATGTCTGCATAGTTCATTATGTATGTATGGATGCATATGTAAGTTGTTAGTGCTCTTTTGGGTATGTACTTTGTGTCTGGTGTCTTGAGGTTCCTGGGTTAGGAGCCCTTGTCAGTGAAGAACCCATGCATATGACTTGTGTAAATTTTGAAAAGTATATATAATGAGTAAAATAAGTATGAGCCTGCTGCTAATTTTCCATACACAACAATGTGAAAAAGTGTATAATTTACATCCAGCTTATATGTTGCAACTTAAGTTAATCCTGCACAGACAGCACAGTCCCCTCCTAAATTTTTTGTTCTTGTCTCTGTTATTGTTTTTTATGCCTACTTTAGTTGGGAGAAAGCCCTTTAACAAAATTGTGTGATTTTCTGATTTTTTGTGCTTGTCTCTACTATTGTTTTGTTACCAAAATTTCTGGAGGTTGTTCTTAACATACCAAAAAACACGTGATAGCTCATTTCACCAATTACATGAAAATTAATTTTCAACTACCAAAGTAATCTTTTTTTTCCTTTCCGGACTTTGATTAGACTTAATTTTCATATATGTACTTGTTTTGATTGAGTTTGTAATACAATAGAAGAGATGTGTATGATTACATTGCCTTATTGCTTTTTATGTGTATAATTGTTGGATATTGGGATTAATGTTTATCTTTTTTGGATTTTCTTTTAGGTTGATATATAAAGAAGAATCCAAAAATCGATTACCAAGTTGGCATACGTTATTTTGAAGCCACCAAGTAATCTGTATTGATCTCCTAATGTATTGTGTTGAAAGGATCTTATATATTCTATTGTAGAACATGATGATCCATTTTATTTTTAAATTATCGACTTAATATTGCAATTTATTGTATTGTTGGTGTATGATAAACCGCCGTATTGTGGGTATATCGCGTATTGGGTTAATACTTGTTGTTGAAGCATTAGGACGGTGTATTGTTTTATAATTGTATATATAGGTGGTGGCATGGAATATTGAATTGTAAAATCTGGATAAATAAAACTAAGTTTTACATCGGTTGTTTTGACGAACCGATGTAGCAATTTAGCTGTTTACATCGGTTGCTAAAATAACCGATGTACAATATCATATTCTACATCGGTTTAGTTCTAAACCGATGTAATGTTATGTTATTTGTCGCTCTTTTGATAACATTCTACATCGGTTAATAATGTAAACGATGTAGAGTAACATTTTCTACATCGGTTCCTTAACCGATGTAGAATAGTCATATTTTCCACATCGGTCAAAAAACCGATGTAGAAAGTGTTCCAGAACCGATGTAAAAGATCTTTTTTGTAGTAGTGATAATCTAGGAAACAACCCATACATATTTAGATAGGAAAAACTACTGTATTTATTGGTGTCATTTTTTTGTTATTGATGAATATGGTTAGATCGGTATGCCGTGAAACCAGAGAAAATTAAAGCCATGTTGTGAATGGGTTTGATTCTTCCGAATACCGCCTTAATTATTATTATTATTATTATTATTATTATTATTATTATTATTATTATTATCATCATCATCATCATCTAGCTTTAATAATTGAGTCTAAAAGAGAGGATAGCATCTCAAAGAAGGTATAGGTGGATTGTGATTTCTTCTTCCACTTCATATTCCATTGTAACGAATGAATGTCACATGTACAAGATCATGTTATAATTGTACACATGTTATTCATCTAATACGTACATTAGAAGAAAATATGAAATAAAAAAAATGGAATAGAAGAAATGGGCTCATGCAAATTGCTCATGTTTATTTGCATATTCCAACTTATTAACTGAGCACAATCAAGTTGAATGAGTTTGAATTTGATTTAGCCCACTAACTATCTATTTGAACTTTTAATACAAGTTTTTCTATCCAAAATTTTCTCATATATCCATTTATTTTTATCTATCTTTTCATAATGTCAAGAATCCAAATTAACAGATTTGAGAGGATTCCTCAAGTTGAACAATGTGACCATCTAATCAAATTAGGGCATAAAATGTCCAATAATATAGGTAGTGCCACCCTATCCTTCCATAGAGTTATGACTTATAATATTAGAAAACAGAGTGATATCGATAGCCTTATAATATTATTATAATTTGGCAACACCTTATGGGCTACCACCGTTGATATATATAGGAAATCTATTGTCAATTTTATAGTGAGACTCAACTATGGCTTTTATCTTTCTCCAAAAAAAAAAAAAAGACACTTTGGCTTTTATCAAGTTGGACAACTTGAATTTGGTCCACTACACCCTCTTTTACATAGGTTTATAGCGAATAAATATTATTAAATTTTGTTTGGATTGACTCAAACACTGTCGCTTGAAGCCCTCAATATTAATTGTTACACCATTATGCCCCGAGGGCTCGAACCCTTGACCTCTCATGGAGAGGCCAAGGGGCAAGAATTACCTCACTTGTAACCAATTTGGCTACAAAGTCATTGGCGATCCAGAAGTTTATTTTTCAATTAGAAGGATTCAAATGGTTCTAACTAATTGATAAAATAACATATGAAAAAGAGTTACTAATCTGAAATACATATGCATGCTTCTTTCTTCTCCTAATTTTACTTCTTCTTATCACCCGCCGTCCCTTATCATCTAACTGGGTTCCTTGCCGCCGTGAACCGATGGCTCTTCTGAACGGGTTCCGCGCCCATCATTCGTCGTGGTTTCTCTATTAGCATATATAGCTTGGACAAAAACTGAAATGGTGATAAGAATTGGGGGAGTTGGGTGGGGAGGGAGATGAATCATTTCCTTTTTTTTTCTTTCTCTAATTTTTTCTTTTTACGAATAATAGGGATTGATTGAACGTATAATATGTATTTAAATTTTTTAAATGTATATGATTTTAAAAAAAATAAATGTATAATATGTATATGAATTTAAATATATGATTTTATTGTTGTTATTTAAATTTATGATATATAAAATGTACTTTTTTGAAAGTTAAAGATTAAAAAAACTAATGTTATGATAAATAATATGTATTCTTAAAATATTTAAGATAATTCTGAATTTATTTAAGTATAGTTTTACTTCTAAATAAAATTTTTAATATTTTTATTTTTAAAATAATTATTTAATTGTAAATTATTTTTATTTTATCTATAGTTGAATTAAATATACTTTCTAATACTTAAATATGAACTTATTTATTAACTGCATTTATCAAAATCAAGTAGTAATGTAGACTAAAAGCTAAAAATGTATTTCTCTAATTATACTAATTTAAATTTTATTAAATATTTTCAGCAGTTTTTCTAAATTATTTATGTTTTTTAAAGTTAAGAAATATATTAAATATATTATGTAAAATGCCAAGTTGAAGTGTTGAATACTTTATGTAAAATGTCAATTTTATTAAATATATTTCTTCAAACATTTAATTGTAAATAAAGTTTTTTATTGATGTATGTAATATGTATTCAATTTAAATTTTTATGCCAAGTTGGAATTCTGTTTTCTTTTTTTTTTTTTCAATTTGTTCATTTTCTAAGTGTTTTCCCAGGTAGGTATCATATAATTCATTTGTATTGAAATAGCAAGCCTGATAAAAAGAAATTCAACATCAACCTAGCGGGTAACTTTCCTGTCCTGTTGTGCTGCGGAAGATCTCGGGACCAAATCTATAATTTTTCCCATTTTTTGAATTGAATCTAAAGTCGAAAATAGAAAAGGACAGAATCTCCGAGTACGCCCACTTAGAGGAAAAAAATAATTTTGCCTATTTAATTTGTCACTCTTCACATTCAGAAAAGGTCCATATATAGAACAATAAACTTTCAAAATATATACTCTAAATAAGTTACTTTTGTTGTAGTTTCTAATGAAAATTAAGTTTATTGCAAGCTCTTCAATAACATCGCTAAAATGTAAAATTTCCTTAAACTCTTTCAATTATAACTAGATGAGTTCTCCGTGCAATGCACATACTGTATATTTGTGAGACCATTGTTTCATATTGTGACATGTGCATTTTTCTAATAATTCTATTAATTCTTTCTCCCTATATTGCAATAATTTTAAAATAAAATCAAAACAGTAGGCAGAAAATGCAATTTAAATCAAAAAGGAAAAAAATATTATACTTCATAACCATGAAAAATACACTCATGACTATGTATTTGTGTTTGATCTTTGAAAGTTGATTTTTCCTATATAAACCCGCTCAAGGCGCTACCTCATCAGCATTGCATTTTAGTCTTGTTTAGATCCTTGATAAGTGTGAAGATCAACTTTAAAAGTTAAATAACAAAAAACATTGATAAATATACAAATATTTTCTATTAACATCAAGAGTATGTTAATAAATATAAAGATTAATTTTCTATAAATAGAAAAATATTATGAATATTTAATTTTCTATTACATATAGAACAAATATTATATAAATATATATATATATATATATAACAAATTATTACAGGACTATATTATTCTCAATAAAAAGTAAAAACTACTTCATAAAAACGCAGTGGTATATTTATATTAGCAATCAAATTGACATATTCTATTGTCCATGTTGTTTTTTTCTTGCAACAAAACAACATAATCCAATATGCTAATATAAAAAAGCAAAAAAAAAAAAAATAGATTTTCAATTTCATATATACTTGATGATGGCATTTAGGGGAGGCAAATCGGTAGTACCAGTCCGATATATAACTACTCAACATGATAAATTAACTAAAGCCCGAACACAACACAATAACCTTATTGGCCTAAAATTTAAAGTCAAACATGATGTGCTAAAAAAACCAAAAGCATGACACGACACAATAGACACAATAAACAAAACTATTAAATTTATTTAGTTAGGTCCAACTTAGGCCTGTTAGGCCATTTACTACTAAAACAAATGATTTTTTTTAATATATTTGATACTTAGAATACATATTCTAATTTCTAATAAATTACCAAATCAAATAGTTAAGTACAATTTAAACTTAATGACATGGTAAGTGTACTAAATAATAAATTAAGGATCGCAAAAATAGTCTAAAGATCATATATATATATATATATATATATATATATGATTTGGTTCAAATGAGACCACCCTCTCTAGGTGAGACAGTGTGGACTCATCTTACACATTGATCTTAAAAAATGAAGAGATGTGATTAATTTAGTTTTTTTAATTATTTCATAATTTTTGCTGATTTTAAGGGTAAGGTTGTAATTTTGTAATTCAAATTAGTGGTCCCAGCGGGTTTTATGGGCTGAGATTGAAACTGCCGGATTTTGTTGCGGAATATAAGGAAGCCTTTTCCTTTCCAAATATTTTTATTTTACAGTATAGTTAGGGTTCTTCTACTGCTTAATTAGCTATCAAATAATGCATATTTAGTTGTCTTGTTGGCACTATTTTACGAAAATAAGACATAATTGAATATAATGTACTGCATATTTAGTTATTCTACATAAATAGGTTCAATATAATGTATATTTAGTTATGAAAATGAGATGTTGCTTTTGGAAATTATAAACATGCGATGTTACATAATGTACTGCATATTTAGTTATTCCACACTGTATAGATAGTTTCTAGATAATGCATAGTTAGTTTATTTTGTTGCATAGTTTATGACGTCTTGCATAGTTGGGTATACCATACTACATGTTAGTTTTTTTACGCTGCATAGATTGTTTTCAGATAATGCATATTTAGTTGATTTTTGTTGCATATTTTCAAATATGTAATATCCTACAGATATATGCATCGTTTCATAAGTATCTATACATCGTTTCATAAGTATTTATACATTATTTTATAAGTACCTATGCATCGTCTTATTCATGAAAATTACAGTTTTTTAAGAGTTGATGTTAATGGATAGTTTCGAGTTCTCCATCGATGTTTACACCATTGATGTTGTTGGGTAGAGATTTTTCGACGACTGATGATTCATCATGCATCATGATTCGAACATAAGCGCATCTTCTTCACTGTCTTATTTTTTACAGCCATTGATGTTGTTGGGTAGAATTTTTTCCAAGACTGATGATTCATCATGCATCATGATTCGAACATAAGCGCATCTTCTTCTTTGTTTTATTTTTACAATTCGACTTCTTCAAAATTTAATGGTTAATGGTAGAGAGAGAGAGAGAGAGAGAGAGAGAGAGAGAGAGAGAGAGAGAGAGAGAGAGAGAGAGAGAGAGAGAGAGGCGTGAGAGAGAGAGAGGCGTGAGAGAGAGGGAGAGAGAGAGACACGTGAGATGAGAGATGCATGAGAGAGAAAGAGATTTGATTCCATTTTTGTAACTACCTTATTATGTTATTTTACCCTATTACCCTTATGTTGATTAAATTAATGTTTTAATATAATTTTTATCCATTAAATTACACCCATTGATTAATAGTGGGGGATGGTTGAGATTAGTCCATTGTGTCTCACCTAGAGACATGATCTCACTTGATCCTCCCCTATATATATATATATATATATATATATATATATATATTAAATTATAGCATCAATATAATGATAACACAAAGGTTTTAAGTTCTTCATTCTTAATTTTTAAAATGAATTTAAATTTTGGAGTGACTTTGACTTTTGCATTAAATTTTGGGATGGGTTAATTATGAATAATATAGAAATTATTGTACTAAAAGTAGAATTCTTGAAATATGCACTAAGCTCAAACCTAGTGTTGGTCCCATTATCATCTGCCCCTGATTAACCTCATGTTTATAAGTCGCGGTTCACCGAAAATGTATATATTTTCGCTTTAATTGGTGTTATGATCATTTATTCTAGACAATTAAGATGCCTCTTATATAGGAATTCCTTACTTATAAGTAGAGTTGTCAAAACTAGCACGCTACGGTAGACTGGCCAAACTAGCCTATTGAAAAGGTTGGTTGGACTGCATTTCATAGATGCGAAAGGAAGCGGGGCTATTCGGTCTGGCCCATTTGGCCCAAAAAGTCGGGTCAGGCCGTTCTACCCATTTTTACTTATATTTTCAAAGCTTGGGTCGGGTTTGGGCTCCAAAAATAGCCCTCGATGGAATTTCAGTTCAGCCCGACCTAGTTTCTCTCTTTGGCTCATTGGGCCGACCCATTTGACATCTCTACTTATAAGTCATAGGCTATTTGCCAAAACAAAATATGAAAATGAATATGGCAAGGATAAAGAGGACATTAACTTGTCTAGTGGCCACAGGTATTAGAGCTGGCAAAATTGGCCCAACCAGCCCGCATGTAGGGCTGGGCCTTGTTTTTTAAGGCCCGAAAAAAATCGGGCCTAAATGGCCCGATCCAATTGGCCCGTCGGGTCAATCGGGCTCGGGCCAAAAAAGCCCGTCTTTTCGGGCTGGCCCAAACCCGAAAATATTTAATTAAAAAAATATGTAGAAAATGTTTTTTATGATGTTGGTCGAACAGTCAGACAGTGTAACACACACAGCCACATGCTACAAGATGATAGTGGTGGGTTTGTTTATTACTATAATGACTTTTAGCTTTTTTAACAGTTTCTTTTCTTTTTAATAATGTAATTTGTATGGGGTAGTGTTTTTTAATATTTAATAGCTTTTAGAAAATATAAAAAGTATCTTGGAAAGAGATAACTTTTGTCATTTTGTAATACATATAATATCTACGTTATAAACACACTCAAGGTTAGCTTTTAGAGGTTGGACTTTGTATTTTTAATAGTTATTTTTTTGTTTTGGCAAAAAAAATAGTTTTTTCGTTTTTTTTTAATATTTAATTTCGGGCTGGTTTGACCCGATGGCCCGTGGCCCGTGGTTGGGCTGGTCTGGGCTAGGAAAATTAAGGCCCGATGAAAATTGGGCCGGCCCAGCCCAATCCAATTTTTTTCAAAAGCTCGCTGGGCTCGGGCTAGACTGGCCCGACCCGCCCATTGCCAGCTCTAGGTATTACTCTTCAGTGAAGGGGCTTAGGTTGAGTCTCGACAATGACAGGCCGAATTCTTAAAAAATTAAAAATAAAAAATAAAGAGGACATTAACTCAAGTTTTCAGAATGTTTATTTTTTTCTTTTTTTTTTGGGGTGGGGCCAGGGGAGGGGTGGCGTTGTGGCCTTGTTGGTGTTCCTGGCAAGACAGTATCTCAAATGAGGTGATGCAAATTTCCCACGTTTTAGGTTCAAATTACAACTTAAT
Source organism: Rehmannia glutinosa (assembly GCA_016081115.2). Lineage (NCBI taxonomy): Eukaryota > Viridiplantae > Streptophyta > Magnoliopsida > Lamiales > Orobanchaceae > Rehmannia > Rehmannia glutinosa. The sequence continues at coordinate 209,645 of JABTTQ020003087.1, forward strand.
TGTATGATCAAATTGACAAGGTTGATTACTTAGCCCATCGCCCTCCATTTGAACTTTAAAACAAGTTTTTCTATCTAAATTTTCTCATGTCAAGAATAAAAATCGATTTGAGAAGGTTCCCAAAGTTGACATTATGGTCATCTAATTAAATGATTTGAATACAAAAATCAGTCAACCTTCATTCAATCATAAATGAGGATATTTATAAGAGAAAAATATCCTATATATGTAGTGTTACTAGGAGTAGGCTTAAATCTTAAATCATTATTAGAGTGGGTTGTCCAACTATTCCCTTAATCCTAAAAAAATGGGTGTCAGGCAGGTGATTTGAGTCAGATTTGATGGTAGAGATGACAATTTTGACCCGAGTCGCGCTGGCCCAACCCATTTGGGTCGTCCAGCTACGTGACCTGTGGTGGGGCAGGGCGTTCTGGGTAACTATTCTTCCCCGTGGAACCCGACCAGCCTAAAATATTTATTTTTTTAATATATATTATATATATATTATATTAATTATAATATAATTTTATGTATTCTTATATTATATTTAACATTTATAAATTGATAGTGACAACTTTTGTAAAGAATATTTTATAAATATATTATAAATATATATATATATATATATTTCCTTTTTTTTTAAATTTTTTGTATTTAATTTTATTTATATCGGGTCAGTATATTTGACCCGTCCTGTGACCCGCATCGGGTCGGCCTGTCCCGGCCCATTCTAGAGATGGGGCGGGCCTGGGTCTCAGGTATCCAACTCGACCTGCCACATTATCATCCCTATTTGATGGGCATTAATTTCGGACATGAATCGAATGTGATCTGACTCCACCTCACTAAGTATACCATTAAATTAGAGCTTTTAAGATCGGCCCATACGACTCGAACGACAGTCCTCATCAGGTGCTCGAACCTGCTTTTCTTGGATTTATCAGGTTGGATGTTTAGGTCGGGAACAGGTCATGGTCCCTAAGTTGAGCCTTGGTCAGACGTACATGTCTTGTTGTCCCTTATTCGACTTGGTCTGTACACGTTAGACCATGTACAACAGGGCACAACTTATAAATGGCTCATTCTATCCTCCCTCAAATTATGCAATATGTAGAAACAGAGTGATATAGCCTTGTATTAATTAAAATTTGGCAACACTTGTGTGTGTGGGCTACCCTAGCGTTCATATAAATACATTTTCGTGTTAGATTCAACTATGGGTTTTATGAAGTTGGACAACTTGAATTTGGTCCACTACGCCTCATTTTTACAAACGCACACCCCCCAGAATTTGTTTGGTGATTGATATTGATATTTTCTTTATTCAAAAAAGGATTCACAAACTGAATTTTCTTTATTCAAAGTAGAAGGATTCATTAATTTATGTAGGTTTGAAACAATCTATGATCTGAGCTTGCAATTGTTTTACATTTGAAAAGTAAGTTTTTTGTTTGTTTAATGAATGATTTTTTTTCAAAAAAAAAAAAAAAAAAAAAGAAAGATTTTTTATTGAGTTTCTTTTTTCTTTTTAAAAAAGAAAGTTTTTTTATTGATTTGGGGCACTAGGTGTAAAGGATATTACCGGCCACAAAAATATGGATATTGATAAGAAGAATCAATCACAAATCACCTAGAATATTTTGCAATCTTTTATTTTGAGTATACAATATTGTAATTATGTAATGTAGAATATTCTAATTGCTAGAGTTTAGTCTTGGGCTCCAAGTCAGTCACTTTGTAAAAATAGTACACAATTCAGATTCTCAGTTTATTATTCTTTACATGGTATCACGAGCCATATAGCCTCCCACGAGCAATTCCCCCCCATACACGTCATCTCCCTCTATTCTCTATCACCCTTCACAATGTCCATTACAAGCTCCTCTTCTACCACCCCGATCTCTACACCGAATCCTGACTACATCACATGGAAACGCCAAGACCAACTGATACTCCATGCTATTATTGCTTCTATCTCTGAAAATATCATACCCCTTATCTCCAATGTCAAATCTTCTCATGAGGCATGGACTCTTCTTAATCGTCTCTTACCCAAACGCACACAATCTCATATTATTCACCTCAAAGATAAGCTTGTCGGTCTCACTCGCGACACTCTCCCTATATCTGAATTTCTTCTCCAAATTAAAACACTATCTGATGAGCTTGCTTCTCTTGGTGCACCCCCGACTGATGCCGATTTGCTAGTTTATTGCACTCAAGGGCTTGGCCCTGCATATCAAAATATGTTGGAAACATACATGCTCGTGATTCTCCTATCAGTTTTGAAGAATTATATGACAAATTAATTGATCATGAAATCTTTCTTCGTGATTCCGTGTCTCTCCACAACACCGGGACTGTCCACATCAATTACAGTCGCCACTCATCCTCGTCTGGTCCATCCGCACCACGTCGTGGCCAGCCCGCGCCCCGCCGTCCGTCATCTCATACGCCTCGACCTAAGTCCACTATTGCTGGTCTACTGCCCATACCACCATCCGCGCCGCGCCATCCGCCACTACCATCCCCCGCTTCGTCCCTCTCACAGGGGCCTTCTCAACCCGTTTCCTGTCAATACTGTGGGAAACCGGGTCATGATGTTCACAAGTGCTGGCAATTATTTCCTTCCTTACGCCTGGCTCGCCCCATGGTTCATGCTACCTCCACTGCTGCTCCTAAAACTGGATCGTCGACACTGGTGCTACTCATCATGGCACTAATCAACTTGCTGATCTATCCATTCACCAACCCTATGATGGCGCCGATGAAGTTCAATTGGGTAATGGCTCTGAACTCCAAATATCCAATACAGGTTCCTCTACTCATTCTTCTAACTTTCTTCTTTCTGATATTCTCCATGTCCATGGAATGCGTAGAAAAATCATATCTGTCTCCAAATTCTATTCTTCTAATCAATCAAGTATTGAATTCTTTCCTGACTATTTTGTTGTGAAGGATCTTCGAACTCAAAAACCCCTTCTGCGAGGGCTCCATATTAACGATCTATATGAATGGCCACCATCATCATCCTAGCCTGTCGTTCACTCAACCTCATCTGTCTCTCCAACTCTCTGGCACGGTCGTCTTGGTCATCCATCCGTCAAGATCACTCAACTTTTACTTTCATCTGGCTCATTGCCTACTAGTTTTAGTATTTCTGATCACTTTTCATGGATTCTTGTCATTGTAATAAGAGCCACCGGCTCCCATTTTCTGCTTCTAGCGTGACTAGTAATAAACCATTAGAAATCATTTTATCTGATCTATGAGGCCCTAGTTCTACTGTTTCTATTGATGGATTTCGCTTTTATTTAATTTTCGTTGATCATTATCACGTTACATTTGGTTTTTCCCATTACGACACAAATCTGATGTTCATCACATTTTTCCAATATTTCACAAACAAGTTGAAAAACAATTCCATTCTGAAATCCTTACTCTATATACTGATGGTGGTGGAGAATACACTGTCCTCAAATCTTATCTAAATAATAATGGCATCCAACACCTTCTTACCCCACCCTACACGCCAGAACACAACGACATCTCGGAGCGTCGTCACCGGCACATTGTTGAAACCGGCAAGACACTCCTTTATGCCGCTTTTGTTCCATCTTCTTTTTGGACATATGTTTTTCGTACTACTGCGTATCTCATTAATCATCTTCCTAGTACCAACCTCTCGAATAATAGTCCATACTATCTTCTCTATAACACAATCCCCAACTATTCATCCCTAAGAACATTTGGGTGCTTGTGTTATCCCTTGCTCAAACCTTATACAAACTCTAAACTCGATACAAAATCCCGGCCTTGTGCTTTTCTCGGCTATGACACACAATATCATGCTTATCTCTGTTTTGACCATCACAATCAAAAAATATTCACATCACGTCATGTTCGCTTTGTTGAAAATCATTTCCTTTTTTTTCTCGCAAGGCTCTAATATCCCTACATCCCCTCAAGACCCCCCAACTCATGTCCCTGACATGCATGTTGCCGGTTGGCGGGGTGTGTCTTCCTCAGTGCCTCCTACCCAGGTGCAGTGTTCAGCATTTCTCCCTACGCACACTGACAGTCCGCAACATGCTGCCACTTCCTCAAGCTCATCCGCTGCCACTCCAACCTTGCAGCAATCCTCTAGTGCGCCTGAGCTCGCTGCCGACGCACAGCGTACCTCCCACTCTACTTCCTCTAACCACGACCTCAATACATCATCCTCATTTACCTCCTCTCCATCAACCTCTCCCTCTCCCAATGAACCCACTAACATCCACCCTATGGTCACTCGTTCTAAAAACCATATTTTTAAACCTAAGCAACTCTTCACTCTTAGCTCTAAACATCCCATTTCTAATTCTCTGGAACCTACTTGTGTTTCTTCTGCTCTCAAATCCGTTCAATGGCGTAAAGCCATGTCTGATGAGTTAATGCTCTTCTTCACAATCAAACCTTGGAACTTGTCCCTCCATCCCCTCACATTAAACCAGTTGGATGCAAATGGGTCTTCCACATCAAACGAAACCTTGATGGAAGTATCTCTCGCTATAAAGCTCGACTTGTCGCTAAGGGCTTTCATCAACATCCAGGCATTGACTTCACCGACACTTTTAGTCCTGTTGTTAAACCCACCACTATTCGCATCTTCTTGACTCTTTGCCCTGAACTCTAACTAGCTTGTGCACTAATTGGATGTGAACAATGCTTTTCTTCAAGGTTCACTATCTGAGGAAGTGTATAAGGACCAACCACCTGGCTTTTCTGATTCCCAATACCCGAACCATGTATGTCATCTAGGAAAGGCCATTTATGGCCTCAAACAAGCCCCGCGTGCATGGTATACAGAACTTAAAACCTTTCTACTCTCGTATGGCTTTGTTAACTTTGTCAGCGATTCCTCTCTTTTTCTCATCTTTCATGAGCACTACACTCTCTATTTTCTAGTCTATGTCAATGATCTTCTTGTTCCCCGGGGACTCTCACACTGCCCTTCAAACGTTCATCACTGACCTCTCCTCTCGGTTCTCGGTCAAACATCTAGGTCTTCTAAGCTATTTCCTTGGGGTTGAGGTTATTCAAACTCCAACTAGTATATTTCTCTCTCAACACAAATACATTAGGGATCTTCTTGAGCGCACCAACATGCTTGGTGCTAAAGAAGTCTCTACACCCATTTCCTCCGCTCCACTCACATTGTTTGATAATTCTTCTTCTACTGATGCCACCCTATATCGTAGTGTCGTTGGTGCTCTTCAGTATCTCACTCTTACTCGTCCTGACATCTCATTCACTGTAAATAAACTTTCCCAATTCATGCATCGTCCTACCCTTAACTATTGGACTACAGTTAAGCGCCTTCTTCGTTACCTCAAGCAAACTATCTTCCATGGTCTTCTACTTCGTCAATCTAGACTGAATAACATCACCGCCTTTACTGACTCTGATTGGGCTGGGAACCCTGATGATCGGTCCTCCACTTCAGCTTATATTGTCTATTTTGGTTCCTTACCTATTTCTTGGAGTTCCAAGAAGCAACATGCTATTGCTCGATCTTCTACTAAAGCAGAATATATAGCTTTAGCTTCGTGTGATCCGGAAGTGCTTTAGGTAAAACATCTTTTCATTGAACTACGCATTCCTATAACTTCTACACCTATCATTCATTGTGACAATCTTGGTGTTACTTATATCTCTGCTAATCGTGTCTTTCACTCTCGCATAAAGCACATTGCTATTGATTATCACTTTGTTCGACGCCATGTTGCTGATAAATCCCTCCAAGTCTCCTACATTTCCTCGCATGATCAGCTTGCCGATGTCATCACTAAACCTCTTACTCTTCAAAAATTTCTTTTCCTTCACTCCAAGATTGGAGTCTCCAATGGATCCTCCATCTTGCGGGGGCCTGTAAAGGATATTACCGGCCACAAAGATATGGATATTGATAAGAAGAATCAATCACAAATCACCTAGAATATTTTGCAATCTTTTATTTTGAGTATACAATATTATAATTATGTAATGTAGAATATTCTAATTACTAGAGTTTAGTCTTGGGCTCCAAGTCAGTCACTTTGTATAAATAGGAGTCTGTTCAGTTTATTATTCTTTTCACTAGGGTACCCAACTCTTTACAAGGTGAAAAAACACAAAAACACAAGGATCTATTACACTCAATTTGATGAAGTTGAATACAAGAGGACTACATACGCAACAAACAAAAATAACAATAAGAGTCGATGAAACCAAATATCAAATTAAATAGATTCACCTAACAAATGCACTCAATCGGATTCAAAAACCATTCCATTGTTGAGTAGACAAAGTGTTGTTGATCCTTTTGCTTTTAGTCATTCCCAAATTTTTACACCAAGCCAAGCTTAAACTTCCATCCATACATCATATGCAAAATTACATGTAAAAGAACAAATGACTTGTGATGAACTTTATAGCTTTTTCACAAAATCAGTGATTTTTCAACCCAAGCACACTAATATATATGCTCCTTCATTTATATAAACCAGGGAAGGTTCTCATAATATGTTTTTCTATAAACTTAAAAGTTGAGGAAAGTCAGAAAACAAAAATGATTTTACTGCTACATTTAAAACAAATTTTATACGTGTAAAATTCATGTTGTAACACTCATTTCATTGAATACTAATCATTACAGTTAAACCTAAATAAATTAATAACCTTGACGAGATATTAAATAATCGATAAGTTAATAATCTATTAATTTATAGAAATATGGCTTTTAAAAAAATTGTTAGTGAATAATTGTCATGCTCATCTAAAAATTATTGAACGATTGCGTAATATTGAATTATTTTCTTGCCACCAAACAAAACATAAAAAGGTTCAACCTATGCGGGTATTATACAACAAAAGAGATGTTAAAACTATAGAGTTGTTGACTGTTGAGCAGATAATCGAGAGCGATATGTGAATTATAAAGTTGAAGATAATAATTATACTATAGATCTCCTTCTCAAAAAGAAGCTCAAGACATTAAGTAATTTAATGTTGAATTACGAGAAAACTACACTAAAAGTTCTTACTACCTTAACAAAAAGGGATAAAAACAGATAACCCCCCAAACTATTCAGGTTTTTACACTTTGCCATACGAACTTTGAAACGTTACACTTTACCACCTCAACTTTACAAAATTTTACACTTTGCCTTAAATTCCAGATTTACCCCTAGCTTCATGAAAGTTGGTTTTCAGTTTACCCTCTAAACTTTAAAGTTGTTGCACTTTACCACCTAAGCTATAAATTTTATTGTATTTTCTACATTTACTCCTCAAGGTCTTGCAATCCTCGAAAATGGTATCAGAGCCTAGGTTTATTAAGAACTTTTAGTTAAATTTATTATATTTACGTAATTAATAATTGGTGAGGAGAATTTCTTCAAGAATATGGATCTGGACAATTGTCCAAGATGTTTACCATACAGGACATATCGTCAAATTTTGACGATGTATGCACAAGAACACCAGGACAAGATAGCATATTGGAACAACCAATATGATGAAAAAGAACATGCAGGAGCCGATAGGGAAACCTTGAGACAATGCGAAAGACAAGCGGCATATTATATGATTTTCTTTACAGTAAACCATATATTATATGTCGATCTGATGAATCGTCAGGAAGCAGTCCATGAGAATGCTCATCAGAATCATGATTCCTGATGGAGTACCAGAATGAAACGAGATACTTCCAGACACATATAAGATCTCAAAAGATATTAGAGAGGTCCAGAAGATGGTACAGAATTATGGCAACCGCCATATTCACCTACCAATACAAGTTCATCAGATCCAAAACCAGATGGAGACGATGATAAAATATCAGAAGGAAACTCTTGAAATCCTTCATGATGTTCAGAAACGAGTCAAAAATCTCGAGGATAGACCAAGTACTTCCAAAGGAAGAAAACGTATTGATTTTGGAACAATACCCTATTTACACCAAAAAGGGAAACCAACCGAAGTCGTACGAAAAATGACTGATGATGAAAAGCTTATTGCTATCATCAAGGGAAAATCCGTCACAAACTAAAAGTGATGGATATGGAGAAGATAAATCTTAAAGATCTACATGACCTTGCAGAATCCTCGCAGGATTAGGAATTGTAGACTTAAAGATGAACGCATGAGATGAATCGGCTTTGGTTACAGTCGACCAACGTGGAAGACCGATTCCACCACCACAAGTAAATCCCAATGTTGAAGAAAGCACGGGTTCACATCCGGGAAACCAGGATGAAAGAATGCCTCACGTTGGAGATTTCACGGCAAGAAGAGATCATATTGTTACAGGAACTCGGCAACCTTCCAGAAGGCCAAATTTATATAATACGCCTTATGGAAGATCACAACTCGATCCAATACATCCATATGGATTGATGCTAAATCTGGATATCCCAGATTTTAGAAATCGAGAAGTCCTTATTGATGAGTGGGCATCAACTATGAGGATTGCAACAGGTACCCTCGATCTTACGAAGGAAGGATTCATCTTACTCCTTGAGATGAGTCTTGAAGGATCAGTAAAGATTGCATGGGATATGACCAAAGCAGATATGAAAAGCACGGTCACAGCTGGAGAATCATTGAAAGGAATTATCGATAATATGGCCAAATTATTCAAAATCCATTTTATCGGCACAGGCTACTTTGAGGGATTAGAAGAAGAAAAAAGAAAAAGATACAAACAAGCCATCCACTGCCTCGAGTTACATGATATTTGTCATATTGACGAATATATCAAGTTTTTCACCGAATATCGATGGAAGTCCAAGGTGGGAGACAAAGAAGCTCCGCAGCTATTCTTTGCAAAGATTCCGAGTCCCTGGAGAGAAATGCTTATCAGGGAATACAAGAGTGCAGCTGATTTAGATACAGTGGCCAGAAGAATGTCTTTCCTAAAGGCCAAGCTTTCTGAATGGTGCCATCAGGTAGTACTATACATGAATTACAAGAGATTACGAGGAATTAACAAAGCAGTTCCTCTATGTTGCGTAGACGATGGACATCCCAAAAATTGTGGGTGGTCAACCACGGCGGCATAAGAAGAAGAAGGAAAGAAGCCATCCATACCACCGGGGAAGCAGCAACAAAAGAAGTAGGTCTTCATGGAGTAGAGCCTCTTCCTTAGGTTCGAATCAAGCAAGTACCAGGAGAACCCCAGGAAGAAGAACTTTCAGGCGAGCTCATACTAGAGCTAATGAATATTTCAAAGATTGTAATTACTGGACATGCGGAGCAAGATTGCATATATCAACTGATTGCCCAGACAACCAAAAACAAGGAGTTAGACAGTTCAAAGCTACACGAGAAATTGAAGAAGCTGTCTACTATCAAGATCTTATACAAGTGTATCAATTTGAGGATATACCCTCATATGAAAGCATCTATGAATAAGAAATCTATTCTGACGATGGAAGTGAATCTAGTTCAGAATCAGAGTGAAGAAAAAATTCTTCAGCAGATGGTCAGGGAGGATATGTCAGGATTCCTCTCTCATACTACAGTTTCTCATAAGACTCTGATGAGAATTATGAAGGAAGATCCAAAGCTTCAAATTTATGACGGTTTTACAATTGGAGCAATGGAAAAGGCTTTGGATAAGATTGTGTTTCGTAATAGAAAACACCAAATTATCTACAGGGTAACAACCGGTGAATTTGCCATCCCAATGGGATTCACTGGTAACCTGATCGAGATGCAGTTGGTCCCTTACAGAGAAATCCAGGAGATCAAAAGCACAATTAAAAGAGAAGTTGCCAACACACTTTCATGGATTCATATTGGAGCCATAAGAGTTATTATCAAGGCGACATTCAAGGAAGGGATAGATTCGCCACTCAATCTTGCTATCTTTGACAAGCGAATCTCAAACCTCAAGGATTCATGCTTTGGAGCAGTTACAGGAAATTTGTATGCAGGAAAATTGGCATTTAATGTTTATCCTAGAATTGCATACAATTTGGAAGATCGAGCTTTCAACAGAGTCCTAACCCTTCATTAAGATTTCAAAATAGTTGATTTAATGAAAGAAGGGAATAGACCTTACTCGATTACATACAAGATTTCCTATGCTCTCTCGACTACCAGAAATTACTGAGTCTCCAACTATTAAGGAGATCGATATGAAAATTCAAGATCAACCAGTTTTCAACAAAAGTCAAAGTCTCAGAGTTCAGCCAAGGAGGATGTCTTTCCAACAGGACATAATGATAAGTAGCAGCTGTTGGGAAGAAAAAAGGCCGAGTGCAGTTCAACATATCCCAGATGTTTTCAAAACACAAGGAGAGCTAAAATGTCCAGAAGGATGGAGAGAAGTTGAAGTAATATTCGACATCACTCAAAAGGATAATATTTTTCCTTGTGATGTTCTATATTATCTCCAATAACCTATAGTTGGAAGGTATCAAAGAAGCCTGAAAATAGGTAAAATTGAGCTGACTATCACAGGAGTAGCAGGAAAAATCCCAGAACAATTAATACTGGGTATTGACTTTCTTGAGGATCATAAACCTTGGGAAAGATTACAAGAAGGAATGGAGTTCACAGTGGCTGATAAAAGATACAGAATCAGATGACCACTAGCCCATTCTCCATATACATTTCTATCGGAATGTTAAATGTTGAATACAAGGCAGAGTATTTCACCGCCTATATTGATTCAGGTGCCAGAATATGTACTGCAAAGACAGATGTTTTTCCTAAAGGAATTGGAGAAGATTTGCCAAGTATTGCAGGAAGAGATTTCTCTAAAAGAATTCTTATTCCTAACAGAGGAATTAAACAAGCAGAAATTATGATCGGAGGCGCAGGCGGTACCCCATGGTATAAAATGAAGACGCCACCAATCTATTTCCATGATACAGGAGAAAATGTTTTGCTAGGAAACAATTTCCTACAAACATTTAAGCGATTCACACAGGAAAATGAGACAAGAAGACTTATTTTCACAACATTATGTGATCATAAGATTATTGTCCAGAGACTGCGGGAAGCATTTTACAAAAAAATGCCTATAAATTTTTGCAGCAAGCGTGGTGATGAAGCCAAACTTTGAAATCCAAAAATGGCGGATCGGAGGAAATTTGGTGAAGCATTATTATCCTATAGACAATTTGGTTTGAACTATAAGGATAAGAAAATATGGGATAATAACTTGTATTCATTCAGAATACAAGGAGAAGAACGAGTACCTCCAGAGGCTATTGCTGAATTAATGATGAGCCTAATAGAGAATCCACAGAGTGACATCACCATAGAAGAACAAATATCACTCGAGGATATTAAGAAGGAGATCCAAAGGAATTATAATGAAAAACCTTTGGCATGGTAGTATAAGAACGAGCTCAAAGCTTTCTTAAAAGTTAAACCAGGAAAGGAATACGATTTCGTAAGATTCAAACCAATTCTTATGAACCAGGAGGACCGTGAGGATATGCAGAAGATACTTAAGGAACATCTTGACTTTAAGTTAATTTCACCAGGAGTTTCTCCATACAACAGTCCATGATTCTTAGTCAGAAACGATGGAAAAATCAAAAGAGGAAAGCTAAAACTTGTTATTAATTACAAAGGGATTAATAACATTTTGGAGTTCGATGGATACTATATCCCAAGCAGAGAACATTTGGTAAACTGTATCAAAGGTGCTAAGATATTCTCAAAGTTCGATTGCAAGTCTGGATTTTACCAGATTAAAATGGAAGAAGAAAGTAAGAAGTTCACAGCTTTCTCCACACCACAAGGACATTATATTTGGAACGTAATGCCCATGGGATTGGCCAATGCACCCCAAATATATCAAAAGAAGATCGATAATCTCTTCAAGGATTATTTCAGTTTCATGTTTGTGTATATTGATGACATCCTTATCACATCAAAGAACATGAAGGAGCATCTCAAACACTTGGAAATATTTTCAGATGTTTGTCACAAGGAAGGATTAGTGCTTTCAGGAAAGAAGGCACTAACTGCTACAAGACAGATTGAATTCATCGGAATTGAAATCGATGAATCAGGAATCATCCTACAAAGCCATATTGTAGAAAAGATACAAGGATCTCCAGATACGCTTAAAGATAAGAAGCAGCTTCAGAGTTTTCTCGTAGTTGTTAATTTTGTTGGAATGTTCATAAACAATCTAGCACATTACAGGAAGGCGTTTATCCCATTGCTCAAAAAATATGCCATATTCAAATGGGAAGATGAGCATCAAGAAGGAATAAAGCAACTTAAAGAAGTTTGCAAAAAGCTTCCAAAACTTGTAATTCCACAAGATGAAGATGAAATGGTTCTATATACAGATGCCAATGACTATTGGTGGGCAGCAGTTCTTACAAAAGCCACACCAAACGGAGAAGTGCCATGTAGATATTGCAGCGGTCTTTTTACAGACAGTGAAGCACATCGATGGCATATAAATGAGAAAGAATTCTTTGCAGTTAGAAAGGCTTTAAAAAAATGGCCTTTATTTTTACTGGCTAAAAAGTTTACTTTAAAAATTGATAATTCAAGTGTTAAGGCTTTTCTGAAAAATAAAATTGAATCAATACCAGAAAAGGCTAGAATACTTAGATGGCAAGCTGAATGCCAATATTGTGATTATGATATTATCATTATAAAATCTCATGAAAATGTTCTGGCAAATTTTTTAACAAGAGATGAAGGGAATTGAAGCTGATTCCATCCACACAGCCTCAAGACATCTTGGAGACCATCTTGAAATGGTACTCCAAGAATTTGATACCCTGGTCATCAATGCTGATTTGGCCGGGAAATTACAAAGGAATGATCAGGCAAAGTAACCGATCGAATACGAGCATGTGTCCGGTCTCACTCTCAGTTGAGAACGACATTTTAGGGGCCACTCCTCCGGGACGCTAATAAGCAAAAGGAGTGTTTTGAGCACGGGGCTCCTAAACTCGTAGCAGAGGATTCGAGTACCTCTAGCACAGGTCCTAAGCTGGCAGAAATGTTGGCCCAAGGAAAAAATGATACTCCAGAGTCAAATCCCGAGTTATCATGTCAACCCAGCGCGTCCGGGATAAAGGACGAAGAGATCAATCTTAGGCCTATGATGGGCAATTCTAAGATTGATACTAATGAGATTAAAGTTTCTTCTTCTTGGCAGGAATACCAGGCAAATTGGGAGAAACTGATCACAAGGCAAGGGATATCTCCGAAAAGAACAAAGATCAATATTTCTGGAAAACATCCAAGGGTATGGATGTTTCCAAATTCCAACCCACAAGAAGTGAAACGGTGGTATGAGTTTGGGGATTTGGCCTCGATCTATACAACTTCACCAGCCTTCCCGGAGATTAAGCAATTGCCAAAATGGATCCAGGAAGCAGTTTATGAGTGCTGGTCAAATAATGACAGCTTGAAACGAGGGGATACCTTGGAACTATATTTTATAAGTACAGCTGCAGAGCCTGTTGGAAAAGGCGGTCATGAAGCCTTTCATTACATTAGGCTTCGATGACCAGAAGAAAGAGCCTTCAAAAATATCAAGGAGGCGAATTCAGAAGGAGTCCGATTAGCCATGACCTTTACAGAAGATCAGATCACAACAACAAAGGCATGGGGATTATGGGTCTGTCTCACTGAGATGGACAAAGTCAAGTTTCCGTTTAAATTTTACCAAAATTCAGTGAACGGATCATTCCTGTTAAATACCATGACAGGAAAAACTACAAGATTTGAAGAAGACCTGTTCGAGAAAAAGAGAAATCTTATGTGGGAAAACAAGCTGCCGGGGAGTAAAGAAACTCACCGAAAATATTGCAATATGGCTCATATTGGCCATTGGGAAAATTGGGTATGTCCCGAGTATCCAAACCAGAAGGAACCAGAATTTGGCAAAGGATTCTGGCCAAAGGTCGATCGGAGAAGACCCGACGACGGAGAAGACAAGTCACATAAGCAACCAAAGTTTCGGGGACCACCATAAGGGTAGATTCCCTGACAAAGTCAGTGGAGGCATGTGACTCCAGACAGGTAACAACCCACTCAGCAAAAAGACAAAAAGTGGGTCCTTGAAAGATGCCGTCCAAACCACTACAAGGCGAAGGGCGGAGTCAGCAAAGTTTGGAAGTTTTCATAAAAACTTCGGATACCAGACAAGAGGTGGCCCAATCCATGTGAAGATGAGTTGGATGCCAATTAATTGCTGCAAGTCGAGCAATAATTCAAAGATGAAAGGGACATCCATTTAAAGGCAATAATTCAGAACATAGAGGCCTGTTACCTCTATAAATGTCAAGATTTGCTGGAGTCTGAGGGGATCGAATATCATCCTTAGACTTCAGAAAAATAAAAAAACCTTTGTAATAATATAGTTGAGTGTTTAAATTTTCAGAGTGTTCTTCAGTTTTTTTTAATTTTCCAGTTTTCCAGTTTATGTACAAGAGGGTGATAGCCTCATATATGAGAGGCTAAACTAGTTTTCTCCTCCTAAAAGGAGATTACTGATGTAATTAATTTTCTATAAGTTCTTAATAAATAAAGGCTTCTGTTCAACATGTGTTCATAATGTTCTATTAGTATATCCCTTTGAAGAATTACTGTATATGCCTGGAGTAGGAAACGAACCAAGGCTGTGCCGAGCAGTTGCTGAAGGAGTCGGATAACTTGTAGATCATCTTCCATGTTGGTTGAAGTTGAATAGTGTTAATTGTTTGTCAAACAGTCTAGGGGCAGTGATTTTCCGACTGGTGGTGTTGCCAGCCATCTCACCCGGTGCTGTTTCGGTCAAAGAAGGTATGAATTTTTAGGAATTTATTAATTTTACGAAAGCATGTTGGGCCTGATATGGTCGTAATGGACTATTTTCATTTTCAGTCTAAAGACCCAATTTATATACGGATATATACTTGAAATGAGATCTTGATAAAAGTATGTCATGTTGAGTTTATAAGCTGGAAACCTGACATGATCCATTTAAAATCTCTGAATAGAGACTGGATCTAAGTAGGTGTAACGATGCCACGAACAAAACAAGTGACAGAAAATAAGGGCTCTCATTTCTCGGTTTATTGTATAATGGAATAAATTTATAATTATGTAGTAGTTGTCATGCCCCAAACGTGACGCGACAACGATCAATCACTTAAACAGAAATAAATCAACAGTCTAAACCAAAGATACAAAACTCCAAGTGAAATAGAGTCTAATGCAGCGGAATTAAAATAAACACGAGTACAAATTACATCTTAAAGTCTGGCGGTATCCGAATACAACCCAAAAGATTATCTGAATTAACTTACACCAGAAATAAAATGAAGGAGTCCAACAACAAATAAAAGTAAAAGGAAATGTCGCTCCACATCACCGATAGGGATTCAATCTGAGGTTCGATGTCTTCAGCGAACTCTTCATCTAAAGGTTAGAAAACAGGAGGGAATGAGACAAAAATCTCAGTGGATGGGTGATCGTGTGTGAGTGTGGCGATATATAAAGTTAATGCGAGAAAACGGTTGTATGAAAACGCGTGAGGTATGATGCATGTGTTCACACATAGTCCACAAGCGTCGTGATAAATATATTAAGTAATATACTTATACGATTTAAGAAAAGCGATTCGTGGTCACGCAAGCAAGCGTGGTTCAAGCAAGACATGGGGATTGCGTACCGATGTGTAGCGCCAATCCTATGCAAGACAATTAGTGGTTGCGTACTGATATGTAGCGCCAACCCGTTCCGTTCAACTTCGGAATCGTGTGGATCAGACAGCGATTCCTTTGCTCTTCCTTGTAACTCCCCGTTCATGATGGTCAAAGACTTGTCACCTTATCACTCCGTAGGCAAAGACAAAATACACGTTGGAGCTAGCAAAGCTCGGATTCGTCATAATCATGATTATACCTCAAGTACTACGACCCGCTTCCCTTGGACAAACTCCGTCCCTCAGTTGCGGGATTAGGACGATGGGGCCGGAGAGTGGAATAGCGGCCGAGCTGCCGGTTCCATTCCCCGGCGTATCCATTCCGATCGTGAGCTCGACACACCAAGTTGACTCAGCAGAAATTAAGTACACGTTCGGGTAGTCAACCAGGCAATGATCGAGTATTATTGATTGGGAAGCGAGTTCATGAAAAGTTCTCTAAATTTGCACAAGATAGTTATGGCGTTGGTGGAGTTATTGGGATGAAGATAATTATCGGGAGGATAAGTAGTCTTCGATATCTTAAGGGTTAGGAGGAACATAAGTCCCGTTATAGATTCGAAATCGCGAGACGAGGAAGTCGCCCCGCAATCGGGTATTAATCGGTCAAGACGATCCGATAAGTCAAAGGATTTTTTTTTTAGAAAATAAAAATATTTTAATTAAATATTAAAGTCAGAGGGTCCAGGGCTGTTTCTTTAAAAGAAAATAATTTGAGTTAGGTCCTTAAAAAAAAAAATTACAATTAGCCCCGTTTTGTCAAAACCAATACTTTTGGGGTTAAAGGTTAAATAAATAAATATCCCGACCTTGAAAAATTATGAGGCCAGTTCCCAAATTCTCTAAATTGTTCAGAGATTCAGGTTTTTAAAGTTTTGAGGTCGATTTTTATAAAATTCTCACATTGGCCCCAAATTTGTTAAAATTGTCATTTCGGGCCCTAAGTTTAAAATAATCGGAACTCACAAACCGGAAGGGCTTTTAATGTTATTACAGTTGGAAAATGTCACTAAGGTTAGTGGTATATTGGGATAAAAACAGTTTTAAAACGTCGTAAGTATAGGTCCCTTAACTTTTGAAAATATCATTTTTGTCCCATTTTGAAATAATTGCCTTTAAGGCTTTTAGTGGGTCCGATTGTTATGAAATTTGAACCATGGGTCCAAAATATAATTATGTTATAGGTAAATTAGTATTTCCAGGTACATGGGCTGTATAAGTCCTGGAAATTTCATTTGGGTCCTCAAGTTTAATCTTTTACAATTTGGTCCCTCAAGTTTTATAAAATTACTTTCCAAGCTCTAGATACTTGGATTTTTGGAATACACTTAAAATATGTTATTTCCAGTCCCTTAAGAGTTAAAATTTCAAATTTTAAAATTAGGGTCTGGTACAGTTTCGAAATTTGCAAAATAACCCTTAAACTTCTCAAATTTTACAATCTAGTCCTTGGGCTTTTAAGGGTTGATTTTACCTATCTAAAAACTCTTAAAACTTTATTAAAATGTCAAAACATCATTTTTGAACCTGATTACAGTCCCAAAAATTGAAAATTTCAGAGAGGTCCCTTAAGTTTTATTTTCTTGCAATTAAGTCCACCAACTTTCCATTTTTTGCATTTTAAGTCCAAAATCGAATTTTAATCAATTATGCTCGACTTTTCCAGGTTTATGTCATACAAAATATATTTTTCAAGAGTCATACACACACATAACCATCTCATACAAGAATTTATCAAATATGACAACAAAGTGTACATGTATGTCCTAATTTTCGATAAATTCGCATTTTGAGCAACACTTGAGAAATTTTCCAACTTGATAGAAGAAAATAACATGCAGTACATAATATATATCTCAAATGCTCAATAACAAAATACTACATGCATTTTTATGAATTAAAACACCTAGGAGTTGAAAGGATTTTTCCACCCACCTTAAAGTTCGGTTTGCTGGGAAAAAATGAAATAAATCTCTCTCGATGAAGGAGTGACTTAGGTCAGCCCCTAAGTAAAGGAATATTGAAAAAATATAGTAGTTAGAAGAATGTGGTTAAAATTTAAGGGGAGAAGAAGATAGTGAGAAAATTTGAATTACTACACTTACCTTGTGTAGTGAATAAAGTGTGACTAGTAATGGCTTCCAAGTGCAAGATTTTGGTCACCCTTAATGTTAACCTCCAAAGTCAGCCCCTAAAACTCCAAAAATGAAAATGGAGTGTCAAAGTTTGGAAAATAAAAAGAGAAGAAGAAAAGGTACCAAAAATTCCATTTCTTACCTTATAGTCCAACTTCTTCACAATTTTCTTCAAGATGACAAGTCTCTTAACAACTTCAAAGGTCTTCTAGGTATACCTCAAAATCAAAAATCAAACTTAAATTAGAAGGTGAAAGAGATGAGTTAGGTGTTATCAAAAATGGGTTGAAAAGACATTTTCCTTACCTTGGTAGTGATGGTTCGAATTTTATGATTTAAGTAGGAAGAATGTTTGTTTTTGTTTAGTTGTTTGAAGAAAGAAGAAGTGTTTGATGATATGAAGTTGATGTTCTTGAAGTTGTGAAGGATGTTTGAAGATGTGAAGGAATTGTGTTTGAAGATTTGAAGATATGAAGATATGTTGTTTGAAGGTTTGAAGATGTGAAGGAATGGTGTTTGAAGATTTGAAGATATGGTGTTTGAAGATTTGAAGATGTGAAGGAATGGTGTTTGAAGATTTGAAGATATGATATTTGAAGATTTGAAGATATGAAGAAGTGTTCTTGAAGATATGAAGGAGTGGATGAAGATATACTTAGAGAGATGTTGGAGATTTTAGAGAGAAGTTGGAGAAAATGCTTGAATTATGAATGTGTTGGATGAAAATGATATTTTGATCAAATGTTTTGATCCTCAAGGTGTTATGGACGAAAATTGAGGTGGAGAGGGGGAGGAGACAAATTTTTTGATCAAATTCTATCTCTTCCAACTTGTCTCTAGAATGGGGACAAAGGCCTTGGTCAAAGTGTGGTCTTGCATGGGAGGATGAAATTGAAGGGATTGAGGAGGATGTTGGCATGGAATGTTGGGAAGCCTCCAACATGTTGGGTAAGTTTATAATAAAGAATTGGTGTATAAGGTATTGTGTATAAGATTTGAATTAATGGTGTATTAATACACAAGATGAATACACAAGGTGTATGTGTACAAGAGTTGGGAGATATTTCTACACCAAAATTCCCATTATGGTCGTCCACTCAAAGGGTATTTGTGGCATTTACATATTTTGTTTTTATGTCCCAAAATTGATGATAATAGGTGAATAATATCAATCTCCAAAATAATTAGTGATTTCATTGATCACTTATAAGTCTCATGATCACTTAATCTAAATCGAATTCTTAATTCTATAAGGTATAAATCTCTAAAATAAATAGTCTCCAAAATTCTAAGGTGACTAATGAGTACACAAATATTAATAATGATAATCGATCGAGTGACCATTAATGCGAAGTAGAAGTAATAAATGCTTATGATCACAAGTAACAAATAAAAGAAAAGAAATTAAATGCGAAATATATTTATCATTAATATTCACCCGTCAAAGTGACGCGGTAAAATAGTCAAAAGAATACAAGGACGATACGTGAAACAAATACATTATTGAATAAAAATCGAGGGCTTCACATTCTCCCTCCTTAAAAGAATTTGGTCCCCAAATTCTCTTCAGAACAACTCTGGATATTGATTCCTCATGTCTTCTTCCATTTCCCATGTTGCATCTTCGTCTTGGTCGTGGTTCCGCCATACAACTTTAACCATTGGAATCTCTCTGTTACGCAATTGACGTACCTGCTGGTCAATGATTCGATTGGTTCCTGGTGTAAGATAAATTCTCCATTAGAGGAGGAGCATCACGAGTGATGATGTGCTCGAGGATCCGGTTGATACTTTTTCAATCTCGATACATGGAACACATCGTGCATTCATATCTTTGTCTGGTAACTCTAGTCGGTAGGCCAATTTTTCGATCCTCCGCAAAATTTTGTAAGGCCCAATATATCTCGGACTCAATTTGCCTCCTTTCTTTGGATTGATCAATCCCTTTCGTGGCAAGAGTCCGAGAAATACTTCATCTCCGGCTTCAAATTCCAAGCCCTTTCTCCTCTTGTCCGCGTAACTCTTTTGGCGGCTACGAGCCGTGCGGATCCGTTCTTGATCAACCTAACCTTCTCCATGGCCTCGAACCAAGTCGACCTTTGGAATCGGTGGCGACTTTTCGTTTCTCTTTTGGAGTCCATTGGTCATCAATCTCCCGGTGTAGTGGGGATCTACACTTTTGCCCATACAAGGCTTTCAGGGTGCCATCCCAATTGTGGCACGATAGCTGTTATTATTAGGCGAACTCGGCCAATGGTAAGTGTGAATCCCAACTTCCTTAGAAATCCAACGTGCATGCTCGCAAAGCATTTCTTCCAGGGTTTGAATCGCTCGGTGGTCGGGTCATCGGTTTGGGATGTCTTTGTTGTCTTTGCCGAAACTTAGCGAGGTTCCCAATTCCTCGTGTAAGCATTTCCAAAACTGGAGAC
This sequence comes from Rehmannia glutinosa, assembly GCA_016081115.2. NCBI lineage: Eukaryota > Viridiplantae > Streptophyta > Magnoliopsida > Lamiales > Orobanchaceae > Rehmannia > Rehmannia glutinosa. The sequence continues at coordinate 229,912 of JABTTQ020003087.1, forward strand.
AAATCTCGGGTCTCTGTCGACACTATGTCGACCGGCACTCCATGCGTCGAATGATCTCTCGAACATAAATCTGCGCAAGTTTCGCAAGTCGTCGGTTTTCTTCATAGGTAAGAAGTGTGCGATTTCGTGAGTCGGTCTCACGACTACCCATATAGCATCATCACCTCGTCTGGTCCTTGGTAGATCCGTCACGAAGTCCATCGTTATGTGTTCCCACTTCCACTCCAAAATTCTCAACGGTTTCAATAAGCCAGATGGTCGTTGGTGTTCTGCTTTTATTCGTTGACAAGTCAAACATCTCGCAACGAACTCTGCTACCTGGTTCTTCATGTTTACCCACCAATAATTCTATTTCAAGTCCTTATACATCTTGTTTCCTCCAGGATGTATAGTGTATTTCGAACGGTGTGCCTCTGCTAGAATTCTGCTCCTAATCTGTTCATTGCTCGGTACACAAACTCAATTCCGAAATCTGATGATCCCATCTTCATGTACCAAGAATTTTGATCCCTCTCCGTTAAGTATATTCTCTTTCAGTCTTTGAAGTTGTACATCTGTCTCTTGTGCTGTCTTGATCTCATTCAGTAGGTCGGGTTTAAACGAAATGTTAGCACACGAAATTTGAGTATTGGTTCTTGTCGGATTCCAAGTTCTCAACTCTTCTCATGATTTCCACTCTCGAATCATTAGTCTGGCTAAACTCGCCTTTCTACTCAAGGCGTCAGCTACTACGTTAGCCTTCCCGGGATGGTACTGAATATCAAGGTGATAGTCTTCTATTAACTCCATCCATCTCCGTTGACTCAAATTGAGTTCCTTCCGAGAGAATAGATACTTTAGGGTCTTATGATCTGTGTAAACCGTGAATGTTGCTCCATATAGATAGTGTCTCCATTTCTTTAACGCGAACACTATCGCTGCCAATTCCAAGTCATGCGTTGGGTAATTGGCTTCATACGGCTTGAGTTTTCATGATGCATAAGCAATGACTTTTCCTTCCTGCATGAGCACTGCTCCTAGTCCTTCCTTTGATGCATCACTGTAGACGACAAAGTTTTTGTTCCCTTTGGAAGGGCTAAGATCGGAGTCGTAGTAAGTCGTTTCTTTAGTTCTTGGAAACTAGTCTCACACTTGTCCTTCCACTCAAACTTGACTTGCTTCCTCAGGTTAGCCGAGTGAGTGGTCCGGCTATCTTGGAGAAATCCGGATAAATCTTCGATAATATCCAACTAGTCTAAGAAACTTGATCTCATTCAGACTCGGGTTGTTTCCATTCAACCACCTCATCTGTACCTTCGAAGGATCTACGGCGATCTCGATCAGGATACTATGTGTCCCAAGAATGCGACTTCACTAAGCCAAAATTCGCACTTGCCGAATTTGGCATACAACTTGTGCTCTCGTAGTGTCTCCAAAACAATTTTAGGATGAGCGTTCATGCTCTTCTCTAGACTTAGAGTATACGAGTATGTCATCAATGAATATCACTACGAATTGATCCAAATAAGGTTGAAAAACTCGATGCCTCGGATCCATAAACGCTGCTGGTGCGTTTGTCAGACCGAAAGGCATCACTACAAACTTGTAGTGTCCATATCTGGTCTAAAATGCCGTTTTGGAGACGTCTTTTTCACGGATCTTCAGTTGATATTATCCTTGTTGTAAATCAAACTTCGAGTACACCGTCGCTCCTTGAAGTTGATCAAATAGTTCGTCTATCCTCGGGATGGGATATTTAGTGGCAACATCTAGTCGAGATCATATAATAGTCACATCCTTAATGTATCTTATCCGTGATACCTAAACCACAAGTCAAATTCCCTTACTTAAGCTTGTGCAGGTACTTGAGAATGAATAACACAAGGGTATTATCATTGATCAATATACTTAGTGATTCCCCTACTATCATTTTCCCAAAGTAATATCATTAGGTGTCTAGATCCCATAATATATCACATCCAAATCACATAATTCTCAAGAGATATCCTCATTTTTTCTTGAGTCTCACCATATCGAGGCATTATAATCTCTAAATCACGATTTTCTAAATCACCTAACGTCCAAATAGAGGAATATCCGGATATTTTAACACTATAAATGCCCAAAAGAGTTCAAATATTCATCCAAGATTCAACTTAGGTCACCTAGTAGTGGTACCCCATCCAAGGCAGGGGAACCTATCCTGGTCAAACAAAACTAAGGCGAATTAGACGAATGTAAGGAAAAGATAAGGAAGAAAAAGAAAAGAATGACTAAGGAAAGTCAGTCAAGAGTCAACTAAGTCAAATTAAGTATCACTATGGATTCTCCAAGTATAAATTCTGACTTAACATAAACATCAATAATACGGTTCTATGCCATTATTAAAATCGATTTCACACTTAATTGGTTAGGTCGCGGTACTACCCAACACAGTCCGAGGGTCCTATCCTGGGTCAGCTCGGTGTAAGTTTCCATCTTACTAGCCGAGCTCTGATACCATAATTGTCACGCCCCAAACGTGACGCGACAACGATCAATCACTTAAACAGAAATAAATCAACAGTCTAAACCAAAGATACAAAACTCCAAGTGAAATAGAGTCTAATGCAATGAATTAAAATAAACACGAGTACAAATTACATCTTAAAGTCCGGCGGTATCCGAATACAACCCAAAAGATTATCCGAATTAACTTACGAGTCCAACGAAATAAAATGAAGAGTCCAACAACAAATAAAAGTAAAAGGAAATGTCATTCCACATCATTTGATAGGGATTCAACATGATAGAGTTCGATGTCTTGGCCCGAAATCTTCATCTAAAGGTTAGAAAACGAGGAGGGAATGAGACAGAAATCTCGGTGGATGGGTGATCGTGTGTGAGTGTGGCGATATATAAAGTTAATGCGAGAAAATGGTTGTATGAAAACGCGTGAGGTATGATGCATGTGTTCACACATAGTCCACAAGTGTCGTGATAAATATATTAAGTAATATACTTATACGATTTAAAAAACGATTCGTGGTCACGCAAAGCGTGGTTCAAGCAAGACATGGGGATTGCGTCGATGTGTAGCGCCAATCCTATGCAAGATAATTAGTGGTTTGCGTCGATATGTAGCGCCAAACTTCTTCAACTCCGGGAATCGTGTGGATCGACAACAATTCCTTTGTTCTTCCTTGTAACTCCCGTTCATGATGGTCAAAGACTGTCACCTTATCGCTCCGTAGGCAAAGACACAATCCACGTTGGAGCTAGCAAGGCTCGGATTCGTATAATCATGATTATACCTCAAATACTATGACCCGCTTCCCTCGACAAACTCCGTCCCTCGATTGCGGGATTAGGGCGATGGGGCGAGAGTGGAATAGCGGCCGAGCTGCCGGTTCCATCCCCGACGTATCCATTCCGAGTCGTGAGCTCGACACACCAAGTTGACTCAGGCAGAAATTAAGTACACGTTCGTAGTCAACCAGCAATGAGTATTATTGATTTGGGCGATTCATGAAAAGTTCTCAAAATTTGCACAAGATAGTTATGGCGTTGGTGGAGTTATTGGGATGAAGATAATTATCAGGAGGATAAGTAGTCTTCGATATCTTAAGGGTTGGGAGGAACATAAGTCCCGTTATAGATTCGAAATCGCGAGACGAGGAAGTCGCCCCGCAATCGGGTATTAATCGGTCCAGACGATCCGATAAGTCAAGGGATTTTTTTTTAGAAAATTAAAATATTTTAATTAAATATTAAATTCAGAGGGTCCAGGGCTGTTTCTTTAAAAGAAAATAATTTGAGTTAGGTCCTTAAAAAAAAAATTTACAATTAGCCCCGTTTTGTCAAAACCAATACTTTTGGGGTTAAATGTTAAATAAATAAATGTCCCGACCTTGAAAAATTATGTGGTCAGTTCCTAAATTCTCTAAATTGTTCAGAGATTCAGGTTTTTAAAGTTTTGAGGTCGAGTTTTATAAAATTCTCACATTGGCCCCAAATTTGTTAAAATTGTCATTTCGGGCCCTAAGTTTAAAATAATCGGAACTCACAAACCGGAAGGGCTTTTAATGTGATTCCAGTTGGAAAATGTCACTAAGGTTAGTGGGATATTGGGACAAAAACAGTTTTAAAATGTCGTAAGTATAGGTCCCTTAACTTTTGAAAATATCATTTTTGTCCTATTTTGAAATAATTGCCTTTAAGGCTTTTAGGGGTCCAGTTGTTATGAAATTTGAACCTTGGGTCCAAAATATAATTATGTTATAGGTAAATTAGTATTTCCAGGTACATGGGCTGTATAAGTCCTGGAAATTTCATTTGGGTCCTCAAATTTAATCTTTTACAATTTGGTCCCTCAAGTTTTATAAAATTACTTTCCAAGCTCTAAACACTTGGATTTTTGGAATACACTTAAAATATGTTATTTCCAGTCCCTTAAGAGTTAAAATTTCAAATTTTAAAATTAGGGTCTGGTACAGTTTCGAAATTTGCAAAATAGCCCTTAAACTTCTCAAATTTTACAATCTAGTCCTTGGGCTTTTAAGGGTTGATTTTATCTATCTAAAAACTCTTAAAACATTATTAAAATGTCAAAACATCATTTTTGAACCTGAGTACAGTCCCAAAAATCGAAAATTTCAGAGAGGTCCCTTAAGTTCTATTTTCTTGCAATTAAGTCCACCAACTTTCCATTTTTTGCATTTTAAGTCCAAAATCGAATTTTAATCAATTATGCTCGACTTTTCCAGGTTATATGTCATACAAAACATATTTTTCAAGAGTCATACACACACATAACCATCTCATACAAGAATTTATCAAATATGACAACAAAGTGTACATGTATGTCCTAATTTTCGATAAATTCGCCTTTTGAGCAACACTTGAGAAATTTTCCAACTTGATACAAGAAAATAACATGCAATACATAATATATATCTCAAATGCTCAATAACAAAATACTACATGCATTTTTATGAATTAAAACACCTAGGAGTTGAAAGGATTTTTCCACCCACCTTAAAGTTCGGTTTGTTGGGAAAAATGAAATAAATCTCTCTCGATGAAGGAGTGACTTAGGTCAGCCCCTAAGTCAAGGAATATCAAAAAAATATAGGAGTTAGAAGAATGTGGTTAAAATTTAAGGGGGAGAAGAAGATAGTGAGAAAATTGGAATTACTACACTTACCTTGTGTAGTGAATAAAGTGTGACTAGTAATGGCTTCCAAGTGCAAGATTTTGGTCACCCTTAATGTTAACCTCCAAAGTCAGCCCCTAAAACTCCAAAAATGAAAATGGAGTGTCAATGTTTGGAAAATAAAAAGAGAAGAAGAAAAGGTACCAAAAATTCCATTTCTTACCTTATAGTCCAACTTCTTCACAATTTTCTTCAAGATGACAAGTCTCTTAACAACTTCAAAGGTCTTCTAGGTATACCTCAAAATCAAAAATCAAACTTAAACTAGAAGGTGAAAGAGATGAGTTAGGTGATATCAAAAATGGGTTGAAAAGACATTTTCCTTACCTTGGTAGTGATGTTTGAATTTTATGATTTAAGTAGGAAGAATGTTTGTTTTTGTTTAGTTGTTTGAAGAAAGAAGAAGTGTTTGATGATATGAAGTTGATGTTCTTGAAGTTGTGAAGGATGTTTGAAGATGTGAAGGAATTGTGTTTGAAGATTTGAAGATATGAAGATATGTTGTTTGAAGGTTTGAAGATGTGAAGGAATGGTGTTTGAAGATTTGAAGATATGGTGTTTGAAGATTTGAAGATGTGAAGGAATGGTGTTTGAAGATTTGAAGATTTGAAGATATGGTGTTTGAAGATTTGAAGATATGAAGAAGTGTTCTTGAAGATATGAAGGAGTGGATGAAGATATACTTAGAGAGATGTTGGAGATTTTAGAGAGAAGTTGGAGAAAATGCTTGAATTATGAAAGTGTTGGATGAAAATGATATTTTGATCAAATGTTTTTGATCCTCAAGGTGTTATGGACAAAAATTGAGGTGGAGAGGGGGAGGAGACAAATTTTTTGATCAAATTCTATGTCTTCCAACTTGTCTCTAGCATGGGGACAAAGGCCTTGGTCAAAGTGTGGTCTTGCATGAGAGGATGAAATTGAAGGGATTGAGGAGGATGTTGGCATGGAATGTTGGGAAGAATTGGTGTATAGGGTATTGTGTATAAGATTTGAATTAATGGTGTATTAATACACAAAATGAATACACAAGGTGTATGTGTACAAGAGTTGGGAGATATTTCTACACCAAAATTCCCATTATGGCCGTCCACTCAAGGGGTATTTGTGGCATTTATATATTTTGTTTTTATGTCCCAAAATAGATGATAATAGGTGAATAATATCAATCTCCAAAATAATTAGTGATTTCCTTGATCACTTATAAGTCTCATGATCACTTAATCTAAATCGAATTCTTAATTCTATAAGGTATAAATCTCTAACATAAATAGTCTCCAAAATTCTAAGGTGACTAATGAGTACACAAATATTAATAATGATGATCGATCGAGTGACCATTAATGCGAAGTATAAGTAATAAATGCTTATGATCACAAGTAACAAATAAAAGAAAAAAAATTAAATGCGAAATATATTTATCATTAATATTCACCCGTCAAAGTGACGCGGTAAAATAGTCAAAAGAATACAAGGACGATACGTGAAACAAATACATTATTGAATAAAAATCGAGGGCTTCACAGTAGTTTGCCACAAATTGGAGTTTAGAGGGAAAACTAGAACTATTGTTATAAAAGAATAAAATCCTAGGGGCAAAATTGTCCATTGTAGTAAAGTGTAAAAATTTTCATAGTTCAAGGGGCAAAGTATCACGAATCAAAGTTTGGTGGATGAAGTGTAAAAATGGGTAAAGTTGGGGTGGTTAAGTGTATTTATATCTAACAAAAATCAGGATGAGATTCAAGATGATATCCATTTCAACTAGAAATAGATAACATTTAAGTCATTTTCTATGAAATATTCCTAGATTAATTATAAATATATTATATCTTAATAAATTATTATTTTATATATTGTATTGGACCTATATGGATACACACATGTATATATATATTATCTTGTAAATTTAGAGAATTATTAATTTAGCATGTTGTCCTAGAGTCGGGACCATATAAAAATATTATTTAAGTGAGGTTATTAACTAATTAGGTATTAAATTATCGAGATTTTACTGTATATGCCCTACCAGTTTAATTTGGAGAAAATGGCCATTTCTACACCAAAAAGGATAACAAAATAATATAACAAAATACTTCTTACCCAATTCTCATAAAAATAACTTTTTACCCACTTTTTGAATGAGAACATAGATGCTCTTATCTCACTATTTGTCTCTCTTGGTTGTATGTTTATGTTATTGTATACGTACACACACTCTATCTTCTTCTTGTTCTCTTTCAACCTGATTTTTCTTTTTTTTTTCGACTTTTGATGATTCAACACACTTTTCCATATTTTCAAGACACGATTGGAAGAGGAGTTTCAGTCATTGCCAACCAAGGTAAAGTATTTCTTACTTAAAATATTTATCCGCAATGTGCTCAAAAAAAATATTTATGTATAATGCTGGAAACATTCGCTTGGTTTTGGTGATCAAAATCAGTTAGAGAATGTTCAACATGACAAGATCGTGTCACAATAAGTGTGAGCATGATCGTGCTCAGGATAAATAGTGTGAGCACTATCGTGCTCATGATATTTTGAGCACGATCGTGTCTGAATATATTCTAAGTATGATCGTGCTCACAATATATACTGAGCATGATCGTACTCATATTATGTTCTGATCACGATGATTCCATGACATCTTTTTCATGATTGTGCCATTTTGACTGACATACTTGTTTTTTTCAGTTTGTAATTGGTTGATTATTTCTATTTTATTTTTATTTTTACACGTGTCAAAAATATGTAATTGTACATTTTTGTGGGTATTGGGAAGAATGTCAATACAATTAATGATGGGGATAAAGAGTTATTTCTAATTCCATCTGAGGTAATATCATATTCAAAATTATTGGAAGGATTCACGGTGTTATTCAAACAGACAGATTGAATTGGGATTGTGTGTTATATTCTTTAATGGAAACGGAACAAAATAAAATTATCAAAATGAAAATAAAAAATCATCACAATGTGGGCTCTGTACTAGCACATTCCCAAGAGTCAAATACTTTTGTTATTCAAAAAAAGATACATAACCAAACTGATGCTACATGTGTTTTCGGAAGAAATTAAATGAAACAGGTTTTATGCATCTCATGGCTAGTTAGACTTTCTTGGGTAGTTAAATAGTAGGAAGAGGGTTATATCAATTCGGATATGGGTATGAGGTGAATTACATGTCAAACTCATTTCAATCTTGGAATCAACAGGGTCATTCCTATGGTTCTCAGACTTGGCCAATACCATACAACAAACAATTAGTGCCTCCATTTGTGCCACCTCATCGGTAGTCAGGCCCGAGTACAGTAGATATGTTCCAATCAGAGCACAACCTAGAATTCAATGTTGATCAATCAGAACCAACTTCAACATATTTTTTTTGAAGATCCGAGACCTAGTTCAATACTCTCTTCAGTTCCAAATTAGAACATGAACAAGATAGAGATGATGACCGTAGTTTTGGTGATTGAGAATTTGGTTTGATTTTTATGGTAATGTTTATAATAGTGATTGTGATGGCGCTAATGGAATGGTGATAACAGTGGTAATTCGTCCGATGGTGATGACCAAGTGTTTTAAGACGAAAAACAACGTAATTTGTTTGTTGAATGTTATGCATGGATGGAACAATACAATCAATCTTTGCCTGAAGAGATTTCAGCTCAACAAGGTCATGAGAGGTCGTATTCTAACATCGGGCCAAGTGTGCCAACTGATTATAATTTTCCAGATGACATTGGCATTGATGATAGGGGCCACACAGTTGTAGGTCATGATCGGAATTAGTTGATTCCAGTTGTATCATCTCACATGGCTCCTCATGTCGAACCCAACTTGTTGGCAACTTGAGATCATGTTTTGCCTTTAGGAGCTACATTCATGAGCAAAGTTCAAATATTAATCACATTGGTTTGTATCACTTAAAACATCGGGTCAAGTATCGAGTTGATAGGTCTGACAAGACCCGATACTCTGCTAAAGGCAAAAATGAAGGGTGTGATTTTGATGTATAAGCCAGAAGACGAGAATATATGAAGGATAATCAAGTTTTAGAGTTACATAGGAGTAGGGGCGGACGGAGGGGGGGACAAGGGGGGGCTGCTGCCCCCCCAAAATTTTCCAAAATTATTTTTTCCCCCCAAAAGTTTTTTAAATTATTTTTTATAGCTAAAATAAAGGAATTTTCTTACAATTGCCCCCCCAAAACTTTGATAAAAAACTTCAAATAGTTGTGTTTTACAGTTGGCCCCAATTTGTTTTTTCTCATAGTTTAAATATATGAACTCAGTCATTTTTCGCCCCCCCAAAGCCGGAATCCTGCGTCCGCCACTGCTGATAGGAGAAAACAAGCAATCAAACATCTACGTAGATTTTTTTTGTCTATTGATTAAGAAAATCACTAAGTAACGCGCCAAGATTAGATTAATACTTATTAAAAATGAGGATCTCATGTCATATTTAAAATTTTATAAAGGGAAAACTATAATAAGAAATAGTGGGTACATTGATTACTTAATTAATAATTATCTTAAAAGTGAAAATCAATAGAATATAATAAACTGAATTAACTATATCTCATTGTATTTTACAAAATGGATAAAATTAATTTTTCATTAAGTCATTCTGAAAAATGTAAAAACGAATAAGATGGCTTATAATGTTCATTTTGATGAGACCTAAAATCTTTGATATTTGGCACAAGCCTTAGTATAGTTACACAACTAAGTCTATATATGTATATAAATGTTGTCCATGGATTAGGGCCCTTTCCCTAATCAACCTGCCCTCTTAAATGTAGGCTTTGGAATAATTGTTAAGAATAGGTTTAAAAAATAGGTTAAACCTGCTCATAGAACTTTATTTTCAACAAGTCTTTAGATGAATATGTCTTTTTAGATTTTGTTAGACTAAAGTACTATAGAAACTTATGACTACATGATATACATGATGCAATTGTTGGTATTTAGTTTTTCAACCTATTGCATTGAGTGGAGATTATAATATATGATATATAGAAAAACTACTCTATTTTTTGGGAAAATATTATCTTACAACCTGAACTTTAGTCATTCTTACACTTTGCTACCTCAATTATTTATTTTTGCAACTGACAAACAAAACTTTGCAGGTTTTTCACTTTTCAACCTCTGGCCTGTTGAATTGGAATATTCCAATAATATTCATCTATGTGATTCAGAATATTCAAGAAATTTTCTAACCCCAGCTTGCATAAGGTTTTAAAGTGAAAACCCGCAAAGTTTAGGTCGTAAGTTGAAAAACAAATAGCTTAAGTTTTAAAGTTTAAAATTTGTCAAAGTTCACACTGCAAACAATTATTTCACCTACTTTTTTCCAATTTTTTTTTTGAATTTTTGTCACAATTTTTTTAAATTATGAGGACATAATTTTAGCAACGGAATACTGTAAAAAAGTTATTATTAACGATAACATATGTCTATGTTAATAATGTTGTCACAAAAGACTTTGTTGTAGTCTTTTTTTTTAAAATCACTTTGAATTAATATCACAGAGCGTGTAAGACTTTTATAGCTATATACAATATTTGGATGTGTGCATTTGAGTTCGGGTTGTCGCTTACTTGGACAAAAAAATTGCATCTTCTTGTCCACAACTGAAAGAAGATTGCTGGGAAATATGCGACTTTCTGGTTGTTATTTGATGTCATATCTTCAGTCACTGGTGAACTTGCTAATAAGATCGTCCCAAAGTATTTTGTGAAAATATAGTATATTCAACTTTCTTCCCCTTTTGTCGTATCAAAATAGTTGGTGTCTTATTTTCGAGTTAAAAATGATTTCTTATCTACAACTATTAATATTGAATATGTCATATTTTACTCTTTATCACTGATCAAATGAAAACAGTCTCTTTATTTTTTTTTAACAACAAATTTATTTTTCTTAACAACAAATTGGAAGAAGCTACAAGGTTGAACTATTTTATGGTTAGGTGTGTGAAGATGATATATGTAAGTTCAACTCAACCTCGTTAGATAACTGCATGTGATCAAAAAAATGTGGATACAAATTATTGAAGTCTCTTATTTCTACATGAAGGCTACCCTTTTTGCAATTCATTGTTCACTTTACTTTCATTATTATCTGTGTAATGATTCAAAAAATACATGGATTGGTCAAGTTATGCCCAATTTCCATTAACAGAGCATGTGGATTCGCTATATTACTCCAGTTTACTAGTCTATGACTACTCTCGCTATTGTTGGTTATGGAGATTTGCAAGTTGAAAGTATGGGGAAAAAATATTCAATACTTTTTTATTTTGTTTAACTTAGGACTGGTAACATATATTGGAGGAAATATGACAAATTTGGTGGCCTATGTGACTAGCAAAACTAGGCAATTTGTAAATAACTTTTACTAGTTATATTTTTTATAGTTGTCAAGTATTTGTTTTGTCTCTATATCACCTCCAATAGGTTAATTTTGGACTCTGTGGTTTGTTTCACACAATAGAGAGATACCATTCAAATTGTCTCGAGCTTTGCACGAAGGAATATTTGCCGCTTGTTTTCAATATCAGATGTTTTAACACTTACGCTTAAAGTTTAAATCTGACTTAGAGAGGTTGCAGCAGCAAGAGTTTCTTAATTCACTTCTAAAATCCATACATTGAAGTATTTTCCATGTCCTTTTTATTCTCTCTTAGATAAGATGTACTTATTCCGTGGAGTGACCAATGATTTATTCTATTAGTTGGTAATCTTGGTAATATTTTATTATTATTTCCTTTTTCATTCCTTCCATTTGTAGCTTTTGTCATTAGTGTTTGTCATATTTTTTTACATGAAAGGTATCTAAGATGAGGGCCTAGTATTTCCCTCCAGAGTGGATGTAATCTTGGAGAATGAAGCGTCCGCTAACTCTTTGTAGTTACTGTTGAGCTACTTGATTTTTAAGCGTACATTACATATTTCAAACTCATTTTTTTGCCTCAGAATCTCACCTCTAAAGAATGAATAAATTGATTTTTAGGATATATTGGTTCTGGGAAAATAGTGTTTTACCACCTGAACTTTAGTCATTTTTACACTTTGTTACTTCAATTATTTGTTTTTACAACTAATAACCTAAACTTTATGGATTTTCACTTTTCAACTTTTGCCAGTCGAAATTAGAATATTCCAATAATATTCATCTACGTGATCTTGAATATTCAAAGAAATATTCTAACTCTAATTGGCCGGAGGTTGTAAAGTGAAAAACCAGTAAAGTTTAGGTCGTAAGTTGAAAAGAAAAATAGCTTAGGTTGCAAAATGTAAAAATTGTCCAAGTTCAGGTTGCAAACAATTATTTCACCTATTTTTTTCTAATATTTTGAAGAATATGATATCTCAAGGAGGAATAAATCTACCTCTCACTCTACGTTTTACAGCGCTTAGAGGAGACAACTTATTGTGGCATCATTCGTTGAAGAGTGATCTAGATGCAGATGAATCCAAGAAAAATGGGAGGATGGCTTTAATGAGTATATCTCATGATGAACCTGTTTTATTTACTAAATAGATTGACGTTTAAAACACTTTCGAAAGTTATTTTTGGTGGTCTATATAAAAGCTCGGGATAACGTTTTTAATCAACCCAAACTATACGGGTTTTTATACTTTGCAACCCGAACTTTGAAAAGTTACTAATTGCAACCTAAACTTTACAAAATTTTACACTTTGCATAAAATTCGGTTTTACCCCTGGTTTCGGGAAAGTTGGTTTGTAGTTTACACTCTAAACTTTAAAGTTGTTACACTTTGCAACCTGGACGATAAATTTCATTGCATTCTCTTTGATTACTCCCAAAGGTCTTGCGATCCCGAAAATGGTATAGGTTTATTAAGAACTTTTAGTTAAATTTATTATATTTATGTAATTAACAATTGGTGAGGAGAAATTACTCGAGATTATGGATCCGGACCGATGTCCGAGATGTACCCTTACAGGACATATCGTCAAATATTGACGATGTATGCACAAGAACACCTTGACCAGGTTTCATATTGGGAATACCAACATGAAGAAAAGGAACAGCAGGAGCGGGACGGGAAACCTTAAGGCAATGCAAAATGCGAGCAGAATATTATAGGCGATTTGGATGCTTAACTGGACCTATATGTTCACTTGATGAACCTTCAAGAAACGGTTCATGAAAATTCCCATCGAGAATAATGATTCACGATGGAGTACGAGTGGAACGAGATACTTCCAGACAAATCTAAGATCTCGAAGATCTTAGAGAAATCAGAAGACGGTGCGAGAATTATGGCAACCGCCATATTCATCTAAAAGACAAGTTCATCGATCGAGAACAGATGGAGACGATGGTGAAATATCGAAGGAAACTCTTGAAATCCTTCATGATATTAAACGAAAGTCAAGAACCTAGGCCAAGTTCATCCGGAGGAAGGAAACGTATTGATTTTGGGGCGGTACCTATTTACACCAAAAGGGAAACCAACCGAAGTTATACGAAAGATGAAGATGAGGAAAAGCCCATTGCCCTAATCAAAGGAAAATCCATCAAAAATTAAAAAAATGGATATTGAAAAGATGAATCTTAAAGATCTACACGACTGGCAGAATCCTTGGCGGGATTAGGTATTGTAGATTTAAAGATGAACGCGGTGAGAATCAGCTTTGGTTACCTATGACCCACAAGGTAGACCAATTCCTCCACCACCGCCACCGATTAATCCTAACGTCGAAGAAAGTACGGGTCACATCATGGAACTCGGGACGAGAGGATGCCACATCTTTGGGGATTTCACGACGGGGAGTGATCCACTTTCGGGGACAGGAGGTAGAAACCTCTTGCGGGAACGAGACAACCTACCGGAAGGCCGAATGTTTATCGACGCCTTATGGAAGATCGCACTCGACCCAATACATCCGTATGGGTTGATGTTAAATCTGGACATCCCTGATTTTAAAAAAAAGAAGTTCTCATTGATGAATGGGCTTGACTATGAGAATTTCAGTGAGAACCTCGATCTTACAAAGGATTCATTCATTTTACTCCTTGAAATGAGTCTTGAAGGATCGATGAAGATTGCCGGGATATGACCGATGCTAGTACGAAAAGTTCGGTCACATCAGGGAATCACTTAAAGGAATTGTCGATGGTATGGCAAAACTATTCAAAATCCAATTCATACGGGTTATTTCGAGGATTAGAGGATGAAAAAAAGAAAGAAATATAAACAAGCCCTCTTGTTTTTGGATATTTGTCATATTGACGAATATATCAAGTTGTTCACCGAATACGGTGGAAATCCAAGATTGAGGAAAAAGAAGTTGCACAACTGTTTCTTTGCCAAAATTCGAGTCCCCTCGGAGAGAAATGCTTATCGGGGAATACAAGGGTGGAGTAAGTAGAAAGCGTGGCGAGGAAAAATGTCTTTCCTAAAGGCAAGTTATCCGAATGGTGCTATCAAGCAAAAGCTCTCCGCACAGAATTACAAGAGATTAAGAGGAATTAACAAAGCAATTCCTCTATGTTGCATGGATAATGATATCCCAAGGTTGTGGGAGGTCAACCAAGGCGGCACAAGAAGAAGAGGGAGAGAAGCCATCCATACCGAGGAAGTAACAACAAAAGAAGCAGGTCTTTATGGAGACCTAGAAGGTTCGTCAAAACAAAAAGCCCGAAGCTATAAATTGCAGCGAGGAGTAGAGCCTCATCATCGGTTCTAATCAAGCAAGTAAATGAGAATCCAGGGGAGAAGAACTTTGGCGTGCTCACCCAAGAGCTAATGAAAGTTTCAAAGATGTAATTGGACATGCGAGCAAGAGGGCATATCTCAACGGATTGCCCGGCATAATCAAAAACGAGGAGTAGGCAGTTCGAGGCCACACCGAGAAATCTGTCTATTATCGTGGATTTAATACGGGTGTATCAATTTGAGGATATTCCCTCGGATGAAATCATCTATGAAGAAGAGATCTATTACGATGATGGAAGTGACTCATTTCGGAATCGTCAGTGAAGAAGAAATTCTTTCACAGATCGGAAGGAGGATATGTCAGATTCTCTCTCACACGACGGTTTCTCATAAAACTCTCATGAGAATCATGAAGGAAGATCCAAAGCTTCAAGTCTATGATGGATTTACAATCGGAGCTATGGAAAAAGCATTGGATAAGATTGGGTTTCGTAATGTGAGAAAACACCAAATTATTCACAGGGTAACAATGGAGAACTTGCCATTCGATGGAGTTTACAGTAATTGATCGAGATGCGATTGGTCCCTATTAGAGAAATACGGAGATCAAAAGCGAGTTAAAAGAGAAGTTGCTAATACACTCTCATGGATTCACATTGGAGCCATAAGAGTCATTATTAAGGCAACATTCAAAGAAGGAATAGATTCGCCACTCAATCTTGCAATTTTTGACAAGCGAATCTCACATCTCAAGGATTCATGCCTTGGAGCGGTCACAGAAATTTGTATGCGGGAAAATTAGCATTCAATGTCTATCCAAGAATTGCATACAATTTGGGAGATCGAGACTTGATCGAGTCCTAACCCTTCATCAAGATTTCAAAAGAGTTGATTTGATGAAAGAAGGAAACAGGCCTTACTCGATCACATACAAGATTTCTATGCTCTCTCGAATACCCATCATTCAAGTATTCTTGAGAAAGGAATTTATTGAAGTCCCAAGAATCTTTGAGGACTTTGCAGGGTGGTGTTACCGAGAAATCATTGAATCTCCAACTATTAAGGAGATTGATATGATAATTCAAGATCAACCAGTCTTCAACAAAAGTCGGAGTCTCGAGTTGATAGAAAGATGTCTTTCCAAAGAAAAGAATGGTGAGTAGTAGCCGTTGGGAAGAAAGGAGTCAAATACGATTCAAACGCATCCCCGATGTTTTTAAAACAATGCAGGAGAGCTGAAATGTCCGTAAGGATGGCGAGAGGTTGAAGTAATATTCGACATCACTCAAAAAGGATAACATTTTTCCTTGTGATGTTCTATATTATCTCCAACAACCAATCGTTGGAAGGTATCAAGGAAGCCTGAAGATAGGAGAAATTGAGCTTACTATCACAGAGTTGCGGGAAAATAACAATTAATACGGGAATTGAATTTCTTGAGGATCATAAACCTTGGGAAAGATTACAAGACGGAATGGAGTTCACAGGTGGCGAATAAAAGATACATAATCGAGATGACCACTAGTCCATTCTCCATATACATTTCTATTGGAATGTTATATCGAATACAAAGCCGAGTATTTACGCCTATATTGATTCAAAAAGCCGGAATATGTACGCGCAGCCGGATGTTTTTCCTAAAGAAATTGGAGAAGATTTATTGCTATTGCAGGAAGAGATTTCTCTAAGAGAATTCTTATCCTTAATAAGGAATTAAACAAGCAGTAAATCATGATCGGATATGCCCCATGGTACAAAGTGAAAACGCCACCAATCTATTTCCATGATAGGATGTTTTGCTAGGAAACAACTTCCTACAAACGTTCAGCGTTTTTTACGGAGAACGAGACAAGAAGACTTATTTTCACAACCCTATGTGATCATAAGATCATTGTCCGAAGATCGGGAAGCATTTTATAGAAAAATGCCCATTAATTTTCGCGCAAGCGTGGTGATGAAGCCAAACTCGCGCAATCCAAAAATGGCGGATCGAAGGAAATTTGGTGAAGCTTTATTATCCTATAGACAATTTGGTTCCATCCGAAGGATCAAGATATGGGATAATAACTTGTATTCATTTAGAGTACAAGGAGAAGAACGAGTTAGCCATTGCAGAATTATGGATGAGTCTAATGGAGAATCCACAGAGTGATGTAACCATAGAAGAACAAATATCACTCGAGGATATCAAGAAGAAGATCCAAAGGAATTACAATGAAGATCCTTTGGCTTGGTGGGATAAGAACGAGCTTAAAGCATCCTTAAAGGTTTGGAACGGAGTACGAGTTCGTAAGATTCAAACCAATCCTTATGAACCAGGAGGATCGTGAGGATATGCGAGAAGATACTTAAGGAACATCTTGACCTTAAGTTAATTTCACCAGGAGTTTTTATTTCAGGATTCTTAGTCGAAACCATGGAGAAATCAAAAGAGGAAAGTTAAGACTTGTTATTAATTACAAAGGAATTAATAACATTTTGGAGTTCGACGGATACTATATCCCAAGCGAGAGAACATCCGGTTTCGTATCAAAGGTGCCAAGATATTCTCAAAGTTCGATTGCAAGTCGGATTCTACCAGATTAAGATGGAGGAAGAAAGTAAGAAGTTTCTGACTTTTTCTACACCACAGGGACACTATATTTGGAACGTGATGCCTATTTCGGCTAACGGATATATCAAAGAAAGATGGATAATCTTTTCAAAGATTAGTTTCATGTTTGTATATCGACGACATTCTAATCGCATCAAAGAACATGAAGGAGCATCTCAAACATTTGGAAATATTTTGGATGTTTGTCACAAAGAAGGATTAGTGCTTTCGGAAAAGAAGGCGGTAATCGCAACAAGACAATTGAATTTCTCGGAATTGAAATCGATGAATCCGGAATTATTCTCTTAATCATATTGTGGAAAAGATACGAGGATTTCCGGATACACTAAAAGACAAGAAGCGGTTTGAAAAGGAGTTGTTAATTTTTTTGCCGGAATGTTTATTAACAATCTAGCATACTACAGGAAGGTGTTTAGCCCATTACTTAAAAAAAAGAAGTATTCAAATGGGAAGATGAACATCAAGAAGGAATTAAGCAACTTAAAGAAGTTTGTAAAAAGCTTCCAAAGCTTGCGATTCCCAAGACGAGGACGAATCGGTTCTATATACGGATGCAGTGATGATGATTGGTGGCGGATTCTTACGAAAGTCACACCAAATGAGGAAGTGCCATGCAGAATCTTTGTGGTTTATTCACCCCAGTGAAGCAACTCGGTGGCATATTAACGAGAAATAATTCTTCGCAATGTAAAGGCTTTTAAAAAATGGCCTCTATTTTTCTTGGCTAAAAAGTTTACTTTAAAAATTGATAATTCAAGTGTCAAGGCTTTTTCGAAAAACAAAATTGAATCAAAACCGAGAAAAGGCTCGATTACTTAGATGGCAAGTGAATGTCAATATTATGATTATGATATTGTCATTATAAAATCTCATGAAAATATTCTTGCATTTCTTGACACGAGATGGAAGGACGCGTTCGATTTGAGTGTCCTTTGGAGAGTCTAGAACGAGATTTTGGGACGTTATGTCTCAATGCGTCTGCCGGACGACTTTTTGATGAAATCCATTTCTAGTCAAATACGAGCATGCCGGTTCGCTCGAGGACAATTGTTCTTAGCGCCGCAAGGGCCTCTCTTCCGGGCCCCATCTTTACGGGGCTCTAACCTGGAGGTTATGGATTCAAGTACCATAATCACAAGTGTTGCAGGTGATGCATCCCCGAGGTGTTCTTTAATGTTGAAGCTCCGGTGTCACAACCCGAGTCTTCAAGTCAACCCAAAGACTGGGGTAAAAGAGGGAGAGTTGAATCTTAGGCCACGAGATAGGCAAATCTAAGGTTCAAGCGACGAGATTAAGATTTCTCCTATGTAGGTATATCGAGGCAATGGGAGAAACTAGTTACAAGACAAGGTATTAACCCGAGAAAACAATGGTTAGGCAAGTATCCCGAGTTTGGATGAACCAGGAAGTCATCCAAATGAAGTACGAGAATGGTATACTTTTGGAGCTTTAGCTTCAATCTATACCGTGTCACCAAGATTCCCGAAATCTCAAAATTACCAAAATGGATTGGGGAAGCGATTTACGAGACTTGGGCCAATAATCCACACTTGGTTCGAGGAGATATTTTGGAATTGTATTTTATCGGTGCAGCTCTGAACCAGCGAAGAAAGGCTTTAATGAAGCTTTTCATTTCATCAAGCTAAGAAGACCGGATGGAAATGCTTTAAAATATATTAAGGCGCCTTCAGGAAGAAGGACCGATGTTAGTAGGAACATTTTTTTCTACCGCACGGACAAGCATGGGGTCTTTGGGTTTGTCTAATCGAAATGGACAAAGTCAAATATCCATTCAAGTTCTTTCGGCGAATGGATCTTTCCTTTTGAATTCGATTCGGATCAACTACGGGGTTTGAAGAACTCTTCGAATCCGAAGAAGAATTCTCCGGGAAAACAAGATTCCGGCAAGCAAAGAAACTTATGAAATTTCGTAACATGGCGTATGTTGGTCGTTGGGTCGACCAGGATCTGATCAAGCATGCCCCGAACAAAAGGAACCCGAGTTTGGGAAAGGATTCCGACCCAAACCCGACCGACAAGATCATGCTTTTGAAAGGATAAGGGCCACTCACAAAACGCGTTATCTCGGGGACCACGTAAACCAAATTTTTAAAAGATTCCCCGACAAACATCACATGGGCCGAGTCACGGGAGAAAAAGAAAACCACCGGGCGAGGCAATAATGTGGGATATGACGTAAGCGATGACGTCATATATATCGCCAAGATTTGAAGTCCGCCTTTGAAGTCCGGCTTACCTCTATAAAAATGAGGATTTGAAGGAAGGCGAGGACATCGAACATTTTCCTTAGTTTTCTTATAATAAAGTCCGAGAAAAATTTGTAATATTTTGAGTGTTTTAGTTTTTAAGTTTTTATGTATTTTCGAGTGCAAGCCTCATACATGAGAGGCTAAACAAGTATTCTCCTCCCAAAAGGAGATTACTAATGTAATAAATTTTTCTTTAAGTTCTTAATTTTGTTTGTTCAACATGTGTTCATGATGTACTATTGATCAATTCCCTTTGAAGAATTACTTTTACGCCTTGGAGTTCGAACCAAAATGTGATTTCTTTCAAGGAGTCGGATAACTTGCGAGATCATGAGGATGTTTGTCAAACGATCCGGGGCAATAATTTTCCGATGGTGGCTGCGAACCACTTAACCCTTGGTCAGTCTTTTTTGGTCAAAAGAGGTATGAATTTTAAGGGATTTATTAATTTTATGGAAGCATGTTCGATATGGTCGTAATGGACTATTTTCATTTTCTAAAAGACCCAATTTGTATACGGATAAATACTTGAAATAAGATCTTGATTGAAGTATGTCTTGTTGAGTTTATAGGTCGAAACCCGACATGATCCATTTAAAACCTTGAATAGAGTGGATCTAAGTAGGTGTAACAATGCCACGAACAAAACAAGTTCTGAGTAAATATTGGGTTCTTATTTCTAAAAATCCGAAAAACAAATTGATTAGGAGTGAAAACTTTTTGATTATTGTATAATGCAATATATTTATCCTTGTGGAGCAACCGCCACAAATTAGAGTTTAAAGGGATAACTAGAACTATTGTTATTAAAGAATAAAATTCTAGGGGCAAAATGGTCCAAAAGTTGCAAAGAGTAATTATTTTCGTAGTTTAGGATGCAAAAGGTTAAAAATAAAAGTTTAGGTTGTGAAGTGTAAAAAGGGGTAAAGTTGAGGTGGTTAAAAATAATTATCTCTAAAAAGCTCTTTGCAGCATCAAAAGGAAATGAGAATTGTGTGCGTCCTTTGTTGGATTTTGGGGTTGATTATAATAATAGATGTAATTTGTTGTGAAGTATCAAAACTGCTCCCCATGTGTAATTAATAAACGTGTTTTATAAATAGATATAATTCATACTCACACAACCAAATATTTTGGATTTAAAGATATTGTTTTATAGTTTATCATAATTTATTTTTTATTGTTTAATCGTATGATTTATAATTAAATTAATTATCTTTATATTTTAATTATTTTTGGAAATTTAAAACTTAAAGCAATCACTATTTTTTCAAAATATAGATGACATAAATCCATAATTTGTAAAATAAATAATAAGAACAAGTAAAATTGTAAAGATTATTGGTTTAAATTTTAGAATTAATAAAATAAAAATTACAAATATAATTAATATTAATAATAGATAAATACAATATACATACTAGGGGAATGAGGATGGGAACACAGAATCCCATTTTATCTAATCCGAATGGGAAGAGGGATGTGGATATAAATACCGTCTCTGTCCCATTCCCGATTTTAGAGAAGCGGAGAATCTTATCCCCATTCTCATCATCGAATTAATCGGTGATTCTCCGTCCCATTCTATTTGGTTACCAACGGGGATGGTTCTCTCGAGATGTTGTTATCCCTAAATGCAGGTGATAGAATTCATATAACCATTAGAAAAATGTATATGTAATAGTACAAAATAGAAGTCTTACATATATATATTCACCCCGTACATCGCACGGGTAAAAGACTAGTTCATCTAAAAGGCAGTAGACTACCAACATGAGAATACCAATAGGACAACACATGATTTCTTTGAATTCTTTGATCAATTATATATCTGTTATATTTTTAATCAACTATTCCTTGAAAGAAGTATATCTATTATATTTTTAATCAACTATTCCTTGAAAGAAGTATTCTTTGAATGTTTTCACATTGGTTTGGATTACTATGCTTCTGGTGATGAAAACAACCATTCTTAAGTAAGAGAGAGAAAAAAGTAATAACATTTGGTGTTGTTGAAAATTGTGCAGCTCATTCCAAGTCAATGTACTTCGAATTAAGGTGTCGGCTAAATTGTATAATTTGTCCTTTATGTTTGGGGGTAGAAAAAGTAGTCGGCTAAATTATATAATTTGTCCTTTATGGTTAGGGGTGGAATTGTGTTCTGGTTTGGAACCAGAACCGAGTTGGCCAAATTATAAAATTTGTCCTTTATGGTTAGGGATGGAACTGTGTTCTGGTTTGGAACCAGAACCGTCGGTTCTGGTTTTGGAACCGGAACCATGAGCCTCTAGTTTTGTTTTTGGTTCCTCATTTTGGAAGAATCGAAACCGGCAGTTTCGGAACCGTGGCCACCCATAACCATAAGTATGTATTTTTTGAAAAGTTTGAATTTTTATGGTCCATGTATGTATATGACTGATTTTTATTCAATATAATGGATGAATGCCCCCAACTCTTTTATATGTTTATGCTTCATTTTTTATGTGTATATGGAAACATATGGGGTTGCCTTGTTTTTAAATTTCTCTTTTTATTTCTTTATTGGCAAAATTGCAAAATTAGTCCTGTAACTTTATACCGGTGGCGTAATTGTCCTATAATAATCTTAATTGGCAGCAAAGTCCTGTAATTAATTAAAATTCGCAATTTCAGTTCTAATTTGGTCAGAAATTTTTAAATTGACCGGAAATAGTCACGTGAGGCGCATGTGGGTTGAAATCCGGCCAACCCATCCTACATGGAAATTCCTGGGCCCTTTTTTAAATTTTTTTAATTGCCACATCACCATATTGACACATATGCAACAAATTGGAGGAAAATTACCCAAGCCCTAAATATCTTTCTATAAATTAGTTCCCTAAAAAATTTTCCAACCCCAAATCCCCGCTGGAGAACCCTAACAAACAAAAAAAAGCTTCAATCTTTAAATGTCTCAATCTTCCTGCTCCACTAGCATGGTCGACTGTTATTGCGGACGCATAGCCGTCATTAGACCTCTTGGACGAACGATAATCCTGGAAAGAGATTCCTATCTTGTCTTTTATATGATGTATGTAATTTTTGTTTTAATTTCCTATCTTGTTTGTTAAATCTTATGCCTTTTAATTAATTTGTCACAAAATTTTCTTTATTTCATTTTTGGTGCTGTTTGAATTTCAGAGAGGAGGCTGCAAATGTTTTGGGTGGGAAGACCATCCAATTTGCTCTCGAGCTCGTGCTATAACTCCAGGATTATTGAAAAAAGTGAAAGAATTGGATGAGGAGAGGAAGAAGCTAAAATTACACTTTGATTTCACATTTTTTAACATGAAAGGTTTGAAACCTTTCAATGTATTTTTCAGATAACCACTTTGATTTCACATTTTTAACATGAAAGGTTTCAGTGCAGGAATGGTTGGGGTTGTATTCTTTAACTTTAAAATTGCACTCATTCTTCTCTTTAGGGCAGTGATTTTCCATTGACATCCATCATCACCACACCTCACATATACCCTGATGTTGTCATTTTTAATAAACTTTAAAGTCATGTGTGTTTTGATGGCATGTGACTGAACAGCCTTTTTAAACTCATCTTTGGTTCCAAACATCATCCCTAAGCTTAACATTGGATCATATATGGTTGCAGGGTTAAAAATCGGAAGTTGTTCACCATTTTCATCATCAGATAAAATGCACTCCTCAAATTCTACTGGTATTTCCACTACATCAGCCTAATCTTCACTATCACATACATCACCCTCTTCCTCATTAATATCAACATGCTTTTCAAAAATTGCATCATCACTGCTCTCAGTCCTCATCTCATAATCACTATCTAAAATATCATCAAAATCTTCCTCAAATAGATTTAGTTCATCCTCTATTTCCTGTCCCAAATCATGGTCACTTGCTACAAGTCTATCACTACTGTCCTCTAATTCTTCTTCCAAATCACAATCAAATCCATCACTACTATGCTCATCCTCAGTCTCAAGAGTTACCCAGCAAATCTAGTAAGAGTAAATGCAGTTTGAGATTCAATGTACACATGCAATTCCCTAGCATACGTATGTGTTAAGGCCCATGTTCTTATATCATCATCATCACCCAAAAGCTTAAAACCCAAACCCACAAGTATATAGAAACTTCTGCCCCCTTTAACCCCAAATATGTCACTCATTTCTTTCAATACATTATTACACATATGTCTTGCATCCACATAGTCATATATCATGATTTCCCCTCCATAGTACCCAGCAAATGTCACATTTTGAAACTCACCCCCACAATACATGACCACAGTTATATATTCACTAGTAGGATCTGTGGAGTCAAAGACAAAAAAAAGTAGAAAAGCAGAGAAATCAGAATGCAGCACAAATGAGACATTAATAAAGTCATAAAAAATCAACAAAGCACTATAAAATAATATAAAACACAAGGGGGACCATCATAATACTTTTTAATAACACCCTTCACTTAAAATATGCCAAGACTGTGACTTTTCATACACATTTCAGACTAATTTTTTAGGTGAAGAATTTATTATTTCCGTACGGGGGGGACCCTTGTGTCTATCGGTCCTTTTCGAATCTGCACCTTCGCCATTGTTGTCTTCAAAATATTCGGATTCTTCTTGGTGGGCCTTCGAATCTAAGGCTGGGATTTGTCTTTCTTGTTGACTGACTTTTGTGACTGAAAAACCCTAGGAGGAGCAAGAGAGGAGATTTACGGTTTAGGGCTTGGGTAATTTTTCCTCCAATTTGTTGCATATGTGTCAATATAGTGATGTGGCAATTAAATTTTTTTTTTTAAAAAGGGCCCAGGAATTTCCACGTAGGATGGGTGGGCCGGATTTCAACCCACGTGCACCTCATGTGACTATTTTCAGTCAATTTAAAAATTTCTGGCCAAATTAGGACTGAAATTGTGAATTTTAATTAATTACAGGACTTTGTTGCCAATTAAGATTATTACAGGACGATTACGCCACTGGTATAAAGTTACAGGACTAATTTTGCAATTTTGCCTTCTTTATTTGTTAATAGATCCATATATTGCCTCTCTCACCATGGTTGTGCATTATAAAGGTGAGTTCAAGAAATTTCTCCATGCACAATACATATGTGGAAATAAGGTTGTCTATGACTACGTAGAAGCCAAACATATGACTTTAAATGACCTTTATGGTTTTTATCTTAGACAGTTAAGGGATGTGATGAGGAGGTACTACATTATAGTAGATTATGGATTTAAATTAGTAATTGATGATGGTGTTTTGTCTTGGTTTATAAGGTTTCTTCCATCTAGAGAGATGAATATATATGTAGAAGTTTAAACACAAGAAAAGACAGGTGAAGAGCAGTTTGGGGATGGAACACTAGAAGTCTAGAAGAGGATGGAATATTCAAAGGGGATGGAAATGGGGAGGGAGAAGTGTAATAACATTTGAATGGGGATTTTGACACAACTTTTGAAAATCAACATCTTAATTTAGAGATGGAATTAGATGGTTTAGATGACTTATTTGATAGTGATTATGGGATGGAAGTTGAGCTTGATTTTGATTATGATGTTTTGTATAAAGAAGATGTGGACAATCTAATTAGCCAAAATATGGAAAACATGTCCTCTAATAAATCTGAATCAAGTCAGTCTGAAAATGATGTTGTCCAAAAGGATAATGACCTTGATGAACAAAAAACATTTGATGATGATGAGGTAGTGGTTCAACCCCCTATTTGCAATCCTAAATTGGTTTTTGATCCTCTTTTTGAACTTTGAATGGTTTTTAGTAGCAAAGATGAATTTAGGAAGGGCAATGCAATCACATGTAATTAGAACAAAAAGAACTTTAAAATTCAAAAGAAATGAACATAAGAGTCTTAAGAGAGTCTATGTGAGTTGTTCAAAAGAAGGTTGTCCATGGACGATGAATTTGAGTAAGCTTAACAAAGAGAGTTCTTATAATATTAATTAATACAACCCAGATCACTACTGCCCCAAAACATTTAATGTGAAGAATGTTAAAATAAGTTGATTGAGTGCTAGTTATGTGCAAATGTTTAAATCGGATCCTAAGAAAAGTGTGCAAGGTTTTAGGGTACATTTGATAAATGAATTAACATGCAATATATCTAGAGATCAGACATATAGAGCTAAGATGAGAGCTTTGAAATAGTTAGAAGGTACCCCAAACTTTTAGTATACCAAACTTTGGGATTATGTTGAAGAACTTAGGAGGTTCAATCCTAGTTCTATTTTTATCCTAGACACTGAAAATAATCAGGATGGCAACCAAAGGTTTAGCAAGTTTTATGTTTGTTTTGGTGCATTAAAACAAGGATTCTTAAGAGCATGTAGGCCAATTCTGGATAATGTATAGTTGTCATTTGAAAGGGTTATATGGACGGATTATATTATCAGCAGTAGGTGTGGATCCCAATAATTATATGTATCTAGTTGCATTATTGCATATGATGTTGTTTGCAGGGAGTCTAGAGAAACATGAGGTTGGTTTCTAACATCATTAAAATTGGATTTGGAAATCCATAGAGATAATTAATTCACATTCATATCTGCAAGCAAAAAAGGCTCATTCAAGCTGTTCAAGAGATTTTCCCTGAATTTGAACCCAAGTCTTGTGTTAGGAACTTTCATGGAAACCTCAAGAATGCAGGATTTAGAAGATTAGCTTTTAAAATTGTACTTTGGGCTGCTGCACAGGCTACTATGAATGGGAAGTGAGAAATGAGAATGCAAAAATTGAGACATGTGTGAATAGATAAGAGAGTATTTAATGAAGAGACTGCAACACAACAAAAATAGGACAGAGCTGAAGTGGAAGGGTAGATTGTGTCCCAAGATAAGCAAGGTTATTTATAAGAATACTAAGAGGGTTTCAGATTATTGGCCTATTAAGGCAGACAACACACAGATCAGATTTCTTGCAATGATGGAGGTCAATTTGTTGCTGACTTGGAAACGATGTCTTGTAATTGTAGGGAGTGGGGGCTGGCTGGCATTCCTTGCACACATGTAATCACAACAATATTTGATCAAAAAAAGATACCAAAAGCCCTTGTTCATCATTGCTACACTGTATTTTATATTCATCTTGTCATTTAAATTTTAATATGTGAAATTTTTAATCACTTTAAATTTTTAATAAGTAGGGTATGAACCAATGGGGATTTGAGACACAACCTACAGCCTCAACTTTGGTCCAACCAACCAATGTAAGAGTAGTCACCATGTGTACTTTTGTTAATGTGGTAATATACTATTAACTTTGACTATTTTATGTAGGTTGAGCAATCTACATTTTTACCTCCTTCAATGGACAATCCAGTACATGAGGAATATGTTGAGGACATAGAGGCTAATGTTCTATAGAGCCAAACATGATCTTCTATTGAACCAATTGCACACAGGCTAGGTCCCAATACGTATGACCAAATGATGATGTCTAAGCCAGCTCAATCAAAGAAGCCAGCTTGGAAGTATGCCTCTTTTAGAAAGAAAAAAATAAAACTAGTTACAAATGTGTTTTTGGATGATGTGCAAGTATTTTGGAAGATGTAAAAGTATTTGGATCATGTCAAAGCATTTTGGATCATGTCAAAATATGTAATTTGGGTCATGTCAACCTATATTTTTTGAGTAACCAATGTTTTTGAACACATAATATGATGATCTCAAGGTCTGTTTACGAATATTCATATGAGTTTATTTATGAATATCCATATGAGTTTTCGTTATGATGTCCGTTTGAGGGTAAATAACACTAATAAGTAATATTACATCCATTACATAGAGCCATGATATAACAACTACATAAATCCATCATTTTCCATAAATTCAGAAAGTTTCACAAAAAGAAACTTGCACAAAATAAATAAATACACAAAGTTTCAAATTCATAATATTACATCCACAGACATAAATACTACCAAAATACTATAAGGCAACACCACATCCACAAAGGTCCAAACAACTACAACTATATCAACCTATAATCAACAAGCTGGAAGGTTCAGCGCCCCAAGGAAAGTGCTCTTTTTCCTTGCAGTCCAAAAACTACAAAAAAAAAATGCTTGCAATTACTAGGATGACAAATACAAATTTCAGCAATCTCTTGTTAGCTCGTTTCGTTTTGCCACTTCAAGTTCCATCCTTGCAACTTCAAGTTCCATCCTTTTAAGTTTGGGTTCCTTAGCATTGATGTTCCTAAGTACAATAGGAATGACAACGCGAGCCCTACTATACAATGTCGAATCATACCAATCGAAAAATTTACATCTATTTGTCTGCAAAAATCATGAAACATTACTACAAAATATTAACAAAATTAACATGGAGAAAACATATAGGTGTGAAATACCTTAATTATCTACTATCTACTATCTATCTACTATCTACTACTATTCTAAAAGGGTGAATATTTCTGTCAAATTTTAATATACCTAAAATGTCCCTTTCATATATTAGTTTTACTGGTGAAAACATAATTTACAACTTCAATAATTATAAAGAGGTATTGGGAATTAACTAAAGAAAGAAATTTCACCGGTCAGATTTCCCGAGAAATCAGAAAAATTGAAAAGAAAATACAATATAAAGAAATCGAAAGAAGCGAAGGAAGCCGATCCATCCATATTCCTTATGCAAACATGGAAACAACCACCAAATTTTCCAGATTTAACAAAAATTGAGCCGTTTAAAAGCATATTAGATAATCGGGAAAAAAGAAAATAAAGAAACCTATAATAGAGAGAAGAGAAAATAAGATCACACATGACAGATTTCCGCCCATCAGGTACTACGGTTTTTTCCTCGGGTTCTAGTTGTTCTTTTTGTGTGAATTCTAAAGTGCGTTGTGGGGAAATTTTGAGTAATTTGATCGAGTATGGGTTGTGTGAAAATTTGAGTTATTGTTATCTTCCTCATATCTGATTGGGCTGTGAAAATGATGGTGAAATCAAAGATGAGAATTCTACTACTGAAAAAAGTCCTTGGCTATAGTATGATTGAGATTTAATCCAATTCATATAGGTTTAGAGAAAGTAAAATCCCCCTACAACCAAAAGAGCTCATCAATTCAAGAATGAAAAATTCAGGCTTAAGAAAATATTCTCAATCGACACTCAGGAATTGTTTTTTTGACTCAGTGCCTTAATTCTTTCCATAGCTACGGCTCGCCTTTATCGCAATTATTACCATTATTCTTCACTTTGCTACACATGGTGCCAAGAGAATTTTCCTCTGTTTCACTAATTAAGGTTTTGACTGCTATATTGTGGTGAAGTGTAATATTAAAAGTTCAAATATTATTTATGTTTCAATATAAAATGAGAATTTAATTTATATTAAATTTATATGCCTGCAACCTAATTGTTTTGAGTTTGTGTCAAATTTGAGATTCTATCAGACGCAATAAACAGGCACGGGAATCGGAAATCTCATTTTAACTCAAGGGAGATACAAAGTAACTAACCACATTCTACACCAAAAATCGACTAAAAAATTTGAACACTTCAAGTAGGAAATTTTCTACGGCAATCGACTTTTCTCAATTTACCTGAATGGATTTCCTCTTTCAGGTACGCTGTCAAATGGGCCTTTCGAATCATCTCTTCTTTGTTAAGAAAATATTTTCAAAATATTTCCTTATAAATTTGGTAGTGGTGGTGTCTTAATTTGATGAATTATTAGCTATTAGGGCCAAAAGGTGATGCACATTGAACTATCCTTGCAATTTTTGGTTATGTAAAATATAGTGCTTAAAAAACATAACAATATCAATTCTTTTTTAGGAAGAATTTGCGTTTCATCCATGATGATTACCATTTAAAGTAGAAGATTGCATCATATTTAATCATCCATGTTGCAATGAGTGGTAGTTTATTGTTTTGTGCAAAATTTTAAATGTATCAAATATCCTATCATTTTGGCAATCAATCATCCTAATTATCTGTTTATGTTTTTTTCCCACTTTTTACATGGTCATTTGTATTTAATTAGTCAACCACTTGAATTTCATTTAGTCGCATGCATTATTTTCAAGCTCTGAATGCAAACCTTGCACCAATCCAAAAGAATGCACAATAGAAAATTATGCAAAAACCCACATCCTAATCGAATTATGTTAATTTATATGACCATAGATAAAGCAAATAAAACTAAAAAATCAGTGCAGACCGAGATGTACTCTCTTGACCCATCTATAGCTCTTGCATATCTATCAGTTCTAAAGGATTGTGAATCGCAATGTTTTAATGAAGGGTTAGTGGTTAAAAACATGGTGGTCTTCATGTGATTTGAACTTCTTTTCATGAGTATAGGAGGAATGACAACCAAGTGAGTTCTTAATTTGGTTGAGTTTTGTGGAATGTAGTTCTTACTTAATATTGGAGACTAAGATGATATTCCTCAATCTACGATTCTTAATTGAGGCCTAATATTTTAAGAACACTTGGTGTTTGGTGCTTAAATTTTGTAAACATGTTTCTTTTTTAACCAGCAGATTTTTTGTTGTGAGGTGTTAGTTTAACTTTGAAATCAGTAATAGAAGAAATGATAGAATAGAAGTGGTGTTATTTCAAACATTCATATCTTGTGAATGAAAATATCTTTCTTTTCTTTTTTCCCTATTTCCCCCTTCTATCTCTCTTCATTTCTTATGGTGTTATGTGTCATGTTGTATTTATTATTTTATTGGCTTGCACTCTTTCGTGATTCATAATATCATTAGCTTGAATAGCTCTGAGGCATAACAAGGAGATAGGGGGATCCTGGATTAACACAGTTTATGGTGAGGTACAATCAGATTCTTTTGTTGCTTGCCTCATGGTATTTGAGACAGATATTACATTAAAGCCAGTCACATGAAATTGAATTAATCAAGTGATGGGTACCTTAATTATATTCTTATACTCTGCTATATTTTCCTTCCTTTAATTTTGTACTTTTTTAGGTAATACCTTCTGATATCAGTTTAAACATTATCTCAGACACTAATATTTCATTCTAAGTTCACATTTTTTTCTCAGAAAGTGTTTTGGAGCACAAATACTTTAAGGATGTCGGGTTTCTCCCCTGATTGTTGACCCTGATCTTGATCCAAATGTATATTGATATGTGGCATCATGGGATTTGATTATGTCAAGATAAAAATGTAAGATATTTTAATGATGTTATCTCCCTATTTTTTTATTCCTTTTGGTTTAATCCAGTTTATATCATGAGGTCCTTAGTTAAAGATTTGAG
Organism: Rehmannia glutinosa; assembly: GCA_016081115.2. NCBI lineage: Eukaryota > Viridiplantae > Streptophyta > Magnoliopsida > Lamiales > Orobanchaceae > Rehmannia > Rehmannia glutinosa. The sequence continues at coordinate 260,916 of JABTTQ020003087.1, forward strand.
GACTCATATAGGCATGTTCATATATCTTAATTCTTTTACTTTTATTGTTTTCTCTCAATAATATTTGGTATAAGCATTTGGATTTCTTTCTTTGTTTTACTTTTTTGAGTAGGAAGTTGACCCTTTCACTTTTCTTGGATCAATTCTTCTTAATTTCTTTACCTCCGCCTTTTTATTATTTTACATTATTTAATTTTAATGGGGAACGATTTTTTGGCAGTGGCTAGGCGAATTAACATGGCTACAAAAATTTGGACTCTAATACCCATTTTCTGAATTCCCCCTTATTGTGTGATTGTCAATATTTTCCTTGCTCTATTTTTATAAGTTTTATTGCAAGATCATGCTTATGCAAGACATTTGATTTCATCCCTTCTTATATGCGTGCCATTAGCCAATGTTAATTTAAATTTTGTACCATTACAAAGCTTGCCATTTTTGTCCTCCGTACTCTGCAGTCTTCAGTCTTCACGAGGGGCAATTACATCATTATATTGTGGATTGATATCTTTGAAATTATATAGATTTTTTGTACTCAAATACATGTATAAAAATCTATAGATGTGGATTAATGCGAAAAAATACACTACTTGTATTAAAAAAAATCATTTCTACATGTATATTTTTGTTTGGTGTTTGGAAGAAGAGTAACAAATAAATATGGAACTATTCAAAAATTTGCCAGTTCACCTCTCTCTCCAACTAATTCTTTATACTCTTTATGTGTTTCTTCTTTCCTCATCTCAGAAATTTACACACACAAACACTGCAGAAAAAGCCAAACCCCATTCTCCAAACACCAAACAAAAATATACATGCAGAACAGTCTTCAAAAATTTGGGTTTATAGTAGGCGTGTTAAGATATCTTATATCTTTTACTTTTATTGTTTTCTCTCAGTAAGAATTTGAATGTTTTTTTCTTTTTTTGACTCTTCATTACTGTTTTTAGAATGAAATTGACCCTTTCACTCTTCTTGGATCAATTCTCAATAATCTATTTACTTTTGATTTTTATGAATTTATTTTCATGATATTTTAATCCCCAGATTGTTCTTATTTGATATTTGAAAGATATATAATCCGTTGAAATATGTCACTTGCGAGTTGTTCCACATTGATCAATTAGAGAATACAACTGTTCAATTGGAAATGCACAAATTTTTGATGGATTCTTTTAATTCTGATTCGGGATGTGGGGGTGTTTGGTGTACTTTAAAGGTATTAGTTTTTGGAAAAAATGTTGAGGGAAAGCACAAGATCACACCAGAAAGGTCACCAAATGAATAACTTGATACTCCCATTTTCATGCTAATATTTTGAGTGCGAAGCATAAAAATAACTCCTTTTTGAAAATCTCTGGCCTATTTGTGGGATTCAATGTCATGCCACAGATGGGACGCGACGACGATCAACCACTGAAACAGAATAAACCCAACAATATAGACAAATGATACAATAATCCCAAGTGAAACAGAGTCTAAAGCAGCGGAAATAACTACAAGTACGGTACGATTACAAATACATCCCAACAACATCCAAATAACTTACAATCCAGAACTAAGAAATAAAGTACACATCACACCACAAGCTTAAGTGTCAAGGGTCCTACACCCTTAAGTTACAGTCCAGAATGGAAGAGAATAAAAGAGAGTCCAACATCAATAAAAATAAAAGAAACAAGCCCAGCAACATCAACAACAATATAAAGTAAGTCCAACAGGCGGAGCACGGGAATTCAGTCCGTGGTAGGTTCGGCATCTTCAACGTAGTCCTCATCTAAAGGTTAGAAAACAGGAGAGGATGAGACAGAAATCTCAGTGGATGGGGTGATCGTGTGCAAGTGTGGCGACATATATATAGTTAATGCGAGAAAAACAGTTATATGAAAACGCGTGAGATATGATGCATGATTTCACACACAGTCCACAAGCGTCATGATAAATATATTTAAGTAATATATTTATACAGTTTAAGAAAACAGTTCGTGATCACACAGGCACTATGTGATTCAAGCAAGATAGGTAGGATTGCGTACGGAATGTAACGCCAATACTATGCAAGATAAATAATGGTTGCGTACGGATTTGTAGCGCCAACCAATGCAATACAAGTAGAGGTTGCATACGGATTTGTAGCGCCAACCAAATGGGTCCGATTAACTCCCGAATCGTGTGGATCAGACAGCGATTCCTTCGTTCTTTTTTGTAACTCCCCGAGCAAGATGGTCCAACACCTGTCACCTTATCGCTCCATAGGCAAAGACAAATCCATAGTAGAGCTAGCTAGGCCCGGATTGTCATAATTATGATTATACCTCAAGTACTACGACCCGCTTCCCTTGGACAAACTCTGTCCCTCAGTTGCGGGATTAGGACGATGGGTCCGGAGAGTGGAATAGCAGCCGAGTTGCCCGGTTCCATCCTCGACGTATCCATTCCGACTGTGAGCTCGACACACCAAGTTGACTTAGGCAGGAAAGTAAATACAAGTTCAGGTAGTCAACCAGGCAGTCGAGTATTATTGATTCAGGGAAGCAGTTCAGGAAAAATTTTCGAAAAATTGCGAGTGGCAATTATGGCGTTGGTGGAGTTATTTGGATGAAGATAATTATCGAGAGGATAAGAAATCTTCGATATCTTGAAAGATTAGGTGGAACATGAGTCCCCTTATAGATTCGAAATCGCAAGACGAGGAAGTCGCCCCGCGATCGTGTATTAATCGGTCAAGACGATCCGATAAGTCAAGGGATTTTTGAGAAAATAAAATATTTTAATTAATTATTAAAGTCAGAGGGTCCAGGGCTGTTTCTTTAAAAGAAAAATAATTTGAGTTAGGTCCTTGTTAAAAGAAAATTTACAATTAGCCCCGTTTTGTAAAAACCAATACTTTTGGGGTTAAAAATTGAATAAATAAATGTCCCGACCTTGAACAATTATGAGGTCAGTTCCTAAATTCTCTAAATTATTCAAATATTCAGGGTTTTAAAGTTTTGAGGTTGAATTTTTATAAAATATCACATTGGCCCCAAATTTGTTAATATTGTCATTTTGGGCCCTATGTTTAAAATAATTGGAACTCACAAACCGGAAGGGCTTTTAATGTGATTCCAGTTGAAAAATGTCACTAAGGTCAGTGGAATATTGGGACAAAAACAGTTTTAAAACAAAATAAGTATAGGTCCCTTAACTTTTGAAAATCTCATTTTTGTCCCATTTTGAAATAATTGCCTTTAAAGCTTTTAGGGGTCCAATTGTTATGAAATTTGAACCTTGGGTCCGCAATATAATTATGTTATAGTTAAATTAGTATTTACAGGTACATGGGCTGTATAAGTCCTGGAAATTTCATTTGGGTCCTAAAGTTTAATCTTTTACAATTTGGTCCCTCAATTTTAGTAAAATTACTTTCCAAGCTCTAAACACTTGGATTTTTGGAATACAGTTAAAATATGTTATTTCCAGTCCCCTAAGAGTCAAAATTTCAAATTTTAAAAATAGGGTCTGGTACAGTTTCGAAAATTGCAATGTAGCCCTTAAACTTCCAAAATTTTACAATCTAGTCCTTGGGCTTTTAAGGGTTGATTTTATTTATCTTAAAACTCTTAAAACTTTATTAAAATGTCCAAAAGTCATTTTTGAACCTGAGTACAGTCCCAAAACTCGAACAGAGGGGTCTCTTAAGTTTTATTTTCTTGCAATTAAGTCCACCAACTTTCCATTTTTGTATTTTAAGTCCAAAAAATGAAATTTAATCAATTATGCTCGACTTGTCCAGGTTATAAGTCATACAAAATATGGATTTCAAGGATCATACACATGCATGTCCATCTCATACAAGAATTCATCAAATATAACAACAAAGTGTACATGCATGCACCTATTTTTCAATAAATAGCATTTTTGAGCAACACTTGAGAAATTTTCACAACTTGATACAAGAATTTAACATGAAATACATAATATATATATATATATATATCTCAAGTGCTCAATAACAAAATACTACATGCATTTGAGAAAAACACCTAGAAGTTGGAATAATTTTTCCACCCACCTTAAAATTGGATAGTTGTGAAATAAATGGATAAATTTCACAACTTGATTATGAAGTCACTTAGGTCAGCCCCTAAGTCAAGAAATACTAAAAATTAATAGTTAGAAAAATGAGTGAAAAATTAAGGAGAAAAAGAAGAAGGTGGGAAAATTGGAAATACTACACTTTACCTTGTGTAGTAGATGAAATGGAACTAATAGAAGCTTCAAAGTTGGAATTTTTGGCTCACCCTCAAAACCACTTATGGTCAGCCCCTATTTCTCAAAAATGAAAAAGGAGTGTTAAAATTTGATGAAAATAGGAAGTAGAAGAGAAAAGGGCACTAGTGTCCAAATCTTACCTTACAGTCCAAATTCTCCAACAATTTCTCTTCAAGTCTTCTAAGTTGACCACAATGCTTGCATGTCCTTATGTAGTCTCCTATGTGTACCTCCAAAAGTCAAAATTAAACTTAAGTTAAGAAGAGAAGGTGACGAGTTATAGGATATCAAGTTGAATTGAAGAACAAAATTTCTTACCTTTGTGAGAGGAGGGTTCGAAATTTATGAAGAAGTAGGAAGAATGTTTGTGTTTTTGTTAAGTGTTTGAAGAAAGAGGAAGTGTTTGATGATATCAAGAAGATATTCTTGAAGATGTGAAGAATGTTTGAAGATATGAATAATGTATTCTTGAAGATATGAAGGTATGTTTGAAGATGTGAAGGATGTGTTCTTGAAGATTTGAAGATGTGAAGGATGTGTTCTTGAAGGTTTGAAGATATGAAAGAATTGTTCTTGAAGATTTGAAGATGTGAAGGAATTGTAGAGAGAAGGAGGAGAATGTTTAGAGAGAAGGAAGAGAATTTGCTTGAAGATTAAAATGTGTTGGATGAAATTTTTGACAAATTGTTTTTGTAAAAATGGCCTAATGGCTGTCCACATGAGAGAGAGGGGGAGGAAATTTTTGTTCAATTTTCATGTCTTGTAATTTGTCTCTTACATGGAGACAAAAGGGCAGTCAAAGGTATGGGCAAAGGATGGGTAAGGAAAGAATGTTGGGTGAGTGGGAATAAGTTGGGGAAATTAATATTAAAGAATTAATGTATAAGATAATGTGTATAATGTTTGAATTAATGGTGTAATTATACACAAGACGACTAACATAAGGTGTATGTACAAGAGTTGGAAGATATTTCTACACCAAAATGGTCATCATTGCCGTCCACTTAAGGGCAATTGTGGTATTTTTATTTTTTTTTGTCCCAAATTTGATGATAATAGATGAATAATATTAATCTCCAAAATAATTAGTGATTTCCTTGATCACTTATAAGTCTTATGATCACTTATTCTAAATCAAATTCTTAATTCTATAAGGTATAAGTCTCTAAAATAAATAGTCTCTTAAAATTCTAAGGTGACTAATAAATACACAAATAGTAATAATGATCAATCAAATGATCATTAATGTAAAATAAAATTATTAAATGATTATGATCACAAGTAATAAATAAAAATAAATTTTAATGCAAAAATATATTTATTATTAATATTTACCCGTCAAAGTGACGCGGCAAAATAGTCGATAAAATACATAGACGATAAAAGGATCAATTACACGCTCAAAAAAATCGGGGGCTTCACATCCTCCCCTCCTTAAAAGAATTTGGTCCCAAATTCTCTTCAGAATAGCTCTGTATATTGATTCCTCATGTCTTCTTCCATTTCCCACGTTGTGTCTTCGTCTCGGTTGTGGTTCTGCCACACCACTTTAACCATCGGAATCTCTCTCTCACGCAACTGACGTATCTGCTGGTCAATTATTCGGATCGGCTTCTCGGTGTAGGATAAATTTTCCATCAGAGGACGAGTATCACGAGTGATGATATGTTTGGGGTCTGGTTGATACTTCTTCAATCTTGATACGTGGAATACATCGTGCATTCCTGCATATTGTGCTGGTAACTCGAGTCGGTAGGCTAACTTCCCGATCCTCTGCAAAATATTGTAAGGTCCAACATATATAGGACTCAACTTGCCTCATTTCTTTGGATTGATCAATCCTTTTCGTGGTGAGAGTCTGAGAAATACTTCATCTCCGGCTTCAAATTCCAAATCCTTTCTCCTCTTATCCGCGTAACTCTTTTGGCGGCTCTGAGCTGTGCGGATCCGTTCCTTGATCAGCTTGACCTTCTCCATGGCCTCCTGAACTAAGTCGACCTTTGGAATCAAGGGCGACTTTCGTTTCTCTTTTGGAGTCCATTAGTCATCAATCTCCCAGTGTAGTGGGGATCTACATTTTTGCCCATATAGTGCCTCGTAGGGTGCCATCCCAATCGTGGCCTGATAGCTGTTATTTTAGGCGAACTCGGCCAATGGTAGGTGTGAATCCCAACTTCTTTGGAAATCCAACGTGCAGGCTCGCAACATATCTTCCAGGGTTTGAATCGTTCGCTCAGACTGTCCATCAGTTTGTGGATGTGCTGTTGTGCTGAAACTTAGCGAGGTACCTAATTCCTCGTGCAAGAACTTCCAAAATCTGGAGACAAACCTCGGGTCTCTGTCTGGTACTATGTCGACTGGTACTCCATGCAGTCGAATGATCTCTCGGATATAAATCTATGCAAGCTTCTGCAAGCTATCAGTCTTCTTGATGGGTAAAAAGTGTGCAGATTTCGTGAGTCGGTCTACGACTACCCATATGGCATCATGGCCTCCTCTGGTCCTTGGTAGATCCATCACGAAGTCCATCGTTATGTGTTCCCATTTCCACTCGGGAATTCTCAATGGCTGTAGTAAACCAGATGGTCGTTGGTGTTCTGCTTTTACTCGTTGACAAGTCAAACATCTCGCAACGAACTCCGCTACCTGATTCTTCATGTTTACCCACCAATAATTCCGTTTAAAGTCCTTATACATATTGTTTCCTCCAGGATGTATAGTGTATTTCGAACGGTGTGCCTCTGCTATGATTCTATTCTTAATCTGTTCGTCACTCGGTACACAAAATCGATTCTGGAATCTGATAATCCCATCTTCATGCACCGAGAATTCTGATCTCTCTCCTTTAAGTATCTTCTCCTTCAGTTTTTGAAGATGCACATCTGTCCCCTGTGCTTCCTTGATCTCGTTCAGAAGATCGGGTTTAACCGAAATGTTAGCACATGAAATCTGAGTATTGGTTCTCGTCGGATTCCAATTGCTCAGCTCTTCTAATGATTCCCACTTTCGAATCATAAGTCTGGCTAAGCTTGCCTTTCTGCTCAAGGCGTCAGCTACTACGTTAGCTTTCCCGGGATGGTATTGAATATCAAAGTGATAGTCCTCAATTAACTCCATCCATCTCCGTTGCCTCAGATTGAGGTTTTTCTGAGAGAATAAATACTTCAAGCTGTTGTGATCTGAGAAAACCGTGAATGCTGCTCCGTGAGATAGTGCCTCCATTTCTTTAACGCAAACACTATCGCCGCCAATTCCAAGCCATGCGTTGGGTAATTGGCCTCATACAGCTTGAGCTTTCGTGATGCATAAGCGATGACCTTTCCTTCCTGCATGAGTACTGCTCCTAGTCCTTCCTTTGATGCATCACTGTAGACGACAAAGTTTTCCGTTCCCCTTGGAAGGGCTAAGATTGGAGCTGTAGTAAGTCGTTTCTTCAGCTCTTGGAAATTACCCTCGCACTTGTCATTCCATTCAAACTTGACTTGCTTCTGGGTTAGTCGAGTGAGTGGTCCGGCTATCTTGGAGAAATCACGATAAATCTTTGATAATATCCAGCTAGTCCTAAGAAACTCCTGATCTCTATTACAGACTCGGGTTGTTTCCATTCAACCACTGTTTGTACCTTCGATGGATCTACTGCGATCCCATTGCCGAATACTATGTGTCCCAAGAATGCGACTTCACTAAGATAAAATTCACACTTGCTGAACTTGGCATACAGCTTATGCTCTCGTAGTGTTTCCAAAACGATTTTCAGATGACGTTCGTGCTCTTCTCTAGACTTAGAGTATACGAGTATGTCATCAATGAATATCACTACGAACTGATCCAAATAGGGTCGAAAGACTCGATGCATCAGATCCATAAACGTTGTTGGTGCGTTCGTCAGACCGAAAGGCATCACTACAAACTCGTTGTGTCCATATCTGGTTTGAAATGCAGTTTTGGAAATGTCTTCTTCGCGGATCTTCAGTTGGTAATATCCTTGTTGTAAATAAAACTTCGAGTACACCGTCGCTCCTTGATGTTGATCAAACAGTTCATCTATCCGGGAGGGGATATTTGTTCTTGATGGTCACGCTATTAAGACCGCGATAATCTATATACACGATCTTAATGTGCCATCCTTCTTCTTGACAAAGACCGGTGCTCCCCATGGAGACGTTCTTGGTCGAATAAATCCTACATCCATCGAACTCGCGGTGAGTCTTCAACTCTTGTAACTCAAGAGGAGCCATTCTATACGGCGTTCTAGCAATCGGGGCGGTTCCCGGTGATACCTCGATGGTGAACTCGACTTCCCTATCTAGAGGGACAGTGGTGAGTTCTTGTGGAAATACATCCGTGTATTCCAATACTATAGGTACTTGGTTAATTTGTGTCTCAACCTTGGGTTTGTTAATTACAAACGCCAAGTACCCTTGTGCCCCTCTAGAGATCGCTTTCGCTTTCATTTTTGAAATGATTGGGGCAATCTTAACTCGTGCCCTTCCCGAAATTTCCACTTTGGGCTTTCAGGGTTCACATAGCTTAATGGACTTGCGATGGCAATCCATTTGTGCATGGTGTGCAGACAACCAATTCATTCCCAATATCACATCGTATTCAGATATAGGTAATAAGATCAAATCGACAGGAAAATTTATCTCATCAATCTTAACTTCGCATGTATTATAGATAATATATGTTATCTGGCTTGCGCCCATAGGAGTTGACACTTCTAGACATATAGGCATATGTTCCATGCATGCATGCAACTTGTGTACAAAATGCGGTGCGACAAATGAATGCGTTGATCCAGGGTCAAATAGTATTTTAGCGTAGTGGTTAGATACTAGAAGCGTACCTTCCACCACGTCTGTTGCCTCCAGAGCCTCAAGTCCGGCTAGCGCAAATGCTCGGCGAGCATCCTGCCCGATTACCCTAGCCATTGCCGGCTTCCTGGGCCGCACTGCTGTTTGGTTCGGTCTTCGTACTCGAGCAATCTTTTAGCTGGTGTTGATTACTACCACACAGCGCAAACACCTTCCTGTTTACGCCCATGTGATCATTGGCGAGTATGTCTAGATTTACGGCAATGTGCAAACACTTGACCCGCTTTCCTGTCTTTGGTCATTTCCCTTTGTCCGTCTTATTAATGGTCACTTCAAACTTAGCAGTGTTTAGATGGTTGTCCCACAATGTCCTTTTGAGACTGTTTGATGGCCTACTCTGCTGAATCTGGCCCAATACGGTTCATCCCGACTCGATGCGGAGAGAGCGCCTTTACCGCTGGCCGAGTAGGTTGTCATTTCAACGATCAAAAGTTGTTTTTGAAGTTCAGCTTCAATCCTCGTGTGAACTTATACAGTTTGTCCTCTTCAGATCTTGATTGTCCCAGAGCATATTTGGACAACCGATGAAATTCGGACTCATCCGAGCTCTGAGATATGCTCCCCTTCCTCAACCTATGGAATTCATCCGGCGTGCCTCTTTCACAACTTTGTGGAATGTACTATTCATTGAATTCACCAGAAATTTCCCCATGTTCGCTACTCGGTCCTGTTCCCACCTTCTCTCAACCGCTCTCCACGGTCTTTAGCGGCCGATTCCAGGCATTTAAATACGACGAGTGTGACTTTGGTCATCCGAATATTGAGAGCATTGAAGATATTCTCGATTTCTCAATCCATTCCTCCGCCTTTAGGTCATCCGGCTCTCCTAAGAAAGCCGGTGGGTCGAACAGTAGGAATCGCTCCAACGTGCGATCGTTCGCCTCTCAAAGGCGGGTTCGGGAACACGCTGTTGAGGCTCGCTTGTTGCCTCATGAAAACCAAGATTTGCTATAGGGCCCTGTGCGATTAAGTTATCTCCTGCAGTGGTGGAGGAGGCGGTGGTAATTTGGGTGAGGTACCCGTTCCCTAGGTACTTCATCATTCCCTTGGGGAACTCGACTTCCCTATCTAGAGAGATAGTGGTGAGTTCTTGTGGAAATACATCCGTGTATTCCGATACTATAGGTACTTGGTTAATTTGTGTCTCAACCTTGGGTTTGTTAATTACAAACGCCAAGTACCTTTGTGCCCCTCTAGAGATCGCTTTCATTTTGAAATGATTGGGGCAATCTTAACTCGTGCCCTTCCCGAAATTTCCACTTTGGGCTTTCCGGGTTCACATAGCTTAATGGACTTGCGATGGCAGTCCATTTGTGCATGGTGTGCAGACAACCAATTCATTCCCAATATCACGTCGTATTCGGATATAGGTAATAAGATCAAATCGACAGGAAAATTTATCTCATCAATCTTAACTTCGCATGTATTATAGATAATATATGTTATCTGGCTTGCGCCCATAGGAGTTGACACTTCTAGACATATAGGCATATGTTCCATGCATGCATGCAACTTGTGTACAAAATGCGGTGCGACAAATGAATGCGTTGATCCAGGGTCAAATAGTATTTTAGCGTAGTGGTTAGATACTAGAAGCGTACCTTCCACCACGTCTGTTGCCTCCGGAGCCTCATGTCCGGCTAGCGCAAATGCTCGAGCGGGCATCCTTGCCCGATTACCCTAGCCATTGCCTGGCTTCTGCGGCTGCACCTGTTTGGTTCGGTCTTCGTACTTCGAGCAATCTTTTAGCTGGTGTTGATTACTACCACAGCGCAAACACCTTCCCTGTTTACGCCAACAGTCATTGGCAGTATGTCCTAGTTTCTGGCAATGTGCAAACACTTGACCCGGCTTTCCCTGTGCTGGTCATTTCCCTTTGTCCGTCTTATTAACTGGTCACTTCTGAAACTTAGCAGGCTGCTTAGATGGTTGTCCCACAGCTGTCCTTTTGAGACTGTTTGATGGCCTACTCTGCTGAATCTGTCCAATACGGTTTGATCCCCGACTCGATGCGGAGAGCTGCCTTTACCGCGGCTGAGTAGGTTGTCATTTCAACAGTCAAAAGTTGTTTTTGAAGTTCCAACTTCAATCCTCGTGTGAACTTGTACAGTTTGTCCTCTTCTGTACTGATTGTCCCCAGAGCATATTTGGACAACCGATGAAATTCGGACTCATACTGAGCTACAGATATGTTCCCCTTCCTCAACCTATGGAATTCATCCCCGTGCCTCTTTCACAACCCGTGGAATGTACTATTCATTGAATTCAGCCAGAAATTTCCCATGTTCAAGCTACTCGGTCCTGTTTCCCACCTTCTCTCAATCGCTCTCCACCCAGTCTTTAGCGGCCGATTCCAGCATTTAAATACGACGAGTGTGACTTTCTCGGTCATCGAATATTGAGAGCATTGAAGATATTCTCCAGTTTCTCAATCCATTCCTCCGCCTTTAGGTCATCTGGCTCTCCTAAGAAAGCCGGTGGGTCGAACCGTAGGAATCGCTCCAACGTGCGATCGTTCGCCTCTCAGGCGGGTTCGGGAACACGCTGTTGAGGCTCTGCTTGTTGCCTCATGAAAACCAGTATTTGCTATAGGGCCTGTGCAGTTAAGTTATCTCCTGCAGCTGGTGGAGGAGGCGGTGGTAATTTGGGTGAGGGTACCCGTTCCCTAGGTACTTCATCATTCCCTTGGGGAACTCGACGAGGTCTTCCGCGTCCACGATGTTCAGCCATTCTGTATCTTGAAGTTTTAGTTGCAATCCACGAGTAAATGAATCCAATAAATATTTGCGTATAACAAGTTATATCATAGGGAAAGTAACAGTAATGCACAAGACACTGAATAAATAGAAAAGGCATATCCATTAATATGAAAATTTGAATACACCCAAGAAGTTCATACAACAGTAATACAGAGTCGAAGATACATCTGAAATCAGAATACAACTGAATCAAATACAACAGAAAGCAAAGTACAACATAATGGAATATGCGTCTACAACAACACGAGTACAATCTAACAAATAAGCTAACTACTCGGTGAGGTCGCCGTCATCATCACTAGCGGCTACATCAACAATCGGGACCTGGTCGGGCTGAGGTGGCGCCTCGACATCAGGCCAATCGATGAGATCCTGCCACTGCTCAAGTCCCTGTGCATCATCAAGCGGGGCAGCCTCAAGCGCCTCAGGCTCCCCGACCTCGACTGGATCCTCCTCGGGATCCTCCTCGGCGTTGGGTACGGGCTCCGCCTCGGGCGGTGGCAATGGAGGCGCATTAGCTGCTAAAGCAGCCTCTAAGGTAGCATCTCGCTGGGCTAGGGCCTGCGTAAGATCCTCGATCACGGTCATTTGTTTGATGAGGGTCTCCTCCAAGCGGTCAATAGTATCCCGAGACATGTGGGCGTCCATCTCCCACTTTTGGCGGCCATCACTCGCTCTCTTTATTTTCTCTCGCATATTATCCAGGCGCTCCTGGATAATCTGTATCTGATCCTCCCGCACCCGTATAGTGTTGTCGCGGTCCTTAACAATGATGGTCAACTCGTTCTTTTTGTCTTGACTCCTTGCCAGGCGCTGTGTCAAGTCCCGGTTACGATGGCGCTCCTCGGACAACTGTGAGGTAGCTCGAATGCTCTCCCAATGCCAATGAATTGTAAGTGCTCGAAAGTAATCCCGCTCAGCACGGGCCTCGAAAACGTCCCACTAGGTAGGTGGCGCCGGCTCCATCCTGATCAAACAAAACTAAGGCGGATTAGACAAGGTAAAGGAAAGATAAGGAAGGAATAAGGAAAAAATGAATAAAGAAAGTCAGTCAAGAGTCAACTAAGTCAAGACAAGTATAACTATGGAATCTCCAAGTATACGTTCTAACTTAGTTTAAACATCAATAATACGGTTCTACGCCAATTTGAAATCGACCACTTAAACAGAATAAACCTAATAATCTAGACAAATGCTACAACAATCCCAAGTGAAACAGAGTCTAAAGCAGCGGAAATAACTACAAGTACGGTACTGTGAGGCCCCGAATTTTAACAACGTGAGATACGGTGTTATGTAGTGATTATTTATTCGGCTATGTATCACAAACCTATTATTAATGAAACGCGACTCGACTTTTATTTATTTCTTCCAATGTCAATTACGTCGTCCTTATTTTCGAGCGTAATGATTTTATATTCTCCTCTAGTACTAATACTTGGTCGATTAACTACGACTTTAGAAATATTAGATCCCGATAATTTAGGAGTATATTCCAATCCTTATTCAAATATTTCTTCTTATTCTATAATTTATCCTAACTAATTTCCAATTTATTTTTGGAATACACATTTGTTATTTCACATCTTTATTTTAAATTTCTAAATATTTAATTATGGATATCTATACATTTTATTTTTTTTCCCTCAATTTTATAAAGAAAAGAAACCAAATATTTTTTTTCTTTTTCCCCTAATTTTTGAAATTACCACTTTAAATGGGGAAATTAACTCAATTTTTCTTCCACCACTATTTTTATCATTTTGTATCTCCCAACTAGTTAATTATTGGACAAATAAATTGATAAATTCATTTCTATTTTTTTTTATATCTTGCAAGCCTACAATTTAAAAGTTTCTCTACAAATCCCACTACATCTTGGTCAAACAAAACAAAATGATTCCCCTAAAACCTAGCTTTTGGCCAATTGTCCCTAAGAAAGTAACCTAGCTATTAATTTATGTCCTAACTTCCCCAATTATTATCCTAGTCATCATTTAACCAAAACAAAACACAAATCTTCTCTCCAACTTCTCTCAAAAAATCCTCCAACATTTTCTCTAAGCATAAGTTCATCTTCTTCTTCAAACCTTCAAACACTTAATTTCAAGAACACCCCTTCTACTTCAACAAAAATTCGAACACCCCTTCAACAAGGTAAGAAATTGTGTTCTAAAAATCATCTTGTTATCTTCTAACTCATCATCATCACTTCTTAACCTAAGTTTGATTTTGGTTTGAGGTATACTTAGAAAACTTGGAAGACACTAAGAGCCTTACAATCATCTTGAAAATGACTTCAAAACTTTGAAGATTTTGAAGAGAAATTGGACTATAAGGTAAGAAATGAGATTTTTAGTATATTTTCTTCTTCTCTTCTATTTTCCAAAATTTTGATACTCCATTTTCATTTTTGTACTTTTAGGGGCTGACCTTAAGAGTTGTTTTAAGAGTGAGCAAGGAGACCCATTTTGAGACCTCTACTAGTCTCATTTCATCTACTACACAAGGTAAGTGTAGTTTTACCAATTTTCTTCACCTCCTTCTTCTTTCCTTAAATTTTTAACCTCACTTCCTAACTCCTACATTTTTTTGATATTCCTTGACCTAGGGGGCTGACCTAAGTCACTTCTCCTTCAAGAGTGATTTATTTCATCTTTCACCAACAAGTTCATTTTTAAGGTGGGTGGAAAAATCTTTCCAACTTCTAGGTGTTTTTACTTAAAATGCATGTAGTATTTTGATGTTGAGCACTTGAGATATATATGTTATGTATTTCATGTTAATTTCTTGTATCAAGTTGAAAATTTCTCAAGTATGGCTCAAAAATGCTATTTGTTGAAAAATAAGTGCATACATGTACACTTTATTGTGATATTTGGTGAATGCTTGTGTGAATGGACTTGTATATGTATGACTCTTGAAATCCATGTTTTGTATGACTTATAACCTGGACAAGTCGAGCATAATTGATTAAATTTCAATTTTTGGACTTAAAATGCAAAAATGGAAAGTTGGTGGACTTAATTGCAAGAAAATACAACTTAAGGGACCGTCTGTAATTTTCGAGTTTTGGGACTGTACTCAGGTTCAAAAATGATGTTTGGACATTTTAATAAAGTTTTAAGAGTTTTTAGATAAATAAAATCAACCCTTAAAAGCCCAAGGACTAGATTGTAAAATTTTAGAAGTTTAAGGGCTATATTGTAATTTTTGAAACTGTACCAGAACCTATTTTTAAAATTTGAAATTTTAACTCTTAAGGGACTGGAAATAACATATTTTAAGTGTATTAAAAAATTCAAGTGTTTAGAGCTTGGAAAGTAATTTTATAAAAATTGAGGGACCAAATCGTAAAAGATTAAAATTGAGGACCAAAATAAAATTTCCAGGACTTATGCAGTCCATGCACCTGGAAATACTAATTTAACTATAACATAATTTTATTTTGGACCCAAGGTTCAAATTTCATAACAATTGGACCCCTAAAAGCCTTAAAGGCAATTATTTCAAAATGCGACAAAAATGATATTTTCAAAAATTAAGGGACCTATACTTATTTCCTTTTAAAACTGTTTTTGTCCCAATATCCCACTGACCTTATATTTTACAACTGGAATCACATTAAAAGCCCTTCCGGTTTGTGAGTTCCAATTATTTTAAACTTAGGGCCCGAAATGACAATTTTAACAAATTTGGGGCCAATGTGAGAATTTTATAAAAACTCGACCTCAAAACTATAAAAGCCTGAATCTCTGAAGAATTTAGAGAATTTAGGAACTGACCTCATAATTTTTCAAGGTCGGGACATTTACTTATTCAATTTTTAACCCCAAAAGTATTGGTTTTTACAAAACGGGGCTAATTGTAAATTTTCTTTTTACAAGGACCTAACTCAAATTATTTCTCTTTTAATGAAACAGCCCTGGACCCTCTGACTTTTAATAATGATATAAAAGATTTTATTTTCTTAAAACACCTTGGCTTATCGGATCGTCTTGACCGATCAATACGCGATTGCGGGGCGACTTCCTCGTCTTGCGATTTCGAATCTATAACGGGACTTATGTTCTACCTAATCTTTCAAGATATCGAAGATTGCTTATCCTCCCGATAATCATCTTCATCCAAATAACTCCACCAACGCCATAATTGCCACTCGTGATTTTTCGAAAATTTTCCTAAACTGCTTCCCTGAATCAATAATGCTCGACTACCTGGTTGACTACCTGAACTTGTATTTACTTTCTTGGCCGAGTCAACTTGGTGTGTCGAGCTCATAGTCGGAATGGATACGTCGGGGATAGAAGCGGGCAGCTCGGCTGCTATTCCACTTTCCGGCCCCATCGTCCTAATCCCGCAACTGAGGGACGGAGTTTGTCCAAGGGAAGCGGGTCGTAGCACTTGAGGTATAATCATGATTATGACAAATCCGAGCCTAGCTAGCTCCTTTGTGGATTTTGTCTTTGCCTATGGAGCGATAAGGTGATAGGTCTTGGACCATCTTGCTCGGGAGTTACAAGAAAGAATGAAGGAATGCTGTCCGATCCACACGATTCGAGTTAATCGGACCCATTTGGTTGGCGCTACAAATCCGCACGCAACCGCTACTTGTACTGCAATGGTTGGCGCTACAACCCGACGCAACCGCTACTTGTCTTGCATAGGATTGGCGCTACAAATCAAGACGCAATCCTCTGTCTTGCTTGAATCACATAGTGCCTGTGTGACCACAAACTATTTTTCTTAAAATATAGGTATATTACTTAAATATATTTCTCACGACGCTTGTGGGCCGTGTGTGAAATCACGCATCATATCTCACGCATTTTTCATACGACTATTTTCATGCATCAATATATATATCGCCACACTTACACACGATCACCCCATCCACCGAGATTTTGTCTCATTCCCTCCCGTTTTCTAACCTTTAGATGGGGACGATGTTGAGGATGTCGACCCGACCCATGATTGTTGACCCTCGCCCCCGCTGTCGAACTTGTACCATCTTTCGATGATTGTACTTATTTCATGTACTTACGCGGATGTTGGACTCCTTTTATCCTCGCTACTCTTTTCTCTCTTCGATTGTAATTTGAGGGCGTAGGACCTTCGACGTTTAAGATTTGGATATGGTGTTCTTTACGCTTAAGTTTTGGCACGTAAACTTATTCAGATTATTATGTCGGATGTATTTGGACCTCATTAGACTTTAAGTTGTAATCCGTACTTATGTTTATTTTATTTCCGCTGCTTTAGACTCTCTTTTACTTGGAGTTATTTGTATCATTTGTCTAGACTGTTGGTTTATTTCTGTTTAAGTGGTTGATTGTCGTCGCGTCGCGTTTGGGGCGTGACATGTACGATTACAAATACATCCCAACAACATCCAAATAACTTACAGTCCAGAACTAAGAAATAAAGTACACATCACACCACAAGCTTAAGTGTCAAGAGTCCTACGCCCTTAAGTTACAGTCCAGAATGGAAGAGAATAAAAGAGAGTCCAACAGCAATAAAAATAAAAGAAACAAGTACAACAACATCAACAACAATAGAAAGTAAGTCTAACAGGCGGAGCACGGGAATTCAGTCCGTGGTAGGTTCAACATCTTCAACGTAGTCCTCATCTAAAGGTTAGAAAACAGGAGGGGGTGAGACATAAATCTCAGTGGATGGGGTGATCGTGTGCAAGTGTGGCGACATATATATATAGTTAATGCGAGAAAAAACGTTATATGAAAACGCGTGAGATATGATGCATGATTTCACACACAGTCCACAAGCGTCGTGATAAATATATTTGAGTAATATACTTATACAGTTTAAGAAAACAGTTCGTGGTCACACAGGCACTATGTGATTCAAGCAAGATAGGTAGGATTGCGTACGGAATATAACGCCAATCCTATGCAAGACAAATAATGGTTGCGTACGGATTTGTAGCGTCAACCAATGCAATACAAGTAGCGGTTGCGTACGGATTTGTAGCGCCAACCAAACGGGTCCGATTAACTCCAGAATCGTGTGGATCAGACAGCGATTCCTTCGTTCTTCTTTGTAACTCCCGAGCAAGATGATCCAAGACTGTCACCTTATCGCTCCATAAGCAAAGACAAATCCACAAAGAGAGCTAGCTAGGCCTTGATTGTCATAATCATGATTATACCTCAAGTACTACGACCCGATTCCTTGGACAAACTCCGTCCCTTAGTTGCGGGATTAGGACGATGCGGCCGGAGAGTGGAGTAGCAGCCGAGCCGCCAGTTCCATCCCCGACGTATCCATTCCGATCGTGAGCTCGACACACCAAGTTGATTTCAGCAGAAAGTAAATACAAGTTCGAGTAGTCAACCAGGCAATGAGTATTATTGATTGAGGGGAAGCGATTCGGGAAAGAATTTTGAAAAATTGCGAGTGACAATTATGGCGTTGGTAGAGTTATTTGGATGAAGATGATTATCGAGAGGATAAGCAATCTTCGATATCTTGAAAGATTAGGTGGAACATGAGTCCCGTTATAGATTCGAAATCGCAAGACGAGGAAGTCGCCCCGCGATCGTGTATTAATCGGTCAAGACGATCCGATAAGTCAAGGGATTTTTGAGAAAATAAAATATTTTAATTAATTATTAAAGTCAGAGGGTCCGGGGCTGTTTCTTTAAAAGAAAAATAATTTGAATTAGGTCCTTGTTAAAAGAAAATTTACAATTAGCCCCGTTTTGTAAAAACCAATACTTTTGGGGTTAAAAATTAAATAAATAAATGTCCCGACCTTTAAAAATTATGAGGTCAGCTCTTAAATTCTCTAAATTGTTCAGAGATTCAGGTTTTTAAAGTTTTGAGGTCGAGTTTTTATAAAAATATCATATTGGCCCCAAATTTGTTAAAATTGTCATTTCGGGCCCTAAGTTTAAAATAATTGGAACTCACAAACCGGAAGGGCTTTTAATGTGATTCCAATTGGAAAATGTCACTAAGGTAAGTGGGATATTGGGACAAAAACAGTTTTAAAACGAAATAAGTATAGGTCCCTTAACTTTTGAAAATCTCATTTTTTTTTCCATTTTGAAATAATTGCCTTTAAGGCTTTTAGGGGTCCAATTGTTATGAAATTTGAACCTTGGGTCCAAAATATAATTATGTTATAGTTAAATTAGTATTTCCAGGTACATGGGCTGTATAAGTCCTGGAAATTTCATTTGGGTCCTCAAGTTTAATCTTTTACAATTTGGTCCCTCAATTTTAGTAAAATTACTTTCCAAGCTCTAAACACTTGGATTTTTGGAATACAATTAAAATATATTATTTCCAGTCCCTTAAGAGTTACAATTTAAAATTTTAAAAATAGGGTCTGGTACAGTTTCAAAAATTGCAATGTAGCCCTTAAACTTCCAAAATTTTACAATCTAGTCCTTGGGCTTTTAAGGGTTGATTTTATTTATCTTAAAACTCTTAAAACTTTATTAAAATGTCCAAAAGTCATTTTTGAACCTGAGTACAGTCCCAAAACTCGAAAATTATAGAGGGGTCCCTTAAGTTTTCTTTTCTTGCAATTAAGTCCACCAACTTTCCATTTTTGCATTTTAAGTCCAAATAATGAAATTTAATCAATTATGCTCGACTTGTCCAGGTTATAAGTCATACAAAACATGGATTTCAAGGATCATACACATGCATGTCCATCTCATACAAGAATTCATCAAATACAACAATAAAGTGTACATGCATGCACCTATTTTTCAATAAATAGCATTTTTGAGCAACACTTGAGAAATTTTCACAACTTGATACAAGAATTTAACATGCAATACATAATATATATATATCTCAAGTGCTCAATAACAAAATACTACATGCATTTGAGAAAAACACCTAGAAGTTGGAAAGATTTTTTCACCCACCTTAAAATTGGATAGTTGTGAAATAAAATGATAAATTTCACAACTTGATTATGAAGTCACTTAGGTCAGCCCCTAAGTCAATAATTACCAAAAATTAATAGTTAGAAAAATGAGTGAAAAATTAAGGAGAAAAAGAAGAAGGTGAGAAAATTGGAAATACTACACTTTACCTTGTGTAGTAGATGAAATGGAACTAGTAGAAGCTTCAAAGTTGGAATTTTTGGCTCACCCTCAAAACCACTTATGGTCAGCCCCTATTTCTCAAAAATAAAAAAGGGGTGTTAAAATTTGAAGAAAATAGGAAGAAGAAGAGAAAAGGGCACTAGTGTCCAAATCTTACCTTATAGTCCAAATTCTCCAACAATTTCTCTTCAAGTCTTCTAAGGTGACCACAATGCTTGCATGTCCTTATGTAGTCTCCTATGTGTACCTCCAAAAGTCAAAATTAAACTTAAGTTAAGAAGAGAAGGTGATCAGTTATAGGATATCAAGTTGAACTGAAGAACAAAATTTCTTACCTTTGTGAGAGGAGGGTTCGTAATTTATGAAATAGGAAGAATGCTTATGTTTTTGTTAAGTGTTTGAAGAAAGAGGAAGTGTTTGATGATATCAAGAAGATGTTCTTGAAGATGTGAAGAATGTTTGAAGATATGAAGAATGTGTTCTTGAAGATATGAAGATATGTTTGAAGATGTGAAGGATGTGTTCTTGAAGATGTGAAGATGTGAAGGAATTGTTCTTGAAGGTTTGAAGATATGAAGTAATTGTTCTTGAAGATTTGAAGATGTAAAGGAATTGTAGAGAGAAGGAGGAGAATGTTTAGAGAGAAGGAAGAGAATTTGCTTGAAGATTAAAATGTGTTGGATGGAATTTTTGACAATTCTTTTTTGTAAAAATTGCCTAATGGCCGTCCACATGATAGAGAGGGGGAGGAAATTTTTGTTCAATTTTCATGTCTTGTAATTTGTCTCTTGCATGGAGACAAAAGTGGAGTCAAAAGTATGGGCAAAGGATGGGTAAGGAAAGAATGTTGGGTGAGTGGGAATAAGTTGGGGAAATTAATATTAAAGAATTGATGTATAAGATAATGTGTATAATGTTTGAATTAATGGTGTAATTATACACAAGATGACTAACATAAGGTGTATATGTACAAGAGTTGGAAGATATTTCTACACCAAAATGGTCATCATTGCCGTCCACTTAAGGGCAATTGTGGTATTTTCATTTTTTTTTGTCCCAAATTTGATGATAATAGATGAATAATATTAATCTCCAAAATAATTAGTGATTTCCTTGACCACTTATAAGTCTCATGATCACTTATTCTAAATCAAATTCTTACTTCTATAAGGTATAAGTCTCTAAAATAAATAGTCTCTTAAAATTCTAAGGTGACTAATAAATACACAAATAGTAATAATGATCAATCAAGTGATCATTAATGTGAAATAAAATTATTAAATGATTATGATCACAAGTAATAAATAAAAATGAAATTAAATGCAAAAATATATTTATTATTAATATTTACCCGTCAAAGTGACGCGGCAAAATAGTCGATAAAATACATAGACGATAAAAAGATCAATTACATGCTCGGAAAAATCGGGGGCTTCACATTATGCTTATTAAGTTAGAAGACCCACCTCCCATTTAGATTTAGGAAATTTTTGAGTTTTGGCAATAGCTTTAGTGCCCTAGGTCACAAAATAAGGGATACCAAAAGAATGAGTATTAGAGAGGTCCAAATTTTTGTAGTCATGTTAATTCACCTACCTGTGCTAAACTAGCCAATGTCTTGAAGGGCAATTCTAATGTTGTGTTTGAAATTGAAAATTTCCAATGAACCAAATTGAACGAAATGCATATATTCAAGGCAAAAATCAGAGCTTTTTTTTATTTTTCATTGCGTTCAATTATTCTTTTTGAGGAAACACAAATAATTTGTGCGTACTTGCGTCATGAAATTACATCGTCTCATTTCAAATCCATCTTTCTTCACATCTTCCATCAATATTATTTTCAATGTAGTTTTCTCGTGCTTGGTCAATGTCTTAATGGTCAAGGAAATCTACATTTTGTGCTTCCAATATTTATATTGAATGACTAGGCAATCCAATTTCATCAATAAAGACATAAAAGAAGACGTCAAACACGCCTTCTAATCATACTGGACCAAAGAATCCAATTAGAACAAAGAATGAAATGAGAAAAGGAGATGAAATAATGTAGATGAAATGAGAAAAGGAGATGATCGAAAGAAAAAAAAAAGATAACTAAAGTGTTACTGAGATTGGAATTTCAAGTGATGAAGAGATTTTGCAAAGTATAAATAATAAATACACAAAGGAATTGTCAAAATCAAGCAACGGAAAAGACAATGACAAATGCAGAAATCAAACAAGGGAAGACTTGATGTAACTTGAAATTGTGGATTAACTTTTTTTTATATGTTAATTTTGTTACTTGCATGGGCGTATCGTGATCATTTTAAGTAATTTAAAATTTAGAAACAAAAATAATTTCGAAAGAATGACTTCTAAGGGGTATTTCAAAATTGTTTGTCATGTAAACTCAAAAGACAACGTTTGAAGCTTTTAGATCGTTTAAGTAAGCATTTTTGGAATTGGTATAAGGCATATATTAGGCATTAGAATCACTCCACGTTTCGCTTCTATTTCTTCGAGTTCTACATTTGACACTACTCATTAAATAATTAAATTCTTATAGATTATTTGTAGGGAGATCTCACTTTTCATTATTTGGCATTATTATTTTGTTCCATAATGTCTTCACTATGTACCAAATGAACAATATCTACAATAAACTAAATTAAATTAAATAATATTAATTTTTTAATTAAATTAGTAAATTCATATGGTTCACGTGCAATGCACATGCACTTTACTAGACCAACAAAATGACAAAACTTATATTTTTTAACTCAAATTGAAGCAAATTATTTACTTTGTAATCAAGGCAATCATGAAACCTCCCCCAAGATTTCATCAGCAGTCTGTAGTACCTATTCCATAAGACATATATAATCGCCTTCTGAATCTCTCCTCAAATTTGGTGTTCTCTCAACTCAGGCGACGCGTTTAGGATTCGAGGGTGTCGATTTGGGGATTATATGAAGCAACAATTGTGGACTGCTTTAATTTTTTCCCTCCAAATCTCTTCCATGTGGATCAAAAAACCACATCAGCTTTGACCAGGAAAAGAAGTAATCAAATATGCCATGAGCACGAGCAGCAACCATCGGAGTGAATGATCCTGAAGCCATCGTCTTAAAATAGAAACGTAAAAATTTTTATCTTGCGATTGTTAGTTAAAAGGTGTCTGGTTTCTGTTTCGAAAAATGGCTAAGTGTTTAAGTGTTTAGGCTTAGTCGAGGCCTGAATTTGATTAAGTCTCCGCAAGACGAAAACGCCCCGTATACAAGTGCTAACGGTTCTGGCGTACGTCCCTAAGATACAACGACTATTTCAGTTTCGAATTTACAGCACTTGCAAACCCGAAAAATAGCGAATGTTTCTGACTTTCAAGCTTTTGAAGGAGGAAGTATGTCAATATGCAGATTATGCAAATGACCGATTTTTATGCTTGTGATTTATGAATTTCGTGTCTAAAATCATCTGCAGGGGCATCTTTTATATAGGCAAGCAAGTGCTAGTATGGAAAATCACGTCTTTTGGTTCGAAAAGACAGGTTTTGAATGAACAGACGCATCTGTTCTGCACTTCACATCGATGCACGACTTGGCGCACGGCCCGTGCGTGGATGCGAACCAAAATGGCAAAGCTACGGCGTGACGCAGACCCAACGCACGGGCCGTGCGTCAGCCCGTGCTCGGATGTGAACAGGTTTTCCTGGCGCACGGCCCGTGCGCCTGCCCGTGCATGGATGCGAACCAAAATGGCAAAGCTTGGGCGTGATGCACGACCCGATGCACGGGCTGTGCATCAGCCTGTGCTCGGATGCGAACAGGTTTTCCTGACACACGGGTTGTGCGTCCGCCCGTGCTCGGGTGCGAACCTCTTTCCCAGTTGGTATTCGTTAATTAGTTAATTAATTAACAAAAAGTTAATTAACTATTTATTTTAAAGGTTTTTGGTCCAAAAAGAATAAGGGTCTTGAAGCCCAGGCCCACGGCCCAGACCCGGCGGGCGGGCGGCGGCGGCGCGCGCGCGTGTGTTCGTTGAACCAAACCCACAAGCATGTAGGTCCTCGCCCCTTTAAAAACTTGGGTGCCCCCAAGGGCACAAACCCATAAGTCCAACTTGGGATAAATATAGTGTGCAAATTTTGCCTCTTTATCCTATGTGGGATGAATCATTTTTCCTTCCCCATGTTTTCCATTTTCCATACCATTTACTTGTATTAAGTGGCTAACTTCTAGCATTAATTTCTCATTCACCCGGAATTGGTTTTGAGAAATGCCAAATGCTATTCTCATCTACTCTCTTAGTAGAATTTTTACAAATAATTTAATTCAATTTTTCCACTAATGGAAACCACTTAATTATTTGGTCAAAATCGGGTCAACACCCATTTTACCAAACACAATTCCAACAATCCCCCACATGAATGAAATTAATGCATGCGTGTATGCAGATTCGCTTGAAAATCTCGGCGAATCGTTATTGCATCAGGATAGGTAGCTTGTGGCTTTGAACCTTCCTTAGTAAAATACTATCGGATTTACTAGCTGCTTAGTGACGCGATGTCTTGAACTACTCAGTCGTTTGTGTAAACCGAGACAACAGTATTTACACAATAACAACTCTAACACTTGTTGTTCTCACGTTGTGTCCATTTCGGTCCTGGACCATATCTTAGATTCATAAGTGTTTCTTTGAAGCGGCCATTACTTCTCACTTATATAGGTGATCTCCTATTGAAGAGTATCCTGCCATACTCCACCTTTCGGTATAAGAATCATTAAAAGTCTTAAACTTAACCTCACCACAATCATCAGGTTTTCATTCACTTGGATGTTTCGAGAATAAGCTAACACATTTTCCAAGTGTTAAGCTGAACATTCATAACTTAGTTGTCCCATTGAACCAAGGTCTTGGGATCTCCAATTCACAAGGTTGGGTTACTGCTATGAACATTCTTTAAGTTGTGGATTTTAAACCCATTCCCCTTAACAGCTTATACAGTTAATCTCGATTTATGCCTTTCGTAAGCAGATCCGCAAGGTTTTCCTTTGACTTCACGTAGTCAACCGAAATAACCAAATTTGAAATCAACTGTTTATTGGTATTCTGTTTATGACAAAAAATGTCTAGACCTATCCCTTTCCTTTGCAAGAAAATACACCTTTAATATATAAAACTTTTCTTGATTTAATGATTGTATCATCACTTATATCATAAATGCTGGATTTATTTCATTGGGTACTTCTACTTTTTCCAAAGCACCCCCACATTTCAAGGCAATCTCATTTATGTGGTTTACTAAAAAGTAAAGCTCCCCTTCCAACTTCTGATATCTTGTTTAACACAAAATCATCCAAAACTTTCATGGCTCTTGGCCATTTTTATTTTATTTTGTTAGAACTTTGTCCCAACAATCCAGTTAGAATCTCGTTCTAATAGACTTCAGGCCTTAGTTCCAACAACTCCATTAACACATTTACAAGGTGTGTAACCTTTAGTGTTACAATACTTTTGGACAACACTTCATGCAATTGTGGTTTTGTGTTCCACAACACTTTTGGCAACACCTTTTGTCACATTTAAAAAATACAACAGAAACTCCACTGGTGTTCCATAATAGTGTGGTCACACCCCCACATTTGCTGATTTCTATTTGGAATCCCAATTGTCTTCCTTAATCCGAAGTCGAACTATCAAATCCTCAAGCCCCATTTCCTTCCGCTTGTGCTTGAGATGGTTCTTAAAATCTTTTCACGTTGGCGGCAATTTTTCGATAATCGCTGCCACTTGGAACGACTCACTCAGAATCATCCCTTCAGACACTAAGTCGTTAAGTATGGTCTGAATTTCTTGCACTTGGCTGATCACCATCTTGGTGTCAACCATCTTATAATCCAGAAATTTACCGACCACAAATATCTTTGTGCCGGCATCTTCTGTTTTATATTTCTTCTCCAAAAAGTCCCACAACTCTTTGGACATTTTGAACGAACTATAGACGTTGTAGAGGGTGTCGTCTAGCCCGTTGAAAATGTAATTCCGATACAGGAAATCACTGTTATGCCAATCATCCACAGAGATTCTCCGTTGGTTGTCGGATTCTTCATCGCCAACGGTAGGGGGATCCTCCTTCATAAATCGGGACAGACCAAATGTTGTCACGTAGAACACCATCTTTTGTTGCCATCTCTTGAAGTCAACACCGAAGAATTTTGCAGGTTTCTCGCCTGTAAGTCCAAGCGGCTACGATAATCTAGACGGGGGGTGAATAGATTATCTCCATCTTTTCGATTTTGCCCTCTTTTTAATCGAATGCTCAAACAAAATAATAAAGGTGCGGAATGTAAACAACACACGTCGATTTAAAGAGGTTCAACCCACCTAGGGCCTAATCCTCTACCACCCCAGTATATCCGGGATGGATTTCAAAAAGAAAAAGAATTTTATTAATTACCAAAATTAATACAAATTCAACTTACAACACCTTGAAGAGCACCACACTCTTCTTTCAACACCACCTTTGGAGATTACCACAATCTCCCTTCAACGACACCTTGTGAAGATTACCACAATCTTCAACCTTGAAGAACACCAAATTCTTCAACACCTCAATAAGAAGATTACCACAATCTTCTTGCACCTATCACCTAGATCATCCAAGTGTGCTCTTACCACAAGAACACTCACAAGGATATCTTGTGTTGGAATGATAACCAAAAATCAAGATTACAACTCAATAATGAATATTACAGTTTGAGTGCGAAGTGTAATCAAGAATAGCCTAGACCTCAAAGATGTGAAAGTGATAAGCTAGTCAAATTTACAACAAGAATAATAACAATGAAAGACCAAGTATATGCTTGAAGTGTATCTTGTTGTGTTGTATCTCAATTGTTGTTATGTTTGCTCCAAAACTTCCTCTATTTATAGGAGATGATTGATCAAGCATAGGCTCTCTCTTGGGGATTGAAAATCTAGAAAAATACAATTAAAATCAAGAATATAGTTGTTAGAAATCAATCCCACAATTTAAGGAAATGTGTCTGTTGTCAAACGGTCATATTTTTTGTCATTAATACATAGATGGGCGACGGTCGCACGAAATAAGGGAAATAAGAACACTTTGAAAATTTCAACAGGCGACCGGCCGACATAGCTTCGACCGGTCGACCCCTGTCTCAACCGGTCCCCTAATTAAAAAGACGAAGAGATTTTGTTCTGTTTCAATGCCAAACATGCAGTACCTGGTCGACCGACCATGGCGACGGCCGACGATCGACGGGGACGGCCGACGCTTTAGGCGGCCGGTCGACTGCTTTTTACTTTCGTCTCATTTTCTGTTTCTAAAAACATCTTCGTGTACGGGTTGCCCTATAGGCGACCGGTCGACCACGAGACAGTAAATGTTGTCCAATTTTAGTCGAAAATAAAACTCAAGAAATACTCCGAAAATTTAGTAAAAATATTTTAGACCGATCGAGAGTATTTAGACAACATTTGGAAATCTTGTTATAGGAGTAAAAACCCATTGATACAAAATTGTTAAAAGTGTTGTCCATTATTATCAAAAATAAACTTGAGGAAATACTCCGGAAAATATTAAAACCATTTTAAATCCTTTAGGAGTATTTGGACAACCTTTAAAAACATTGTTTTGGTGATAAAATAAAATCATCAAAATTAAGATAAAAACATGTATCAAACAATCTCCCCCTTTTTGATGATTACAAACCAAAACAATTTTAACAAAAAAACTAAGAGAGCAATTTTAGAAATGATTTTCCGGTAAAAACATTTGACCGTTTGGAAGCAACCAAAATTTCCAAAAATATTAAAACAACCAAGTAGGAGTAAATATATTCAATAATAAGCATAAGCTCCCCTATCAACAAGCATATCAAGAATAATGTAAAAGCAATTTTCCATAAGCTAAAAGCTTTAGCTTTTACAGTTTGTTCAAGAGCTTATAAGCTCCCCCTGTCACAAAACATCATTAGACAATAATATAAGTCCATGAAGCAACAATTGGACTAAAAATGAATCACAACTTATGGCTTTTATGAGCCATAGCTTATAGCTTTTATGACAAGCTTTTATTAGCTTCTTTGAGCTAATGAGCCAATATCATGTTTCTCCCCCTTTGGAATCATCAAAAAGAATGTTAGGATGATAAAAACATCATACAAATATATCAAAGTGCGCAAACGAGACGGTTTTATCAACCATCGAGCAATTTTATACATAGGGTCTAAGGAAAATGGGAGAATTGTAACATAAGAGATCCATAAGCTCATTAGTTAGCTAAAAATATGATTTTTTAAAAAAAATTTAAGACATTTTGAAGCAAGAGAATCATGTAGAAGTTGAAAGTTTCATTGTGACATTTCAACAAACACCTTGTGTGCGTGAAAAATAGAAGAGGTTGCATATAGTCCTTGTAAAGGTTTCAAGCCAAAAAATTTACATATCATCAATCAACCTCATTCCAAAGCTCAATAAGATCATATGCAACATATGCAACATTTGTTCATAAGCTCAAAGTAGATTCTCAAGGGTTCAACCCAATTGAGATAAGCTAAGAATGATCAAGGCATTACAAATGCCAAAAATTAGAACATCTATCAAGTAATAAGTCATGCCTTAAACAGTATATGTATCAAATGTCAAATGTCCTAACATATCCAACTAAGCATAATGATCAAAGCATTAAGAGAAGCACTTTTACCATCAAGTACTTCATACCAATTATCAAACAATGCTTGAGAGTATTTTTACCATCAAATACTCCATCAAAGTCATGATCATCCACAAGTCATTATCAACTTGCAATTTTAACCTAGAGTCCCAATGAATGCTCGATTTTGAAACCCGGCTCTTAATTCGACAATCTCCTCTTCTCGTAGTTTCGATTTTGATAGTCTCCTTGTAGAGTATCATCTTGTTGGGGATTGGAAGAAGATTCTCCCCTTTGCCTCCTTCTCCTCTTTTGAGGATTTCGTTGTAGAATTTCTTGGAGGTGCCATATATGTAAGATTCTTGTGAAAATAAGAAGATTAGCAACAAGAATTGTGAAAAATGATGAAGAATTGAGGAATATAAGAAAAGGGGATGAATTTTCGCACAAACAAGGGTTTGAAAGATTTCTTGTGTCTGTTTTGCGAAGAAGACAGAAAGTATATAAGTTGTAAAAATGGCCACAGGGCGCCGGCCGAGGTAGGGGCGACTGGCCGATGTGGCGACCGGTGCCGGCCCCGCTTTGACCGTCCCAGGTAATTTTTCCTTTTCCCAGAGTTTTTCAAAACTCTATTTTTCACCCCAAAAGTTTTAAAACTTTGCAAAAAGATAGTTTTGGACTATATCCAACAAATATGGGTTTCGGGAAAACATATATACGATAAAATCGAGACTAACAAGTAGTGCCTTTTTAAAGAAAATATTTGCAAAATCATTTAGAGGCACTCAAGGGGTTAAAATGAAATATCTTGAAAGATATGTGCATAAGCATATTATCGAGTTTAAAGAGAAATACGAGTAGACAAACCTCGATAGTTTAAGAAACTTGATGACGTAATAGCCAATGAGTATGAGATATGTATCCTACACAATTCTTAGACAAATATTGCATAGAAAATACAAGTGTAGGCAAGTAATAGGAGATATCAAAAAAGAGCTTATGCTATAAAATTTCATAGGAGATAATAAGCCACATAAGTCTAATTAAATGCTCAAAAGTTTTAGAAAATCATGCAAGGTCTTTTTTTTTTTTAAAAAAAAATTTGAAACTTACAAATATATAAAGGACCTACATTGAAAATAAATACTTGAAGACTCATTTTGCAATTAAGACACAAAAAAAATGCATTAAATAAAATGCATATATGAATAGGGAGATACGGTTTACCAATTACGCCGTTTCCATGGGTTGTGTCTTTCCCATTGTTGATGATATCTTCCCATTGAGAAGTCACTTTGTTGATGATGACTTCTTTGATTACTCCATGTCCAAGGTTTGTTACCTTCACGTTGTTGATGATCTCTTCTTCTTTGAAAATTATCTTGATGATGTTTTTGCCATTTCCAAGGACTATGTTCTTCCCAATTTTGATTATATCTTCTTCTTGGAAATTGGCTTTGTTGAGAATAGTTTCTCCTTCTTTGATCAAATGAAATGGTCATTTGATGTCTTCTTGGCGGTATGAATTTTTTTCGATCATTATTTCGCCGGGTACCTAATATGACATTATTTTGTGGTACCCTCATGTGTTTGGGTCCTTTGGGATTAGTCTTGAGACTTTTAGGTCTCCAATGAAAATTAGAGCTATTTCTAGCTCGACAAAAATTAGCCGTATGACCCTTTTTACCACAATAGAAACAAGTGATAATTCTAGGAGCATAATGACCAACATGCTTAGAGACTTGATTCTTTTTCATGTGATTGACATCCTCAGGCTTATGATCAAGTTCTAGTTTCGAACAATCAACAATCTTGGTCATTTTATCGGTACTCAAGTTGGATTTAGATAAATCATTTTTCAAGCAATTTATATCCTCAACAAGAATACTATTTTCTTTTTCAAGGTTTCTAACCTTGTCAAGTGTGGTGGTGTGAGCACATGATAGTGATTCATTGGAAGTAAATAGACTATCCTTATCATTTTTCAAAATATTGAATTCCTTTTTCAAATTTTTGTATTTAACAAGTAAGCTTTGGAATTCATTTTGAAGTTCTTCATAATCATTTTGCAAATCACTATAATCATTTTGAATGACAATGTCATAGGAAGTAGATGGTTTAGGACATACCTCGTTTTCTTCATTGATGCCCATAAAACAATATTCAACTTCTTCATAAATGGAAGTTGTAAGAGGCTTGTTCCTTAGATTTGAACTTGTACCCCTTTGAGAAGTAGATGCTTTTGTTTGACTCCTTTCATTTGCAACTACTCCATAGATGGCTTCTAATTTTTGCCATACTTCATGTGCCGATTTTATTCCTACAATATGTTCATATTCCAAATTAGTAAATGAACAATACAAAATATTGAGAGCTTTACCGTTTAAGGAGATGTTTTTCTACTCTTCATCATTGAGCTTTTTGAAGCCTTTTGAGGTGTGTGGTGTATCTTTCGTCGGAATGGATTCTCGTTTTGACGGTGTTCCAAATGTCGAACCCGTAACCTTGTAAGTAGCATTCCATTCTTTCTTTCCAAAAATTAAAATTTTTGGAATCAAATAGTGGTGGCTTGGTGGTGGAGGTGGAAAGATGAGCTTCGTAGCCGTCGATCGTTTCTCTTCACTCGCGATGTGAAACGAGCTTGCCAAAGAGTTTGGCTCGATACCACTTGTAAGTCCAAGCGGCTACGATAATCTAGAGGGGGTGAATAGATTATCTCCATCTTTTCGATTTCGCCCTCTTTTTTAATCGAATGCTCAAACAAAATAATAAAGGTGCGTGTAGGTCCCAAGGGGTGTAAGTGTAAGGTTTAGAAGGGGGTTGAATAAACCTTACCAAATTTTCGATTTAGTCCTTTTAAATCTACAGAGTTGATTCTACACAGTGTTTGTGTCCTTGATGGACAGTCGAATTAGTCACTCAAGAGAGTTAATCTCTCTCAATGCACTCACCGAGCCGTTGATGGAGTAACTCATTTGTTGGCTATAATTTAACTCAATTGTGGTTTTATTTTCAGCGGAAGACTTAACACCCTTATGTTTGATTAAGCAAGATTTTAGAGCTTGATTTAGTACTTATAATTTTATCAAATGGATAGCAAATTTATCGTGAGATATAAGCGAGTTAAAAGTGCAGGAATTTAAATCTTTGAAATGTAAATGACACAAAGAAAGTTTTTATAGAGGTTCAAGATGGGGTAATTCTTCTACTCCTCTCTTCTCCAACTCCCTGGAGGAATCCACTAAGTAATGATCAGTTTACAAAGTGGTCATCCGGATACAAGTCTTGATCACAATGCCCGACTTGATCCTTAGGGACTCGATGCCCGAGACGCCTTGATCACTCGGTGGCTTCTCGACGACTCACTTCTTCTTCACAGGGCAATCGCTTTATTACTTGTGACTCACTTGCTCAAGCTCTTTGGATTTGATCACGAAGCCCTCCAAAAGCTTAAGACTTGGTTCACCTTGAACCTTTCTACAATCCTTCCTGGAATGTAGACCCCTTGTTTTCAAAAGTTTCCTCTTCAACTCGATTGAAGTTCTCTTTCCTTCACGGGTGAGTGTTGGATTGATGTACTTCGTAATGTAGGCTTGAGGATTGAGAATATTTCGAGTTTTTCTAATATGCTTGTATATCTCACGTGTGTGTCATTCATGTATCTCAAACAAACTCCTCGGCCTTTTATAGTGAACTTTCAAAAATTTGCCCGTTGAAGAGATAGGCTTATTTTTGAAAGTCACTTTGCGATCGTTGGCTTGTCTTGTTGCAGTTCTTGGAATTGCCATTTCCTCGTATGAATTGTTCTTTCACCTTTTCGAGTTCGACACGGTGTAGTGCTTCCCATTGGTTCATTCCTTTTGCACGCTTCAGGGATCGAGCACTCCAAGAAAGGTGGTATGGAGATATTACTTGTTTAAGTAAATCTCTTGATTTACGGCAACGGTCCTTTTACGATTATCTCGACTTGATCGCATTTTCTTGCTTTCCCAGGTGACTTAGAGTCACTTCCAATCATTGGATGACTCTTGTCACTTCAACTTGAGACTTGGCTTTTCTTGAGTTGACTTGACCGATGCTCCACTCGATTGCATCTTGCTTCTCCAAGAGAGTTTCTATCAACTCTTATTTGCCATACTCACTGTCTCGCAATGGAGTCTTCCTTCAGTCTTGATTGTCTTCTTGCATGTTAAGGCGTAGGCGACTTAACTCACCTTTTGGCCAGCTCTAATTGTTACAATACATTTTACAACAAGAATTGGGGTGCCAACTTTCTATTCTAAGTTTTACATGGCATTCATCAAAATCTAAACAATAAAATTCCTAACAAATGCGGAATGTAAACAACACACGTCGATTTAAAGAGGTTCAACCCACCTAGGGCCTAATCCTCTACCACCCAAAGATATCCAGGATGAATTTCAAAAAGAAAAAGAATTTTATTAATTACCAAAATTAATACAAATTCAACTTACAACACCTTGAAGAGCACCACACTCTTCTTTCAACACCACCTTTGGAGATTACCACAATCTCCCTTCAACGACACCTTGTGAAGATTACCACAATTTTCAACCTTGAAGAACACCAAATTCTTCAACACCTCAATAAGAAGATTACCACAATCTTCTTGCACCTATCACCTAGATCATCCAAGTGTGCTCTTACCACAAGAACACTCACAAGGATATCCGTGTTGGAATGATAACCAAAAATCAAGATTACAACTCAATAATGAATATTACGGTTTGAGTGCAAAGTGTAATCAAGAATAGCCTAGACCTCAAAGATGTGAAAGTGATAAGCTAGTCAAATTTACAACAAGAATAATAACAATGAAAGACCAAGTATATGCTTGAAGTGTATCTTGTTGTGTTGTATCTCAATTGTTGTTATGGTTGCTCCAAAACTTCCTCTATTTATAGGAGATGATTGATCAAGCATAGGCTCCTCTTGGGGATTGAAAATCTACTGAGAAAAATACAATTAAAATCAAGAATATAGCTGTTAGAAATCAATCCCACAATTTAAGGAAATGTGTCTCATTTGTCAAACGGTCATATTTTTTTTGTCAATACATAGGGCAACCGGTCGCACGTAAATAAGGGAAATAAGAACACTTTGAAAATTTCAACAGGCGATCGGT
This sequence comes from Rehmannia glutinosa, assembly GCA_016081115.2. Lineage (NCBI taxonomy): Eukaryota > Viridiplantae > Streptophyta > Magnoliopsida > Lamiales > Orobanchaceae > Rehmannia > Rehmannia glutinosa. The sequence goes on from JABTTQ020003087.1 coordinate 294,700, forward strand.
CGACATAAAGCTTCGACCGGTCGACTGTCTCAACCGGTCCCCCTAATTAAAAAGACGAAGAGATTATGTTCTGTTTCAATGCCAAACATGCAGTACCGGTCGACCATCGGGCGGCCGGTCGACCGACGTCGACGCCCCGAGCGGCGACTGGCCGACACTGTTTTTACTTTCGTCTCATTTTCTATTTCTAAAAACATCTTGTGCACGGGTTGCCTATAGGGGACCGGTCGACCACGAGACAGAAATGTTGTCCAATTTTAGTCGAAAATAAAACTCAAGAAATACTCCGAAAATTTAGTAAAAATATTTTAAACCGATCGAGAGTATTTAGACAACATTTGGAAATCTTGTTATAGGAGTAAAAACCCATTGATACAAAATTGTTAAAAGTATTGTCCATTATTATCAAAAATAAACTTGAGGAAATACTCCGGAAAATATTAAAATCATTTTAAATCATTTAGGAGTATTTGGACAACCTTTAAAAACATTGTTTTGGTGATAAAATAAAATCATCAAAATTAAGATAAAAACATGTATCAAACAATCTCCAAGAAAGGTGGTATGGATTACGAAACGGTGTAGTGCTTCCCATTGGTTCATTCCTTTTTTCAGGGACTCGAGCACTCCAAGAAAGGTGGTATGGAGATATTACTTGTTTAAGTAAATCTCTTGATTTTACTCTTTGTCCTTTTTACGCTTATCTCGACTTGACCGCATTTCCTTGCTTTCCCCAGGTGACTTAGAGTCGACTTCCAATCATGGATGACTCTTGTCACTTCAACTTGAGACTTGGCTTTTCTTGAGTTGACTTGATCGATGCTCCACCTTGCATCTGCATCTGTTGCTTCTCCAAAGAGAGTTTCTATCAACTCTTATTTGCCATACTCACTGTCTCTAAGAGTCTTCCTTCAGTCTTGATTGTCTTCTTGCATGTTAAGGCGTAGGCGACTTAACTCACTTGGCCAGCTCTAATTGTTACAATACATTTTACAACAAGAATTGGGGTGCCAACTTTCTATTCTAAATTTTACATGGCATTCATCAAAATCTAAACAATAAAATTCCTAACAATTTCCCCTTTTTGATGATGCCAAAACTTAAATCATTCAAAGATGCAAACAAAGAATGATACATACAGATAGTGTATTGACATATAATGTATGCGCAGAATCAATTCTTTTTATTGATCATATCATTCTTGTTCCTTAACACAAGCTGTTTACAAGGTGTATCGAGCATATAATTGTCTTAACAAAAATTAAAGAATTTATACCTTTATTAGAAGACTTACATTGTATGTATTTACATAATAAAATACGAAGGGTTGGACAAAGCAACACTTCATCTCCTTCGATGTCTCCTTCTTTCATCTTGTTCAAAGATCTTCTTCTCTTCTTCTCTTTTTTCGTCATTGCCCGCTTTTTCTTCTCATATGCTTTCGGCAGCTTCATCTTTTCTTATTCTTTCCTGTCTCTCCCGCCATAGCCGAGTTTGTCTCTTGTTTTCTTCTTCTATTCTTTTTGCATACCCAAAAGAGATCCCTCCTTTCTTTCCTCGGATCTACGTATTCAATATTCTTGGGCGAGGCCTAGTCCAAGCTTCTTCCTCCACTATCGCTTCTTTCCTCTACCTGGGGGTGTATCAGACGGGTCTTCTTCTTTTCCACGGTGAGTGACCGGCGGAGTGACCAAACAGAGCGATCGCGGTTGTCTGCCGTCTGTCACCTTCTTCACATAATGTGAGACCCTTTTCCCAAGACAGGTCCCAAGCTTGAGCCATAGACATATTTGCAAAGTATCCTCGGACTCGGCGTTTTAAATTCATCGACCGATCGTGGCTCTGTCCCGACATCCGAGATGGCATAGGTGTCTCGTCTCTTGGAATGCCTCCGTGTTCTTTCAAGATGTTCATCACCCTGGCATCCATTCTTCCTTCCACTTCCTTCATCCTTGCTTCAATTGATTTTCTCTTTTCACCATAGATACAAAGCAGAGTGTTGGAGTGGAAGAGTCACAGGAGTTTGATGCTTATAATGTCATTTTGTGACAGGACCTTGTTGGGGGTTTGTGCAATCATCAATGTCACATCTGTTGATCCTTCCCCTCAACAAGCTTTCCTTTCTTCTCGTTTCAAGACTTCCTCGGTGATTTTCCTTATCACCGCTCCTTTCTTTTCGGCTTGATTTTTCCGCTTTAAGGTATTCCTCTTCCCCTTTTTGGCATCATCAAAGGATAAAAGGAACATTGGCAAGCATGAAGTCGAAGTCTTCTTCGATGGTTGAGTTCGCTTCAAGTCCGTTTGTGTTGTATGGCAAGACGGAATTGAATCGAGTAGCGTTGGATTCATGAAATCGCTTCATCTCGGCCATGAGAAGGCTGAATTTTCTTGTCATGTGTTCTTCCAAATTTGTAGATCATTTGTATTTTGCTCACGCAGCGACTTGATCTCAGCAGTGTGAGCTTCATGCATATGCTCAATGTGTTCTCTCGGCCTTCGTCTTTGCATCAAGCATTTTCAGCTCTCCACACCACTTGTTGAACAATTGTCCAAGTATCTCACTGTTCCACACGCATTGTTTTTCTTTGTTGCCACCATTCCCTTATCTCAATCCGTTATGCCTCTTAAATCACCGTAAGTGGTGGCATCTCTCATTGTCCGGTCGCATGTCCAAAGAGGCTCGATGCCTCTCCATCCTTTCAACCTCAAAGAAAGAGTGCCTTGAACACTTCTCGAGCTTGGTGATTTTGCGGTGATGGCCATACAACATCGAAATCATAATCAATTTTGGAACAATGGTGTACGATGGAAGAACAGAGCTGGTTTGTAATAGCGTGCTTGTTCGTTTTTCGACTCTTCGTGGAGTTCTCGTATCTCCAAAGTGAGAAAGGGAAAGATTCTACAAAAGATTCATCACCGCCAACAGGATGCATTCGATGATGAGCGGTGCGCGTGAAGTTCTTTTGGGAATCGATCTGCTGCAGCTTGAGGAGCCCGAGCGGTGGTCTCTTGTTGGTTGGGTTCATTTTGAAGTAGACCGCTTGCCGAGCCTCGATCTTTGCCCGTTGGTCTCGGTGATTTCTCCAAGACGGTCCTCGGCCTTATCGAGCGTCATCGGACGATGATGAGATTTCCATTGGTGGCTCATCATCAAAATTAAAGGTTTGACGAGTAGTCTTGGGATCGACTTGCTCGTGCTTGGAACATCCCGGTGAGTCTTTTGGATTTGTCATGGGGGATGACTCGAACTTCTTCTTCGCCTTCCGATCCCGAGAAAAGTGACATCGGGGTTGTCCTGGGAATCATGAAGTGCGCGATCTCCTTCTCGGATGGGTCGATGATACCGGGAGGGATGTTCTCTACTTCAGTTGCTTTTACCCGGGAAGTCTCAACCTCCCGTGGCCTTCATTTCCTCCCAGTCTCTCTCTTTGTGAGGCCTGGTCCTCCCTTTCGGCAGTGTCACTGTCTTAGGGTCTTCTGATGGCATCCATTGAGTCTCAACCCCATGGATTGCACTTTCATCGCCAGTGTTAACTCCCGTACATTCCTTTCGTGCCTCGATCGCATCGCAGCGTCATTAGCAAGAGTTGGCACCTCAGTGAGACAGTCTCAACATGCGAGCTTCGTTGATGGCAACTTGATGTTCTTCTTGTGTTTGAATTTTCTCTACTTCGCCTCCTACATTCTTTGTGGAGTCATCTGCAAACATCCTCCGACCTTGCTGCGGTGGAGGAGTTTCCCCTCGGCGCACCACGGTGAGTGACTTGGAATGGGGTCACTCGTCTCCAAGCTCATTTGCTTCGATTGATTGCTCGGCCGTTGGGGCGGTGGTAGCACACCTTCAATAGGGGTTGGCTCGGACGGGGTCCCCACTATCCTAGTTTCATCGCCATCTCCTTATTGTCTTCTTCCGAGTGAGTTGGGGAAGTGGTAGCGGCAACAAGAATGGCTATTTCTTTGAACCGCTCCCATTGGATCGATTTCGGTGTGTTCGGAGGACTCTCTGGTCCCTCCATTAATCTTTGCTCGTGAAGGATTCTTGATTCGTGCAATGCTTGCCTGCATTTGCAATTCTTCTAAGCGTGACATTCTCACGATTCCTCGTCATCGGAGAAGACATCAAGGAGAGGATGTGTGTTACGCGGGTGCCGGAGATAGGCGGATGCTTGCCTTCTCACGTCTTGCCTTCTTACTTGCTTTTCTCTCCTTGTCCTTGTAGATCTCGCAGGATTTACGTGCGATTGTCTTCATCCGTAGCCGAGCACAAAAGAGTTAATCCAAGGAAATTTAGCAGCTTCCTCTTCTTCTTCTATGAACTCGGGCCGTTGGAACTGTTCCTTGACTTACTCAACTTCCATTTCCTCCACTCACGCAGACGATTTTGGATGTCCGGGTAAGGTGGAGATAGGATCATTACATCACTATCCGCTCTGGCAGGTTCTTCTTGTGCTTCAAGGTGAGTGAGCTACTGGTGTGTCTTCGGGTTGCTCTCTGTGATCGCCTTCACAGACTTGGTTGTTTCATCAACTACATCGGAGACTCTACTTCTCGATAGTCTCGGTATTTGTGCTAGCCGAGTAATCGACTCATTTGGTTTCTCTGTTGATCGCTTGACAAGTCTTCTTCGTCTCTAGTTTGTACCAAAGGGATTTGGTTGAGAGACGGTGTCCTATGAGTCTTTAATTTTGGGGCCGGTCTTTGGTGTTTGTTTGAGGAGCAGCCGTCGTGGCTTCTCGGTTCTCCTCTTTTTGACGATCGGAGAAGGTATTTGTGAGTCCTTTCTCGACCGCCTGCAGGGGGAGTGACACGGCCTTTGGGGCGGTGTGACTCTGGCGAGGGCGGGAGCATGTTTGTTTTCTTTCCGCAGGCGGCAAGCAGCAGATCTTTTAGCGGTGCGCAGGGCGCTTTTTCTTCTTCTTGGCCGAGAGGAAACAATCAGTATCTTCGGTGGTGATTCCCCTCACAGTGTCGCTCTCTTGGCGTAAGCTCGCTTCGAGCGCCCGAGAGGTTAGCTCGAACATTCTCTTGTTAACATGGAAAGCCTTCCCATGCCTAAGAGGGACTCCTTTCACCTCCAATAGCCGCCAATCACGTGCTATATCCAGGGATCCTCCAAATGTGCCATCTTCTTTGAAGGACTTGTTCCCCAGCGTTCGGGCAGAGTCTGCTGCCAGAGATAAACTCAGCCAGTTTATCTTCTTTTCTTCGATGATTGCAGCCATCACAATCAGCTTTGCCTTTGTGATTGGTTTTCGCCAAATTTGATGTCGATACATTTGGCAACTATGTCCAACAATTTGTGATAATCCTCCTTCGAGTCTCTTGTTTTTTGTGTATATTATTTTGTCGCAAAGTCGGAGTTGGCTATTTCTTTCCATGCGTCACCAGGTTTACATCAGCCTCTTTAATCTCGGATGCTCCTTCGGTAGTGAGCAATATTCAGCCAAATCCTTGGCGGTGATAGTGTTGCTTCCCGTGAAGAAGATGACTTGATTCCTTCATCATGAATCTCGGCATTCACGTAGAATTGTGCGACCTCCTCCACATAGGTCATCGGATATTCTAGCATTAGAAACGGTTTTAGTCCGGACGTTTCCAACTTCTCGATTTTCTTCACTAGGGTGTCATCGGACCCCGCTTCACCATTCCGTCGAAATCCACCGTCGAACCGGTGTGGATTTGCTTTCCTAACTTGGTAAAGTCATAAGTTGGTGCCATTTCTCGGGATTATATCAAGGAAAAACTCAAAAATTGATTTGAAGGTAGATAGGGTTTCGAGAGTATTTTGCCTTTGCCTTTTGAGAGAAAGAGATGAACAATTTGTAGAAGTGTGAGAGAGAAACGGACGAAAATGGTTTAAATATGGTTTATGAAAGGGCGTGCGGCGGTTTTGAATTGTGATCGAAATCAACGGCTTGGATTTCGTGACGCCTATTGAGCATTTCATGTCTCGTATTTAATGCGGAAGCATTTATATCCAATCATAATCTTGGTGTGCAGCTTTTTATGTCTGTACACATCATCATTATGCCGACGTGTTCCTTAAAACATTCCCGCTTAGTCAAAACGATCTGCAGATTTGTCATTTTGCTCATAAGTTATTCACTTATCTCTTAGCCGATTTAACTTTACTTCTCACAGATTCTCTTAGCGACTCTAACCTATCACTTTTGTCTTTCGATCTGGTGATTTACTAAGTCGATTTTGTTTTCAGCTCTTTTTCTCCTTTTTTTTATTTCCATTTCTCTTCTTTGATTTGTCGAGTGTCAGCTCAAGCTCAGCCCCAACTCATGCTTGAGTTCTTCAAATCTTGACTCACATAATGGTTTTGTGAAGATGTCGGCTAGTTGTTTATCAGTTGAGATATATTCCGAGGATGATGTCCTTCTTTTCAACATGATCTCTTATGAAGTGATATCGACATCAATATGTTTTGTTCTTGAGTGCAACACAGATTTTGAGTGATTGCAATTGCACTTGTGTTATCACACATGATTGGAATTTCTTTTTCCTCAACTTCATAGTCTCTCACTGTTGTCTCATCCATAGGACTTGGGGTTTGCCCAGCCTATGTATTTCGCCTCACTGTAGAGGTGGCTATTGAGTTTTGCTTCTTGCTAAACCAGAAATTAGTCTGTTTCCTAGCATTTGACATGTGCCTCGAAGTGCTCTTCTGTCCACTCGCATCCAGCATAGTCAAAAATCTGAATAGCTAATTAGCTTGAATCCACCTTCCTTTGGATACCATAGGCCTACTTCTTGGCTTCCTTTCAAGTATCTCAATATTCTCTTAGTCTTTGTCATATGGCTCTCTTTTGGAGCAGATTGAAATCTTGCACATACACCTACACCAAAAGTGATACGGCCCGCTAGCTGTGAGATAGAGCAATGATCCAATAAGTGCTATGTATCTTGTTTGAAGGCTTTCCATCCGCATCCATGTCCATTTTGATGATGTGTTCATTGGTATTTTTCTGAAGACTTCTCCTCCATACCAAACTTCTTCATTAAATCTACGGTGTATTTTGTTTGACTTATGAAGGTTCCATCCTTCATTGTTTCACTTGAAGTCCAAGGAAGAATGTCACTCTCCCATCATGCTCATTTCAAATTTACTTTGCATGAGGTTTGAAAATTTTTCACAGACTCTTTGTTAGTGGATCCAAAAATGATGTCATCCACATATATTTGAACAAGCAAAGATATACTCTTCTTGTCTTGAATTCTGAAAAGTGTTCTATCTACTTTTCCTTTTGTGAATCCATTTTCGTTAGGAATTGTGACAGGTATCATACCATGCTCTGGGTGCCTATTTCAATCCATACAGGGCTTTCTTGAGTTTGTATACCTTGTCTCCAAGAGTCTTCTCGCTCAAATCCTGGAGGTTGTTCAACATACACTTCTTCTTCCAATAAACCATTTAGGAATGCACTTTTACATCCATTTGATATACAATGAAATTCTTGTGAGCTGCATAGGCAAGAAACATCCTTATAGCTTCCAATCTTGCTACAGAGCAAATGTTTCATCAAAATCTATCCCTTCTTCTTGGCAATATCCTTGGCTACCAATCTTGCTTTGTTTCTTACCACGAGCCTTCCTCGTTCATTTTATTTTGAATACCCATTTGGTGCCAATAACATTTTGATGCATAGGTCTTTTCACTAATTCCCACACTTTATTCCTTTCAAACCGATTCACTCTTCTTGCATAGCTTGAATCCAATGTGTGTCATCCAATGCTTGTGACACATCTTTTGGCTCTATTTGTGAGATGAAGCATGTGAACATTGCTTCTTGTTGAGTTCGGATCTTGTCTTGACACCTTCTCTTATATCTCCAATGACAAGTTCTCGTGGATGGTCTCTCGGCCATCTTACATCGGAGTTGGAGTGAGTTTTGGATTGATCGACTTGGCATTTGTGTTCCGTGGTCGACTCTCTCGTAATCACTTAGCCGCAAATTTTCCAATTGTTTTTGAGATTGACTATCTCATCTTCTTCAATTGATAATTCGGCTTGACTTGACAAAGAAGGGACTCTTTCGTATGGTTGAAAGATTGACTTATCGGTGACTCTTCAATGTCTTCTCCATTTACATTTGGCTCATCGAATACTACATGAATGGATTCTTCAGTAACCATAGTTCTTTTGTTGAGTATTCGTAGGCTTTGCTTTCGGTGAGTATCCTAAGAAGATACCTTCATCAACTTTAGCATCAAAAGCCTTTAGGTTGTCTTTGCCATTATTGTGAATGAAGCATTTACATCCAAATATTACGAAATATGAAGCATTTGGTTTTCTTCGATCCGGATCTCATAGGGAGTCTTTGTCGGTCCTGTTTTATCATACATCCTGTTTTGGGTGTAGTAAGTTGTGTTGATTGCTTGACCCAAAATCTTTCGGTAACCCCGTGACTAACATGGTCCTTGCCGCTTCTTTGAGAGTTCTGTTCCTTCTTTCGCAACTCCATTCTCATTGTGGAGTCCTTGCTGGCGATAGTTCATGACCAATACCATTCTCAATACAAATCGAGTTATTATTCCATTGACAAACTCGGTTCCTCTATCCGATCTTATTTTGATAATGGTTTGACTCTTTTCATTTTGAATCCTCTTCATCATTTGTGGTAGTTTTTGTAGAGTTTCTTTCTTCTTGCACATGAATATTGTCCATGTATATCTTGAGTAGTCATCTACTACCACCAAGGTGTATTTCTTTCCACGTATCATTTTGGTTCTTTGGGCCAAATAGATCCATATGAAGTAGATGCAATATTCTTGTTGAGGATGGGCATGTCTTTTCTTTGAATGACGACTTAATTTGCTTTCCCTTCGACATGCATCACATATACTCTCCTTCTTGTATCGAGTCCGGAAGTCCTTCTACAAGATGACTTATTGCGAACTTGTTAATTGTTTTGAAGTTCGGGTGACTCGACTTTTTTGTGCCACACCCAACTTGATTCAATTTGTACTTTTTGCTAGTAGACATGTGATGGGTGTTCGGTTGACCAATCCACTACATACATATTTTTTTCGTCTACATCCTTGCAGCACCACTTCATTTGATTCAATATCTTTGATTTGGCATATACCCATGTTGAATCCAACATTGTAGCCCTTGTCACAAAGTCGATCGATACTCGGTAAGTTGAAGTTGAGTCCTTCAACATATGCAACATCCGTGATTTCTAATCCATTTCTCTTGATGGATCCAAAGTGCCTCTTATTTCACCAAGAGCTTCATTTCCTCCAAATATGACTTTTGCTCCTTTGACTTCCTTGAATTTTGATGATTTCTCTTATTTCTGTCATATGTCCGGAACACCACTATCCATGTACCAGGTTCCTTGGCACTCACTACATTCCTTGAACCCGCAATCAAGGAAGTTAAGTTTTAGGTACCCATACTTATGCGGGTCCGAGGGGTTAGAATTGTAAGATGATCCAACCAACCTATAGCCAAATGATTTGACTCTAAGGGGTTGCCATCTATCGGTGCCATAATCATAATTAATCCTGGCAAATTGCTTGGGGATTCTAGGTTCATCAAAATTGTCTCTTTTGTCTCGTATGCCTGCATATGTGTTTTAGCAATTGCCTTCCTTGGGTAATTGTGGTGTTTTTGAGTGTAGTGCCTAGGTGCATATGTGTGCTAATGAAAGCTCTTATACTTTTGGAATGGCCTTTGCCGAGTTAGGCCTTTGCCATCTGGGCTTATATTCCATAAGTCTGTCTTTGACAGTTCACATTATTCCAATCACTTGGCTTGGATATTTTCTACCATTCCCATCATATGTATTTCTTTTATGAGTTTTTACGGGATTTTTGGTAGCTCGCTTCTTCTTTACAAAGTATTTTTGTTTGGAGTTTCTTTGAGGACTCGGTGAATCTCTTCTCATTTTGTCCTTTCAAAGACTCTCAACCGGTCATTTTCCTTTTCCTTTGTAACCAAGACCAGTTTGCTTAGTATTGTGCTTTGGAGTGAATGTGTGTGCAACATTTAGAGTTTTGGATTTTTGATTCTTCATGACTTGAAGATCCTTTTTCCAAAATTACTCTTGAGGTTTGACATGGCATAGAGGAATTAAATCCTAAGCTTTGTCTTATCTCCACATTCTCTTTGACTCATAATAAGATCATCCAATGATTTAGATGCCTTAGTGAATGAGGCAATAACATTCTTGAGGTCATTCTCCTCTTTTCTATAGCAGCAATTTCTCGCTACTAATTTAGCATTTTCACCTTTAAACTTTCATTTTCAATGACTATTTGACTTAGAGTACTCGGCTCCTTAGTCGACTTTGAGTTTTGACTTTTGAGTAAGCTGTTTTCCTCATTCAATAGTGTGTGTGAGGATTTAATGTGTTCAAAATCTTTCATCATTTTGCCTAATGAATCATAAAGATCAAGAGGTGATGAAGTGTGTGTGTCACGATCACTATCACTAGTGTCCGAGCTTGTTGAGTTAGATTGTACCTCATCTTCTTGATCTTGTTCTTTGGCCATCAAGCGGATCGGGGCTTCTTCTTCGAGTCACTTGAGTAGTTAGCTTCTTTGCTCTCAATCACTGTCTCTCTTGACTTGCATTTGTCTCGTGATCTCTGCAGACCATCATTGCTTTTTTTTTCTTTTTCTGTCTTTCTTTCTTCAAGACCTTTCTTTATTCTTCATCCCTGTACTTGTTGACTACGAGGATATGAGCGATCAATGGCATAGTGACCTGGTTGTCTGATTCCAACATAGATATTCAGCCTTTTGATCGGCTCTCTTTCCATTCTTGAGTTGTCACCCTTTGATACTCAATTTTTTATGATCTGTTCTCTTGGTTGGCTTGTCTTCCCTTGATTTGGAGGGAGTGAGTGTCTTCTGGAAGATTCACCCTTTCCTTTCTTGTAGTTCTTATTAAAGAACTTGTTGAATCTTTTAACCATCGTTTATTTCTTCCGGGTCAATGACTTTGACCTCGGCTCTCTTTCCATCTTTAACAATTAGAGCAAATTTGTTTTGGGTACGGTTGTCTCTTCCTGGTTTTTTCTTCTCGGCTCAAACTCGTAGGCTTTGAGGTCCGAGAATAGTTCATGGTTGGATGTCTTTGATAGGTCCATGGAATGTCTCAGGCTGCCATGACCTTCATTTCCCATTCATTTGGAAGACTTTTTAGGATTTTCATACACATTTCTTCTCGTGTATATTCCTTTCCAAGTGCATGACTCATTTGTGATTTCGTGAATCGAGCATCCGTTGATCCAGGTTCTCTCCGAGATCATTTTGAAGTTTTCAAATTTTTGTACTGACATTATTTGATTATTTGTTTTCTTTGATTTGCTCACGAGCCTTCACAAATCAATGTAAACTTGTCCCATTTCTTAGCCGTTTTGCAAGATTTGACTTTGTTGAACATGGCTTTGTCAAGGTTTTGTAAAGAATGTCCTTGGCTACATTGTCCAGGTTGTATCTTTTTCTGTCATCATTTGTCCACTCGGTTCTTGGTTTTTCAACCATGATCGTCCGGGAGCAAACATCTTCTTCTCCTTCAAATGCGCAACTCTTCATGCAATTTGTGTTCACCTTTAATATTTTGAGAGGCCCATCATCTATCACTATCCACATCTCATCATGTAATCTTTGATAGATGAGCCCGCATACGAATTTTCCAATCATCAAATTCTTCAATAGTGAACATAGGGATGCGTGTCAAATTTGCTTCCATGATAATGACTTTTAATGATAAAAAGAGTTTTGAAAATTTAAGTACTAAAGCAGACTTTGAAAAGTTAGGAGATCTAGTTCGGAAAATGCGGAGGGTTCAATGAACCAACCGCTCCGATACCACTTGTAGGTCCCAAGGGTGTAAGTGTAAGGTTTAGAAGGGGGCTTGAATAAACCTTACCAAATTTTCGATTTAGTCCTTTTAAATCTCTGAGTTGATTTCTACATTGTGTCCTTAATGGACGATCGAATTAGTCACTCAAGAGAGTTAATCTCTTTTGTTGATGGAGTAACTCGGTTGTTGGCTATAATTTAACTCAATTGTGGTTTTATTTTGTGGAAGACTTAACACCCTTATGTTTGATTAAGCAAGATTTTAGAGCTTGATTTAGTACTTATAATTTTATCAAATGGATAGCAAATTTATCGTGAGATATAAGCGAGTTAAAAGTGCGGGAATTTAAATCTTTGAAATGTAAATGACACGATAAAGTTTTTATAGAGGTTCGAAGATGGGGTAATTCTTCTACTCCTCTCTTCTCCAACTCCCTGGAGGAATCCACTAAGTAATGATCAGTTTACAAAGTGGTAACAGTCCGGATACAAGTCTTGATCACAACAGCCGACTTGATCCTTAGGGACTCGATCTGAGACGCCTTGATCACTCAGCTTCTCGTACGACTAAAGCTTCTTCACAGGGTTTTGCCTTGTTACTACACTCACTTGCTCAAGCTCTTTGGATTTGATCACGAAGCCCTCCAAAAGCTTAAGACTTGGTTCACCTTGAACCTTTCTACAATCCTTCCGGAATGTAGATCCCTTGTTTTCAAAAGTTTCCTCTTCAAGCGATTGAAGTTCTCTTTCCTTCACAGGTGAGTGTTGGATTGATGTACTTCGTAATGTAGGCTTGAGGATTGAGAATATTTCAGTTTTTCTAATATGCTTGTATATCTCACGTGTGTGTCATTCATGTATCTCAAACAAACTCCTCGGCCTTTTATAGTGAACTTTCAAAAATTTGCCCGTTGAAGAGATAGGCTTATTTTTGAAAGTCACTTTGCGTCGTTGGCTTGTCTTGTTGCGCTTCTTGGAATTGCCATTTCCTCGTATGAATTGTTCTTTCACCTTTTCGAGTTTCGACACGGTGTAGTGCTTCCCATTGGTTCATTACTTTTGCACGCTTCAGGGACCGAGCACTCCAAGAAAGGTGGTATGGAGATATTACTTGTTTAAGTAAATCTCTTGATTTTCATGCAACGGTCCTTTTACGATTATCTCGACTGATTGCATTTCCTTGCTTTCCCAGGTGACTTAGAGTCGCTTCCAATCATTGGATGACTCTTTGTCACTTCAACTTGAGACTTGGCTTTTCTTGAGTTGACTTGATGATGCTCCACTATTTGCATCTGCTTCTCGAAGAGAGTTTCTGCCAACTCTTATTTGCCATACTCAATGTCTCGCGGAGTCTTCCTTCAGTCTTCGTTGTCTTCTTGCATGTTAAGCGCGTAGGCCGACTTAACTCGGCTTGGCCACTCTAATTGTTACAATACATTTTACAACAAGAATTGGGGTGCCAACTTTCTATTCTAAGTTTTACATGGCATTCATCAAAATCTAAACAATAAAATTCCTAACGATGCGGAATGTAAACAACACACGTCGATTTAAAGAGGTTCAACCCACCTAGGGCCTAATCCTCTACCACCCCAAAGATATCCAGGATGGATTTCAAAAAGAAAAGAATTTTATTAATTACCAAAATTAATACAAATTCAACTTACAACACCTTGAAGAGCACCACACTCTTCTTTCAACACCACCTTTGGAGATTACCACAATCTCCCTTCAACGACACCTTGTGAAGATTACCACAATCTTCAACCTTGAAGAACACCAAATTCTTCAACACCTCAATAAGAAGATTACCACAATCTTCTTGCACCTATCACCTAGATCATCCAAGTGTGCTCTTACCACAAGAACACTCACAAGGATATCGGTGTTGGAATGATAACCAAAAATCAAGATTACAACTCAATAATGAATATTACAGTTTGAGTGCGAAGTGTAATCAAGAATAGCCTAGACCTCAAAGATGTGAAAGTGATAAGCTAGTCAAATTTACAACAAGAATAATAACAATGAAAGACCAAGTATATGCTTGAAGTGTATCTTGTTGTGTTGTATCTCAATTGTTGTTATGGTTGCTCCAAAACTTCCTCTATTTATAGGAGATGATTGATCAAGCATAGGCTCCTCTTGGGGATTGAAAATCTACAGAAAAATACAATTAAAATCAAGAATATAGCTGTTAGAAATCAATCCCACAATTTAAGGAAATGTGTCTGCTGTCAAACGGTCATATTTTTCTTTGTCAATACATAGGCGACCGGTCCACGAAATAAGGGAAATAAGAACACTTTGAAAATTTCAACAGGCGACCGGTCGACATAGGCTTCGACCGGCCGGTCGACCCTGTCTCAACCGGTCCCCTAATTAAAAAGACGAAGAGATTTTGTTTCGTTTCAATGCCAAACATGCAGTACCTGGCCGACCATCGGGCCGGCCGACCGGATCGGTCGACGCCAGTCGGCCGGCCGACGACTGCCTGTTTTACTTTCGTCTCATTTTTGTTTCTAAAAACATCTTGGTACGGGTTGCCCTATAGGGCGGCCCAGGTCGACCACGAGACAGAAATGTTGTCCAATTTTAGTCGAAAATAAAACTCAAGAAATACTCCGAAAATTTAGTAAACATATTTTAAACCGATCGAGAGTATTTAGACAACATTTGGAAATCTTGTTATAGGAGTAAAAACCCATTGATACAAAATTGTTAAAAGTATTGTCCATTATTATCAAAAATAAACTTGAGGAAATACTCCGGAAAATATTAAAATCATTTTAAATCATTTAGGAGTATTTGGACAACCTTTAAAAACATTGTTTTGGTGATAAAATAAAATCATCAAAATTAAGATAAAAACATGTATCAAACAATCTCCCCCTTTTTGATGATTACAAACCAAAACAATTTTAACAAAAAAACTAAGAGAACAATTTTAGAAATGATTTTCCGGTAAAAACATTTGACCGTTTGGAAGCAACCGAAGCAACTCATTAAAATATAAGTTTCTTCTCCATTATTTGAGCTAGGATCTGATGCACATATATAAAGGTTACAAATATTGTTGATGCATAAATCAACAAGCACCGAAACAAGCTATATTATTTTGCGTGCATACTTGCTTGTCGACTAATATTCATACTAGTATCCATCCACAACCAATTGACATTGAGTTGGAGAAGAATCATTGTAATTGCAATTAGACCCTAACTTTAACAAATCCGATTGTGGTGGCATTCTGTACCAAGCCTAATGTTGTGGTGACAATCGTTCCAACGGATCGAATAGCAGATGCAAGAACGCCACTGGTGGTGGAGAGCACAGGGCAAATCACAGAATTAAATCGAAGCTGGACATTAGCAACACATGGAACTATAGGCAGACCAAGTATAAGTCCTGTTAAAGCAGGAATAGTAATATTAAACGATCCATTAACATTAGTGGTGGCTTGACCAACAGTGGTTGTAGCACCAAGAATGGTACAATTCAAGCTAACAAGCGCCCCGGGAACGCCTTGGCCAGGTCAGTTTCCTGTAGACATGCAACAAAGTTGGCCGCCTACACTCAAGCCACCCAAAGTAATCACCTGGCCGTGGGCTAATGGGTTTGAGGCTGCAAAGAAGAGGATATCAATGAGGAAAAGGGCGTCGACACGATTATTAGCCATCTTGGAGATTTGGTGTGATGTGCTATATAGACAATACTGTTTTAGTTCACTATTTCATTTGTTGTGTGTTCATATGTAAGGAAAGAACCCCTATTTATACATGTTAATTTACTTTTATGTACTTTTGCCTTCTCTTTTTTTTTTTTAAAAAAAAATCCCATCATGTTTTCTTTAGCAAGTCGAAGTACGTAGGAGTTTAGGGGTGGGTTGCTCTGTATGTTGTTGCAATCTATTGTACAAGTCAAATTACTGCCCATTTGTTGTTATTCCATGTAGTTATTTGCATATCTAACCATATTTTTTAAGAATATGGCATGGACTGTACATTTTAGCCCTCAAATTGAAGGGATGAGATCTCCTATTCCACTTTCCCTATTCCATTCATATTCTATTGCATTGGATGATATACACGTGTGCAAGATGATGTCACAACTGTACACATGTCTTTCATCCAACATATGGAATAGAGAGTGGAATAGGGAAAGTGGAATAGGAGATCTCAACCCCAAATTGAAGAACGTGCTAAGCTTTACATTTTATAAACTTGCAAATTCTCAATTTCCTCAGCTTTTAAGCTTTTGAGAACATTCTTTGAGAACTTCGCCTGATGGTTTATATAGAAGATTTTGCCACACACGAACATAGTACTATTGTGTTTGGATTGAAAGGTTTAATTTGAAAATTACCCAATTCAAATTCATGATATATTATATGTCTGTATTTCAAATCGTTCGATTAACCCTTTTTCCTAAGTTAATATTTTAACATTTAGTCAGATATATTCGAATCCTTCTAATTAGAAAATTCAAGTTCCAGTTCTTTTCTGAAATCATGTCAAGTCAAACAAAATCTAATTTAATTTCTTGGGAATTATTACAAAAATTACCCTCAAGGTTTGAGGGGAAAAAAACAGATTTTTTTTTTTATAATGACAAAAATCCCATTAAAATTTGATTTTGCATTATATTTAGCCTTCTTCATAAGCAAAAATATTTTAGATAAAAAATTTACAGTTATCCCCTTACATTTGAAACATAATCAAACATTAGGGGAATTTTTGTAATTGTGAAACTTTTTGGATTTTTTTGTAATTATCCCAAACTTCAGGGGCAATTTCTGTAATTATCCCTAATTTCTTTGCTAAACCTATATAACTGAGGTTTCTTTAAGCTGTTTCAACTTGTCCAACTTGATAGGTTTCCTATATCATCAACGCTGCTGGCCTACGCAGTGTTGCCAAATTTAGCCAAATTTAAATAATATGAAGCGGTCATTATGTTCCTACATATATATACATCACTACTGCATAAATCTTAAGGGGCCATCGGGTGAACCACTTACAAGTCTTGAATAATAACAACAAATTGTGCCCTATTTTAAGCAGATGGCCATTATGTCAACTTGATCAGTTTCTGTTCATGACATCAAGATAAGATAGGGGGAAAATGTTGGATTATGTGACAAAGTTTGGATAGAAAAACTTGTTAATTGGTAAGAGTGAGTGGGCAGAATTAAATTCAACTCTATCAGTTTCATCATACTTGGTTTTTGAAACTGAAAATGGGCAGTTTGCATCATCTTTGAGGTACTATCTTGCCAAGAACAAAGAATCGAAATCTCTCAAAATAGTATTCTTGAACTTTTCCCGCCAATTTTCAATTAATATAAAAAATAAATAAAACTTTTGCGACAAAGAAAAGATTAATTATTATTTAAATGGTAGTTTTTTATAGTTAATTTTTAACATGTCTTACTTAAAATTATATAAAAATCAGTTTTCCAAATTTGAGTATGTACAACATTAATTATTATATTTGTTTTTTTCTTTCTGTTTTAAAATTTATTAAATTTTTCGTTTTTGATCCGTTTTTTATCTTCAGCATATCAAATTAATTATTTTTTATATGATCTTCAGTTTGACACACATATTGCATATATAAAATAAAAAAATAAGTACAATAAATAAAAACTATAAGATATATTTACTCAAAATTTTATTTTGTTATGAACTTAAAATTTATGCATCCACTTGGACATCAATTTTGTATATTTATTTATTTTGGTTATTTGTGATATATGTATAGTTGTTATTGGGTGTAGGGGTGTGAGTAAGGTTTAGAAGGGGGAGTTGAATAAACCTTACCAACTTTTCGATTTTAGTCCTTTTAAAATATTACAAAGTTAAATACACATCTAAGTTCTTTGGGGGACAGCTAAGTTAGTTAACCAGCAGAGTTAGCCACTCAACAGACTTGATTGAGCTGTTGATAGAATAACTCAGCTGTTTAGTCTAAACCTTAACTTGGTTGTGATGAGATTTTAGCGGAAGACTTAACACCCTTGAATTTGATTGAAGTTTGTTTTAAACACTTGGTTTTACCACTTTGTTAATTATCTGTTGGATAGCAAATTATCAGCAGATATAAATGTGCAGAAATGAAAGTATGCTGAAATATAAATGACACAGGTAATTTTTATAGAGGTTCGAAGATGGGGTAATTCTTCTACTCCTCTCTTCTCCAACTCCTGGAGGAATCCACTAAGTAATGATCAGAGTACTGAGTGGTTATCACCCGGATACAAGTGTCTTGATCACACTGGTGACTTGCTATTTTGGGACTCGGTCTAGAGATGCCTTGGTCACATAGTCAAGCTTCTCATCTCGACTCAAGATCTTCACAGGCGGTTGCCTTGCTACTTTGACTCACTTGCTCAAGCTTCTTGGATTTGATCACGAAGCCCTCCAATAACTTGAGACTGGTTCGACCTTGAACCTTTCTACAATCCTCCTTGGAAAGTAGACCCCTTTTGATTCTTCAAAAGTTTCCTCTTCAACAGTTTGAAGTTGTCTTTCCTTCACAACTTGGTGTTGGATCGATTTCCTTCGAGTTTTAGGCTTGAGGATTTGCTTGAATATCTTGAGAATATTTTACAGGTTACAGTATGAATAATGCTTGTTCATTCGTGGTTCAGGTGTTCAAGGTAACCTATTCTCAATGAAATTCCTCAGCCTTTTATAGTGAACTTTCAAAAATCTGCCCGTTGAAGAGATAGGCTGATTTTCAAAAGTCACTTGTGTTCGTTGGCTTGTCTCGTTGCAGTCCTTGATGTTGACATTTCCTCGTATTTAATGTCTTGCAACATTGCAGCGTTTCTGACATTGGTGCAGTGCTTCCCATTGGTTTGTTCCTTTTGCACACAACTGGAACTAACATTTTATCTCTGACAACTTTAGCAGGTTACTATTCTGAGTAACATTCTTAACTTTCATCAACGGATCTCATTCAGTTGTCTTGACTTGACTGCAGTGTTTTATTCCCCAGGTGTCTTTGAGTTAGCTTCCAATCAATGGATGACTCATCTGTCACTTTAACTTGAGACTTGGCTTCTGAGTTGACTTGTCTGACTCTTCACATAGTTGATTCACACCTGGTACATCTTCAGACGAGTTCTTGACATCTTCTTCCTTGCCACACTCAGCTGCTTCACAGCGGAGTCTTCACTTTAGTCTTCAGTTGACTTCTTGTATATCCAGGCATAGCTGACTTGACTCAGCTCATACAGCCCTATCTATTACAATGAAAATTACAAGGAAAATGGGGTGCCAACTTTCTAGTTTAAGTTTTACATGGCATTCATCAAAATCTAAACAATAAATTTCCCAACAATTTCCCCCTTTTTGATGATGCCAAAACTTAAAAACAAAATGTAAAATGTAAATAGCACAGATACATACAGACAATGCAGAAACATAGAATGTATGTGTTGAATAGATCGTTTTATTGATCATAACATTCTTGTTCTTTACACAACTGTTTACAATGTGTATCATAGCAATTAGAGCATACTTGTATCTACGCAAAATGCAGATTTTTCATTAAATGTACAGAAGACTTACATACATATGCATTTACAAAAGTAAAATACATGAAGGGGTTAGCAGCAACACTTCATCTCCTTCGCTGCCTCCTTCTTTCTTCTTCAGCTCTGTCTTCGTCAGCTCTCTTTCTTTTCTTTTCATCTTCAGCTGCTTTCTTTTTCTCGTAAGCTCTCTTCGCAGCTTCATCTTTTCTCTTTCTTTCCTGTCTTTCTTGCCACAGCTGAGTTTGTCTCTTATTTTCTTCTTCGATTCTTCTGACATATTCAGCAATCTTCCTCTCCACTTCCAGATTAGCTATAACATCATATACAGCCCAGTAGATCCTTCCTTTCTTGCCTGGATCTACATATTCAATATTTTTGGGTAGAGGTCTAGGTATAAAACTTCCTCCTCCACCACTTCTTCCTTCTCTTCTGGGCGTATATTGTACCAGAGTCTTCTTCTTACCAGCAGAGTGACTGCTAGTAGTCTGCTGCCTGTCAGCTTCTTCGCACAGCTTCAGACCTTTCTCCCAATACAAGTCCCAGGCTTGAGCTATGGACATGTTTTTGAAGTATCCTTCGGACTCGAGCATTTTAAATTCTTCAACTGATCTTGGCTCTTGTTCGTCATCTGGAATGACATCTGTGTCTTTTCCTGCTGGAATGCCTCCGAATTGTTTCAACATTTCTTCCACACGGGCATTAGTTCTCTTGTCGAACTCTTCCATCTCTGTTTCTACAATCTTTTTCTTATGAGACATAGGCACAGCAGAGTGATGGAGCGGCAGAGACACCAGAAGTTTGCTGATTATGCTGGCTGTGACATGACCTTGCTCAGGAGTTTCAACAATCATCAATGTCAAATCCTTTGACATTTCCCCCTCAACAGCTTTTCCCTTTTCTTGTTTCTTTTCAACAGTTGTTTCTCTCTTCATCTTCTCAGCTGTTTCTAACTTCAATTTCTTCAGGTAGTCCTCTTCCCCCTTTTTGGCATCATCAATGGAGAGAGGAACTCCTGGGAACATGCCTGCGAGCATGAAATCAAGATGATTTAAAGCGGAATTCTGCTTGGAGTCTGCTGCGGCATAGGCTGTTCGAAATTCTGAGCAGGTGGCTTTGGACTCGACTGCCACCAATTTCATTTCAGCCATGAGAAGGCTGAATTTGGCATTCATATTCTCCTTAAGTCGTAGAATTTTTTTCCTCTGAAACTCTTGCAGCAGCCCCATTTCGGTTTTGTGAGAGGCATGCAACCACTCAATGTACTCCTGCATTCTCTGTTTCATGTCAGCATTATCTGCGCTCCAAACAAGCATTCTGTTGTAAAGTGCCTTGAAGTAACGAACTTGTTCGAGACGCATTGCAGTCTGATGCTGACACCACTCCCTGATTCTTATTACTACCCCTCTCAAATCGGTTGTGAGGGTAGCATCTCGATTATCCACCGCATGTCTAATGAGGCCTCGATGTCGCTCGATCCTCTCAATCTCTCCTGATTTTCTTGAAGACTTCACGAGTTTGATTTGTCACCCCGATTCGGTGGCGGCCATTCAACATCGAAATCAAATTCTACCTTTGGCACAATGGAGTCGGTAGGGACGATGGGTTCTTCTCTTGCAAAGTACTTCTTCGATTCTTTTTACGATTTCTTCTCCTAGAGCAGGTAGCTCGATTGAGAATGAGAAGACTTCTTCAAATGCATCGTCTCGTACATATGAAATCGTACGAGAGGTCGTTCTTTTAGTCATTTGTGGAACTGAAGATTGATTGATTGACTATGATTTAGTTGGGGCCTTTGATGGTATTGACCCGGTGGCCGAGCCTTGTCTTATGACTTCTTCGGTCTGTTGGTTTTCCTTTTGAGTTTGTTGTTCCTCGGCCGTATCGATGGCGTCATCGGAAGATGATGAGATTTGAGGGCTTGGCTCATCATCAAAGTTGAACGTTTGTGGCGACTTTGAATTCGGGTGACTTCGTACTTGGAAGAACATCCTCACCGAGTCTTTTTGATTTTGCAAAAGCAGAGTGGACTCAGCTTCATCTTCAGCTTCAGATCCCAGAAATGATATATCAGGGTTGTCTTGGGAATCATGAAGAGCACTTATCTCATTCTCAGAATCTTCAATGTGAGCAGGAGGGATGTTCTGCGTTTCTGTCTCTTTACCCAGGGAAGTCTCAACCTCCCTCAGGCCTTCATTACCTCCTGCAGTCTCAACTGCAGCAAGGCCTTCTACAGTCCCTTCGACAGACGCAGCTGTCTTAGGGTCTTCTGCAGTGGCATCCACAGGAGTCTCAACACCCTGGATTGCACTTTAATTGCCCAGAGTGTTAACTCCCGGGGCAGACCATCCTTTGCCTTGACTGCATCAGCAGTGTCCTTAGCCTACAAAGCTGTTGGCACTTCAGCTGAGACAGACTTAACTGTCTGAGCTTCGTCAGTGACAACTTGCTGTTGTTTTTTTTCTTTCTCTTTCTCCACTTCACCTCCTTCTTTCATTGTGGAGTCATCTGCAGCATCCTCCGACCTAGCTGCAGTGGAGTGAGTTTCCCCTCACCGGTGGCTCACCGGTGAGAGTGATCGATGGTGGGGTCACTCGCTCCGGACTCATTTGTTTCCATTGAGTGTTTAGCCGTGGGGGCAGGTGGTAAGACACCTTCAACAGGGGTTGGCTCAACTTGGGTGCCCAAGTTCCCAGTGTCATCGCCAAGTCCCTTAGATCCATCCTCTGAGTGAACTGGGGAAGTGGTTGCAGCAATAACAGTTGCAATCTGTTGTACCACTCCCAACGGATCAAGCTCCAGTTGTGATTTAGAAGACTCTCCTGGTCCTTCTCTCAGATGTTGCTCATGCATTATCCTGGATTCCTGCATGCCTTGCTGCATATCGGACTTTTCTGTTGCAGACATGGGATCCAAGACTTCATCAGTGTCAGAAGACACATCTAGATGAGGATACATATGTTCCAGAGTTCCAGTGATGGTGCATATATTTGCCTTCTTCAGTGCACGGGCTTGCTCTACAGCTTTGTCCTTCTCATCCTCCTTTATGATACGGAGGAGATCCATGCAGTGCTCTTCGTTGAGAGCAGTTTGAACATTTGAAAATGTATCCTCGAGCGACTCAGCTTCCATGCTCGCCATTCACACAGACGACGCTGAATATCTGGGTACATGGGAGAAACAACCATCACATCATCATCTTCATCTTCTTGTTGTTGCCCTTCCTTTTTAGGAATGGAAGGCAACATACTCTCGCCGCTCTTCACCTTCAAAGAAGATCGGGAGCGGTGGAGACACAACTCTTTCATCGGGAGATTCTCTTGCTCTATGTTGCCTCTTCTTCTCGGTTGTTCTATCCACATTTGGGTCTTCTATTTGCCTGTTGATCGGCTTGCAGACTTGGCTGTTTCATCAACAACTCCTGGAGACTGCACTTCTTCAGCAGTCTCAGAGATTTGCTCACCGAGTGGAGACTCGATTTGTCTTCTCAAGCTCCGAGAGCTTGGTGAGTCTTCTTCTTCTCTTAGTTTTCACCAGAGGAATGTCTGCTTCTACTTCTTCCGGTTCCTCGAAGGTAAAGGCCTTCGGAGTTGCCTTAGAGACAGCTGCCTTTCTTGCCTTGGCAGTCCTCTTCTTCTTCATTCCTAGAGAAGGTACTAAAGATTCCTTCTCCACCGGGTGCAGGGGGGGAGACACGGCTGCGCAGGGGTGGCTCGGCTGCTGCAGGGCGGTGTGTCTTTCTTCTTTCTTTGTCAGGAGCAGCCTTCTTCTTTCCAGCTGCAGGAGCAGCTTTCTTCTTGGGAGGGGAAGCAACAATTGTTTCCTTAGGATCAAATGATTCCCCCTCGCTGGTGTCAGCCCTTTTGGCATAGGCTCTCTTCTGGGCTCCTGAAAGATTTGCCCAGAACATCTTCTTGTTGACATGGAATGACTTTCCATGTCGAAGGGGAACACCCTTCACCTCCATCAAATGGCCGATCACAAGGCCATAGCCCAGAGATCCTCCAAAGGATCCGTCCTCTTTGAAGGACTTATTCGCAACATTCTGGCAGAGTCTGCTGTAAATGAATTCTGCCCAGTTGATCTTCTTCTCCTCCATGATCGCAGTCATGACGATTAGCTTGGTCTTGGACAGCTGATTGAAGCTGCCAAACTTCATGTCGACACTCTTAGTGACGATATCCATGAGTTTATGATAATCCTCTTTCAGCAGCTTCTTGTCTGCTGTGTAGACTACTTTCGCAGCACACTCAGGTTTGGCCACTGACGGTAATAAACAGTGCTCCGCAAGGTCCTTTGCAGAGATTAAAATGTCCTTGCGGTGGACGGAGGACTTAATCCCTTCGTCCTGCACCTCGGCGTTCACGTAGAACTGGGCGACCTCCTCTACGTACGTCATATGATATTCCATCTTGAGAAAGGGTTTCAGTCCGGATTTCTCGATCTTATCCGCAATCTTCTTCACAAGGGTTTCATCGGACCCCTGTTTAATCATCCCTTCAAAATCCACAGTTGATCCGGTGTGGATTTGCTTTGCGAGTTTAGAGAAGTCATGTGCTGGTGCCATTTTAGTGATTTTTACCGAACGAAACTTTGAAAACTGACTTGAGAACTTGTAGGGTTTTCGAGAGAAAAGCTTGCTTTCTTTGCTTTGGAAAGATGAACAGTTGTGAGAAAGTGAGAGAGAAAACTGAACGAATGAGTATATAAGGGTTATGAAAGGACGGGTTTTTGGATTTTTGAAATTTGATCAAGATCAACGGCTTAGATTTAGCACGTCACATTGCATTTAATTTCTCTCATTTAATGCGGCAGCATTTATATCCAATCAAATGCTTACTGTGACAGCTTTTGACTGTACCCATCATTATTACACTGACGTCATCCTTAAAAACATTCCCGCTCATTAAAAACGACTGCGTTTTTGTCACTTAGCTCATAAATGATTCAACTTACTCCATAAGTGACTTAGCTCTTCTTCTCTCTTCTCATATCAGCAACTCAACTGTCAGCTAACTCGATACAGCTGACTTTCCGATACGGCTGATTCACTTGGCTGATTCATGAGATCTGCTCATTTTTCACCTTTTCACATTCCATCTCTTCTCATTGAGTCTTCTGAGTATCAACTCAACTCAATTAACCCTAGCCCATGCTTAAGCTCTTCAAATCTTGATTAACATAAGGGTTTTGTGAATATGTCAGCTAACTGTTTATCAGTTGAGATATATTCCAAAGTGATGTCTTTCTTTTCAACATGATCTCTTATGAAATGATATCTGACATCAATGTGCTTTGTTCTCGAATGCAACACATGATTTCGAGTGATTGCAATAGCACTTGTGTTATCACACATAATTGGAATCTCTCAATTTCATAATCTCTTATTTGTTGTCTCATCCATAAGACTTGGGCACTGGCGGTGCCCGCAACTATGTACTGCTTCACTTTTGTGGATGTGGTTATTGAGTTTTGCTTCTTGCTAAACCAGAAACCAATCTGTTTCCAAGCATTTGACAAGTACACCAAGTACTACTCTTCCGTCAACTCTACATCCAAAGATAGTCGAGTCCGAGTAACCAATTAGCTTGAATCCACCTTCCTTTGGATACCATAAGCCAACTTCTTGGAATCCCTTCAAATATCTTAGGATTCTCTTAGCTGCAGTCATGTGGCTCTCCTTTGGTGCAGATTGGAATCTTGCACATACACCTACTGCAAAGGTGATGTCTGGCTGGCTTGCTGTTAAATAGAGCAATGATCCAATTAGTGCTCTGTATCTTGTTTGATCTACAGTTTTACCATCTGCATCCATGTCCATCTTGACTGATGTATTCATTGGTATTTTCACAGAAGACTTCTCTTCCATACCAAATTTCTTCATTAAATCTCTGGTGTACTTTGTTTGACTTATGAAGGTTCCATCCTTCAGCTGTTTAACTTGAAGTCCTAAGAAGAATGTCAGCTCTCCCATCATGCTCATTTCAAATTTACCTTGCATGAGGTTTGAGAATTTATCACATAGCTCTTTGTTTGTGGATCCAAAAATGATATCATCCACATATATTTGAACAAGCAGTATACTCTCCCCATCTTGAATTCTGAAGAGTGTTCTGTCCACTTTGCCTTTGGTGAATCCATTGTCAGCTAGAAATTGAGACAATGTATCATACCATGCTCTTGGTGCTTGTTTCAATCCATATAGAGCTTTCTTGAGCTTGTACACCTTATCTCCAATGGTCTTCTGCTCAAAACCTGGAGGTTGCTCAACATAGACTTCTTCTTCCAACAAACCATTTAGAAATGCACTTTTCACATCCATTTGATATACAATAAAGTTCTTGTGAGCAGCATAGGCAAGAAACATCCTTATTGCTTCTAATGTAGCAACAGGAGCAAATGTTTCATCAAAATCTATTCCCTCTTCCTGGCAATACCCTTTGGCTACCAATCTTGCTTTGTTTCTTACCACAGATCCTTCCTCATTCATCTTCTTTCTGAAAACCCATATTGTGCCAATGATATTTTGATGGGTTGGTCTCTGCACCAATTCCCATACTTTGTTCCTTTCAAACTGATTCAGCTCTTCCTGCATGGCCTGAATCAAATGTGTGTCATCCAAGGCTTGAGACACATCTTTTGGCTCTATTTGGGAAATAAAACAAGTGAACATTGTTTCTTGCTGAGCTCAGGATCTGGTTCTCACACCATCTCTTACATTTCCAATGACTAGCTCTGGTGGATGGTCTCTCAGCCATCTCACATCTGGTTGAAGTAAATCAGCTGGGTTCAGTCGTCTTGCAGCTGTGTTGTCTTGAGCAGCTCTTTCATCATCATTTAGCTGCAGATTCTCCGTTTGTCTTTGAGACTCAAGATAGTCTCATAATCATCTTGATTGATTGCTCCGACTTGACTTCAACATAGGGACTCTTCTGCATAGTTGGCTCATTCAGCTTATCAGCTAACTCTTCAATATCTTCTCCATTTACATTAGGTTCATCAAAAACCACATGGATAAACTCTTCTGTGACCATAGTCCTCTTGTTCAACACTCTATAGGCTTTACTTTCAGCTGAGTATCCCAAAAAGATACCTTCATCAGCTTTAGCATCAAAAGCCTTTAGATTATCTTTGCCATTGTTGTGGATGAAGCATTTACATCCAAATATTCTAAAATACCCAACATTTGGCTTTCTCCGTCCATATTTCATAGGGAGTCTTTGTCAGCTGTCTATTAATCATGCATCTATTTTGAGTATAGCATGCAGTGTTGATGGCTTCAGCCCAAAATCTCTTAGGCAATCCAACTTCAGCTAACATGGTCCTTGTAGCTTCCTTGAGAGTCTGTTCCTTCTTTCAGCTACTCCATTCTGTTGTGGAGTCCTTGCCGCAAATAACTCATGAGCAATACCATTTTCAACACAATACTAAGTTATTATTCCATTAACAAACTCAGTTCCTCTGTCAGACCTTATCTTTATAATGGTTTGACTCTTCTCATTTTGAACTCTTTTCATCAGCTGAGTCAACTTCTGCAAAGTTTCCTTCTTTTTACACATGAAAATTGTCCATGTATATCTTGAATATTCATCCACCACCATTAAGGTGTATTTCTTTCCACTTATGCTGGCTGGCTCAACTAGACCAAATAAGTCCATATGCAATAGATGCAATATCCTTGTTGAAGAAGGACTAGGCTTATCCTTAAATGAAGATTTGATTTGTTTTCCCATCTGGCATGCATCACATACACTTTCCTTCTTGTATACTGAGTCTGGCAATCCTTCCACAAGATGACTCCTTGCAAGCTTGTTAATTGTCTTGAAATTCAGATGACTCAGCTTCTTGTGCCATAGCCAACTTGATTCGGCTGTACTTTTTGCTAACAGACAAGTGCTTGGTGTGGCAGTCGACCAGTCTACCACATACATATTCTTTTGTTTGGATCCTTGCAAGACTACTTCATTTGATTCAGTGTTTTTAATTTGGCACACTCCCATATTGAATCCAACATTATAGCCCTTGTCACAGAGTTGGCTGATGCTTAACAAGTTGAAGTTGAGACCTTCAACATATACAACATCTGTGATTTCTAATCCATTTTTCTTGATGGATCATGTGCCTTTGATTTCCCCTGGAGCTTCATTTCCTCCAAATATGACTTTTGCGCCTCTAATCTCCTTGAATTTTGACAGATTTTTCTTGTTTCCTGTCATGTGTCTAGAACAGCCACTATCCATGTACCAGGTTCCTTGGCACTCAGCTGTTCCTTGAACCTGCAATCAAGGAAATTAGTTTTTAGGTACCCATGCTTGTCTGGGTCCTGAGGGGTTAGTGTTGTAAGATGATCTAACCAACCTGTAGCCAAATGACTTGACTCTAAGAGGTTGCCATCTATCTGTGCCATAATCATAACTCACTTTGGCAAATTCCTTCGGGGCATTAGGTTCATACAGCTATCTCTTTTGTCTGTATGCCTGTGTGTGTTTTAGCAATTGCTTTCTTAGGGTAGTTGTGATATTTTTGAGTGTAGTGCTTGGGTGCATATGTGTGCTGATGATAGCTATTTTGCCTTTGGAATGACCTTTGCTGAGATCTAGGTATTTGTCGATATTTAACATTATTTGTTTCTTCTTTCAGGTGAGTACCATTCCCATCATATGTATTTCTTTGATAAAACTTCTGGGGTTTGGAGCTCTGTTTTTGTTGAGAACTTCCTATTTGGAGTTTCTTTGAGGAACTGAATTTCTTCTCAGTTGTCCTCTCAACTGGATGTTTTCCTTTTCCTTTATAACCAAGGCCAGTTTGTTTGTGATTGTGCTTTGGAATGAATGTATGTACAGCATTTGACTGTGGGAGTTTGACTGTGTGCAAAGGAATTGAATCATATGCCGATCTTATCTCCACACTCTTTTTAGCTCATAATAAGGTCATCCAATGATTTAGATGCCTTTGTAAATGAGGCAATCACATTTTTAGATAATTTTCCTCTTTTCTATAGCGATTATCTCTGCTTTATTAGTTTTGTATTTTCAACCTTGACTCTTTGTTCTCATCCTATGTGACTTAGAGTACTCGGCTCCTTAGTCATTTGTGAGTTTTGGCTTTTGATTTGTTTGTTTTCCTCATTTAATAGTGTGTGTGAGGATTTAATGTGCTCAAAGTCTTTCATCATTTTGCCTAATGAATCATAAAGATCAGTGGGTGATGAAGTGTGTGTGTCACAATCACTATCACTAGAATCGAGTGAGATGAGTTAGAGTGTACCTCATCTTCTTGGTCGGGTTGATCTTGTTCTTTAGCCATTAGACAGATCATTGCTTCTTCTTGAGAATCATTTGAGTAGTCGCTTCACTACTGAGTCTGGTGCTTCTTTCGACTTATTCTCTCAGCAGTCTCGCAGCCAACATAGCCTTTTTTTTTTTTTTTTCTTGTCTTCTCTCTCAAGACTCTTCTTTCTTCTTCATTCTTGTATTTATTGACTACAGATATGGGCAATCAATAGCAAAGTGTCCTGGTTGTCTGCAGTTCCAACACAGTTCTCGGCTCTTTGATCGTTCTTTCGGTTCTTGGGTTATCGGCTCTACGATATTCAACCTTTGATGCTCGGCTCTCTTGGGTGGCCTATCTTCCCTTGACTTGGAGGGAGTGAATGTCTCTGGAGGATTCACCCTTGTTTCTTTTATAGTTCTTGTTGAAGAACTTGTTGAACCTTTTAACCATCAAGGCAATTTTCTCCTGGTCAATGGCTTCCTTGACCTCGCCTTTCTTCCCATCCTTGACTATAAGTGCAATGTTTTGGGTACAATTGTCTCCTCTTGATCTTTTCTTCTCGGCTCAAACTCGTAGGCTTTGAGGTCCGAGAATAACTCATGGTTGGATGTTGTTGTGAGGTTCATTGAATGTCTCAGGGCCATGACCTTCATTTCCCATTTAGCTGGGAGGCTTCTCAGAATCTTCATACACATTTCCTTCTGTGTATATTCTATCTCAAGTGTTGATAATTCATTTGTGATCTCAGTGAATCGAGCATCCGGTGATCCAAGGTTTCACTGCAAGCATTTTAAAATTTTCAAATTTTTGTACAAAGAACGGACAATTTGTTTTCTTTAATTTGCTCGAGATCCTTCACAAATTAAAGTTAATTTATCCCAGATTTGTTTTGCAGTTTGGCAAGATTTGACTTTATTGAACATTGGTTTGTCCAATGTCTTTTAGAGAATATCTTTTGCCACATTATCCAGGTTGTATCTTTTTCTGTCCTCATTGGTCCACTCAGTCCTTGGTTTCTCAACCATGGCTGGTCTAGCTTCTGCAGCAGCTTCTTCACCTTCAAGTGCGTCGCTCTCTCCGTCTGTTGTGTTCACCCTTCGATTTGCAGTGGCCCATCCTCTATCACTATCCACATTTCATCATGTAAAGCAGATAGATGAGCCTGCATACGAATTTTCCAGTCATCAAATTCCTCAATAGTGAACATAGGAATGCTTGTCAAATTTATTTCCATGGTAATAACTTTGCTGAATAAAAATAGCTTTTGAAAGAGCAAGTGTTAAAAATTTCTTTGAAAGATTGGAGATCTAGTTCAGTAACCAGTGCGGAAGGCTCAATGAACCAATCGCTTTGATACCACTTGTAGGTTCCAAGGGGTGTGAGTAAGGTTTAGAAGGGGGGTTGAATAAACCTTAACAACTTTTCGATTTTAGTTCTTTTAAAATATTACAGAGTTAAATACACGGCTAAGTCCTTGGGGGACAAATGCTAAGTTAGTTAACCAAATAGAGTTAGCCACTCAACGCACTCGATTGAGTCGATAGAATAACTCATTTTGTTTAGTCTAAACCTTAACTTGGTTGTGATGAGATTTTATTGGAAGACTTAACACCCTTGAATTTGATTGAAGTTTGTTTTAAACACTTGGTTTTAGCACTTTGTTAATTATCGGTTGGATAGCAAATTATCGTGAGATATAAATGTGCGAGAAATGAAAGTATCTTTGAAATGTAAATGACACGGGTAATTTTTATAGAGGTTCGAAGATGGGGTAATTCTTCTACTCCTCTCTTCTCCAACTCCTGGAGGAATCCACTAAGTAATGATCGAGTACGAGTGGTTATCGGTCCGATACAAGTTTTGATCACACACGGTGACTTGCTCCTTTGGGACTCGTCTAGAGATGCCTTGGTCACACGGTGGTTTCGTCCGACTCACCTTCTTCACAGGGCATTTTGCGCTTGCTACTTGACTCACTTGCTCAAGCTTCTTGGATTTGATCACGAAGCCCTCCAATAACTTGAGACTAGTTCGACCTTGAACCTTTCTACAATCCTCCTTGGAAAGTAGACCCCTTTTTATTCTTCAAAAGTTTCCTCTTCAACAGTTTGAAGTTGTCTTTCCTTCACAGCTTGGTGTTGGATCGATTTCCTTCGAGTTTTAGGCTTGGGATTTGCTTGAATATCTTGAGAATATTTTGCAGGTTACAGTATGAATAATGCTTGTTCGTTCGTGGTTTAGGTGTTCAAGGTAACCTATTCTCAATGAAATTCCTCAGCCTTTTATAGTGAACTTTCAAAAATCTGCCCGTTGAAGAGATAAGCTGATTTTCAAAAGCCACTTGTGTTCGTTGGCTTGTCTCATTGCAGTCCTTGATGTTGACATTTTCTCGTATTTAATGTCTTGCAGCATTGCAGCGTTTCTGACATTGGTGCAGTGCTTCCCATTGGTTTGTTCCTTTTGCACACAACTGGAACTAACACTTTATCTCTGACAACTTTAGCCGGTTACTATTCTGAGTAACATTCTTGACTTTCATCAACAGATCTCATTCAGTTGTCTTGACTTGACTGCAGTCTTTTATTCCCTAGGTGACTTTGAGTTAGCTTCCAATCAATGGATGACTCATCTGTCACTTCAACTTGAGACTTGGCTTCTGAGTTGACTTGTCTGACTCTTCACACAGTTGATACATCTTCAGACGAGTTATTTGTTTGATAAATGGTTTTATCATGATTTTGATGATTTTGTTTTTACACCAAAACAATGTTTTTAATTGTTGTCCAAATACTCCTAAATGATTTAAAATGGTTTTAATATTTTCCGGAGTATTTCTTCAAGTTTATTTTCGACAAAATTGGACAACACATTTAATGATTTTGTGTAAATGGGTTTTTACATTGAAACTATATTTCTAATATTGTCCAAAATACTCCCGATCGATTTAAAATGTTTTTACTAATTTTTCGGAGTATTTCTTGAGGTTTATTTTCAACAAAAATCGGACAACATTTTATTTTGGAGGTCGATCGACCGGGAGAAGGCGACGTGCACTGGGAATGAATTTCAGAGAACAGAACTCACGGAACTCCCAAAATGGGTCAGGGGGACCGGTCACCATGGTGGGCGACCGGTCGCACCCTAGGGTGATCGGTCGACCCCCCACTGGGCCGGTCACCCCGTGTAAAATTTTATGTGTTCTTTTCTAATCTTATTTGTGCGCGACCGGTCGCCCTTAAGTTTAACAGCAAAAATGTAACCGTTGTGCAGCAGACATTTTTTCCTTAATTTGTGGGATTGATTTCTAACAACCCTTTTCTTCAATTGTCTTGGTATTTTTTACAGAATTCATGTCTCCAAGAGGAGCCTATCTTGTACAAGACATCTTCTATAAATAGAGGAAGATTTGAAGCAACATAACAAGAGAGAACAACACAACACAACAAGATATACTCATGCAAACACTTGGTCTTTCATTGTTATTATTCTTGTTGTAATTTGCCTAGCTTATCACGTTCACATCCTTGAGGTCTAGGCTATTCTTGATTACACTTGCACTCAATTGTATAATTCATTATCGAGTTGTAATCTTGGATTTTTGGGTAATCATTCAACACAAGATATCCTTGTGAGTGTTCTTGTGGTAAGAACACACTTGGGTGATCTAGGTGTTAGGTGTGAGAAGATTGCGGTAATCTTCTTGTTGAGGTGTTGAAGAATTTGGTATTTTTCAAGGTTGAAGATTGTGGTAATCTTCACAAGGTGCCGTTGGAGATTGTGGTAATCTTCAAGTGAGATTGTGGTAATCTCAAAGGTGGTGTTGAAGAAGAGTGTGGTGCTCTTCAAGGTGTTGTTGTAAGTTGGTGTTGTATTAATTTGTGGTAAATTAATAAAATATTTTTTATTTTTGAAATCCATCCCGGATATACTGGGGTGGTAGAGGATTAGGCCCTAGGTGGGTTGAACCTCTATAAATCGACGTGTGTTGTTTATATTCCGCACCTTTATTATTGTCTTTGAGCATTCGGTTCGAAAAAGAGGGCGAAATTCAAAAGATGGAGATAATCTATTCACCCCCCCTCTAGATTATCATAGCCGTTTGGACTTACAAGTGGTATCAGAGCCAAACTCTTTGGCAAGCTCGTTTCACATCGCGAGTGAAGAGAAACGATCGTCGGCTACGAACGAAACTCATGTTTCCGGCACCTCCACCACCAAGCCACCTCGGTTTGATTCCAAAAATTTTATATTTTGGAAAGAAAGAATGGAATGCTATTTACAAGGTTGCGGGTTTGATATTTGGAACACCATCATAAATGGAGAATCCATTCCGATGAAAGATACACCACACACCTCCAAAGACCTCAAAGAGCTAAATAATGAAGAGAAGAAAATCATCTCTTTAAACGGTAAGGCTCTAAATATCTTGTATTGTTCATTCACTAATTTGGAATATGAACATATTGTAGAAATTCGATCGGCACATGAAGTATGGCAAAAATTAGAAACCATCTATGAAGTATATGCAAATAAAAGGAGCAACTCAAAAGCATCTACTTCTCAAAGGGATACAAGTTCAAATCTAAGGAACAAGCCTCTTACAACTTCCAACTATGAAGAAGTTGAATATTGTTTTATGGGCATCGAAAAAGAAAACGAGGTATGTCTTAAACCATCTACTTCCTATGATATTGTCATTCAAAATGGTTATAGTGATTTGCAAAATGATTTTGATGAACTACAAGATGAATTCCAAAACTTACTTGTTAAATACAAAAATTTGAAAAAGAAAATCATTGTTTTGAAAAATGATAAGGATAGTTTATTCACTTCCTATGAATCTCTATCATGTGCTCACACCACCACTCTTGACAAGGTTAGAAACCTTGAAAAAGAAAATAGTACTCTAGTTGAGGATATTAAGTGCTTGAAAAATGATTTATCAAAATACAACTTGAGTAAAAATGAAGTGCCTAATGTTGTAAACGATAATGATTGTGATAGTTTGAATAGTGAACTTGATCATAAGCATAACATCATCAAGCATACAAAAAGGAATCGAGCTCCTATACATGCTAATAATATTACTTGCTTTTATTGCGGTAAAAAGGGACACGCCGTTAATACTTGTCGGGCTAGAAATAGCTTTAATCATTATTGGAGACCTAAAAGTCTCAAAGCTAATCCTAAAGGACCCAAAAACTTGAGGGTACCACAAAATAATGTTGTATTAGGTACCCGGCGAAATAATGATCGGAGAAAAGTTATACCGCCAAGAAGACATCAAATGACCGCGTCATTTGATCAAAGAAGGAGAAAAATATTTTCAAGAAGATGATATAACAAAGCCAATTTGGCAAAGATCATCAACAAGATGATTTTCAAAGAAAAAGAGACCATCAATAATGGGAAGGTAATAAACCTTGGAAATGGAGTAATCAAAGAAGTCATCATCAACAAAATAACTTCTCAAGGGGAAGA
This sequence comes from Rehmannia glutinosa, assembly GCA_016081115.2. Classification (NCBI taxonomy): domain Eukaryota; kingdom Viridiplantae; phylum Streptophyta; class Magnoliopsida; order Lamiales; family Orobanchaceae; genus Rehmannia; species Rehmannia glutinosa. Next base: position 328,820 of record JABTTQ020003087.1, read on the forward strand.
TATCATCAACAATGGGAACGGCACAACCCATGGAAATGGCGTAATTGGTAACCCGTATCTCCCCATTCAAATATGCATTTTACTTATCTATTATGCATGTTTTTATTTGTGTCTTATTTGCAAAATGAGTTTTCATATATTTATTTTAAAATTAAGGTCTTCAATATATATTTGTGGTTTTAAAATATTTTGAAAAGAAGACCTTATATGATGTTTTTAAAACTCTTGTGCATTTTTAGACTCAAGTGGTTTATCATATCTTATGGATTTTTATAGCATGAGCTTACTTGTGATATCTATTAGTCTACACCTTTATCATAATGATTTGTGCTAGATTTGTTTTAAGAATTGTGTAGGATTTACATATTTTCACATATGGCCATCTATGTCATTATTTGTCAAGAAAGGCATAAACTATCGAGGTACGTTTAATTGTATTATTCTTACTCTTATAGACTCGATATATGTTTTGCCATATGCCTATGTGCTTGTTTTTCATAGTATTTCATACAAGTGTCATTAAGAGGATTTATTTTTTGATTTTTTTTGAAAGGCACTATTCGATATTTGATTGCACATATTTGCTTTGTCAACTCTTGTTCAATTACTTCTTTTAAATGAGGTCTCAACTATATGCTATCGGATTTTCAAATTTCAAAAGAGACCTTTGTAGCTTTCTTCAGCTTATTTGAACTTGCATGATTTATTAGACTCTTGATGATCTTCTAAATGCATAGTATGTGTTTCTTGCTTCATGGTCTATATATATAGTGTTTATTTCTACTATGCCCTTATGCAAGATATTTTTGTGATTGATGATTGAGGCATGTTTTTACACTTAGCCTATTTTTTCTTGCTTATATAAGCGATGTCATTAATGAGTTTGTTAAGGTGTGTAGATGAGAAATGAAGTACTCCAAATATTAGTTACCTCAAAATATTTGGATGTAAATGTTCTATTATGAACACCTTAGATCAATTGGATGCCCTATGATGATTATGATGAAGTAGACAAAAAGGGTATTCCGGAGACCAAGGCAACATTGGTCGAACTAAGGCGAGGTTAGTAGCTCGAAGGTATTTTCAAGAAGAAGGTAATTAATTTTGATGTAACATTTGCACTCATAGCACCTTTAGTAGCTATTTGCATTTTACTTGCCCATTCTTGTTTTAAGAAAATTTCAAGCTTTACCAAATGGATGTTAAATCCAATTTATGCTAAATGGTTTTACAAGAGGTAAAGTTGATACTACTCTCTTTGTTTTTTGAAAAAGGGCAAGATTGTTTACTTGTGCATATTTATGAGAATATTTGTGGTGCTACTAATGAATAGTTGTGCAAGAAATGTTTTCTAAGTTGATGCAAGGTGTACTTGAGATGAGTATGATGGGGAGCTCAAATTTCTTGCTTGGACTTACAAGTGGTGCTTCAAATTATTCAATGCCAAGAAGATGGTTATATTTCAAAAGAAATCTTGAAAGAGTTAAGAATTGAAGAAAGAAGAATCATCTCAACCGCTATGGCTAAAGATTGACAAAGGTTAAGAAAGGCATATCGGCCGACAAACAAATTCGAGGTATGTTTTCTTGTATTATCCCTATAGACTCAACATTCCATATGCCTTATGTCTATATGCTCGACTTCAAAAACTATCCCAACGAATCTCATTAAAGTGCCGTTAAAAGAAATTTTCAAATATTTGAAAGGCACTTCTTCTTATGACTTGTATATCCAAAGTATTGAAATGTTCTTATTTTTCCGGGATAACAAGTTCGGTGTTTACAATTTATGAAAATATGGTTCGTCATAATCGAACTAAACATATTGAGATTCGAAATTTTTTCTAAGGGATTGCGTTTCTAAAACGAAAAATTGAGATGTGTTTAATTCCGTCTCAAGGATAACTCGCGGATTTTTTTCGTTAACCGCCGAGTCTTTTACCTCATTTCGAGCTTGATTATGACATAATGTATATTGAATGAGGTCTACGTTTGCATTTTGCACGTTTTTAAAACTTAGGGGCGAAAAATCGGATTTTTGATTGAAAATTCGGATTTTTGAAAAATTGGCAAAGACAGGTGGTGAAGGGGTTGAGGGCAACCGGTCGCCCTCAACGCCGACCGTCTCCCTCAACAAAGAACCGGTCTCCCTAAGCTAATTTTTGGATAAAAATCGTTATGTCCAATGCCTTAGTCATTTTACTTCATTTTTGCCATTTTTCGTCCCCTTCGTCAATTTCACACACATTTCACTTCAAATGTGTTTTATTGCATACATTCCATATCTTGGACGTTTTTAGGCTCGATTATCATCATCATTGCTCGTCTTTACCAATTTAATGGTAAGAATTCTACTTCTTTATCTCAATTGGGTTGAACCCTTGAGTTTGTGGCTTATATGTATTTTTCTTGATGCAATTCATATATTTTTGTGATGAGCTTATTGATTGTTGATGAATGATATTTGTTAAATTGCATTTGGTGATGAAAAACTTGGCTTGATTACATTTACAAGGGCTATATACATCTTCTTTAAAACTTGACGCCCGCCAAGTGTTCGATAATATGTTTCAATGAAAAATTCATCACCTACATGATTCTCTCTATTTCAAAAGTCTTATATATTTATAGAGATCATGTTTTGCTTATCAAATGATCTTTCATAAGCTTCTACAAGTCATATAATTCGACTCTTCCCTCCTATTTGGTTTAAAAGCTTAAATGTTCAAATAGCTCGATACATCGGTTTACTTGCGCACTTTGATATGAATATATGATGTATTTATCGTGCTAACATTCTTTTTGATGATTCCAAAGGGGGAGAAACAGGTTATAAGCTCGTTAGCTCAAAGAAGCTAAGATAAGCTCAATGAAAAGAAACTATAAGTTATGGATCATATTTTGTCCACTCTTGGTATAAAATGGTTGTATATGTTTCTTAGTCCATTGGTTGTAGTATGGACTTATATATGGTTCTAATGATGTCTCTTTGACAGGGGGAGCTTTTAAGTTGTTGATACTTAAGCTCAATATCGAAAAGCTAAGATTTTAGCTTATGTTGAAGTTGCTTCTATATTACTTTTGTTGTGCATGTTGATAGGGAGAGCATTTGCTATATGTGTTTGAATATCTCTACTCCCATCCTTGTGTTTATATTGCGTGGAATGTTGTCGCTCACAACGGATAGTTCTTTTTAACCGGTAAAATTATTTTGTTTTCAAAATCGACCTCGTTAAAATTGTTCTGGTTTGTAATCATCAAAAAGGGGGAGATTGTTTGATAAATGGTTTTATCATGATTTTGATGATTTTGTTTTTACACCAAAACAATGTTTTTAATTGTTGTCCAAATACTCCTAAATGATTTAAAATGGTTTTAATATTTTTCGGAGTATTTCTTCAAGTTTATTTTCGACAAAATTGGACAACACATTTAATGATTTTGTGTAAATGGGTTTTTACATTGAAACTATATTTCTAATATTGTCCAAAATACTCCCGATCAATTTAAAATGTTTTTACTAATTTTTCGGAGTATTTCTTGAGGTTTATTTTCAACAAAAATCGGACAACATTTTATTTTGAAGGTCGACCGGTCGACCAAGAAGGCGACCGGTACCTGGGAATGAATATCAGAGAACATAACTCACGGAACTCCCAAAATGGGTCAGGGGGACCGGTCACCATGGTGGGCGACCGGTCGCACCCTAGGGCGACCGGTCGACCCCCCATTGGACCGGTCACCCCGTGTAAAATTTGATGTGTTCTTTTCTAATCTTATTTGCGCGCGACCGGTCGCCCTTAAGTTTGACAGCAAAAATGTAATCGTTGTGCAGCAGACATCTTTTCCTTAATTTGTGGGATTGATTTCTAACAGATACTTGTGTTCGTTGGCTTGTCTTTTCTTGGTCTTCAATCTTGAGATGTAGACCTTTCCTCGTATTAAATGAATGTGCAGACTTTTCGATTCTCGACACGAGGTGCGGTCTTCCCATTGGTTTATTCATTTTGCACGCTTAAGGATGAGCACTTTAAGACGGTGCAAACATGGAAGTATTACTTATTTAAGTAATGTTCTTGACTGACTTCGGCAACGGATTCATTTCGACTCAACTCTCTTCGTCCGCTTATTCCCTAGGTGACTTGAGTCCGCTCCAATCATTTAAAGACTCATCCGTCACTTTCAACTTATGACTTGGGTTCTTGAGATGAATTTGATCGACACTTCACACGCTTGTTCCTCGGTGATACATCTTGATCAAGTTCTTGATCTCCTTATTGGCCATACTCGGTTGTTCCAAATGTGTCTTCACTTTGATCTTGATTGACTTCTTGTATTTCCAAGCATAGCCGACTTGACTCACTTTTCCAAAATTCTATCTATTACAATGAAAATTACAAGGAAAATGGGGTGCCAACTTTCTAGTTTAAGTTTTACATGGCATTCATCAAAATCTATAAAATAAATTTCCCAACAATTTCCCCCTTTTTTGATGATGCAAAACTTAAAAACATTAAACAATATGTAAACAGCAAAGATACATACAGACAATGCAGTAACAAAGAATGTATGCGTTGAATAGATCATTTTATTGATCATAGCATTCTTGTCCTTTACACAGTTGTTTACATTTTGTATCAGAGCATTCTATATTAAAGCAAAAATACAGACATCTGTGCTAGGATACAAATACAAAGTGAAAAATTACAGAAAACTTCACTAAGTATACAGATGACTTACAAAAATGTATTTACATAAGTAAAATACATGAAGGGTTCGCAGCAACACTTCATCGCCTTCGCTGCCTCCTTCTTTCCTCTTCAGCTCTGTCAAAATCATCAGCTCTCTTTCTTTTTATTTCTTCTTCAGCTGCTTTCTTCTTTTCATAAGCTCTTTTAGAAGCATCATCCTTCCGCTTCATCTCGAGCCATTGCTCTGTTTTCCTTCTGTTCTCCTCTTCCTGTCTTCTCGTGGCTTCAACATTCTTCCTAGCCACCTCCAGATTTGCTACTTCATCATAGCCAGCCCAGTAGAGTCTCTCCTTTTTTCCGGGATCCACATATTCGATGTTCTTGGGTCTTGGACGAGGTTGAAAGCCTCTTCCTACACCACTTCTTGCTCCTCCTCTGGGTGTATACTGTATAGGAGTCTTGTGCTTACCAGCTGAATGGCTGTTGGTAGACTGCTGCTTATCAGCTTCTTCGCACAATTTAAGACCATTCTCCCAGTACAGATCCCAGGCTTGGGCTGTAGACATCTTTTGGAAATAGCCTTCGGATTCGAGCGTCTTGAATGCTTTAACTGATCTTGGCTCGGATCCATTGTCAGGTATGGCATCTTGATCCTTCCCTGTCGGAATGCCACCGTATTGTTTCAACTCTTCTTCAATGCGGGCATCCGTCCTCTTGTCGAACTCTTCCATCCCTACTTCTACGATTCGCCTTTTCTCCGACATTGGCACAACAGAGTGTTCGATCGGCAGAGTCGCTGGAAGTTTGCTGATAATTGAGGCCATAACATGACCCTGCTGAGGGTAGAGCTGTCAAAATGAACGGGCCGGGCTGGCCCAGCCCAGCCCAGTGGGCCAAAGAGAAAAATCGGGTTGGGCCGGGCCAACTTCTGTCGGGCTGCTGATTTCTTAGCCCAGCCCAGCCCGTGATGGACCATCGGGCCGAAATGGCCCTTTCAGCTGTATTGATGACAAATCTCTGTTTTCCTGTAATCATTTCATTAAAAAATCATGAATTAAACACGGGGTGTGAAAAGGCGCACATATCCATAAATGGACATGGATAAACGAAGTACCATGTTGTTGGAATTATTTACATTTTAGTATTTTACAATTGCCATTACCATGACACCTTTCTTGGAATCATTCATAATTGCTTAATGATAAAATTAAGTAACAAAGGTCCAGAATGTGAATTTTACAATGGACCAAATTGTCGATCATTGTTGATGAATATTATAAACTCATTTGAACACATCGTACACAACAATGAGGGAGAAACTAGATATATTCAAACCGTGCACATTGAAAGAAGTAAAATGAGACTGAAAAGCGATAAAAAAATCAGGCTGAGGTGCACCAAAATAGTACCCCCAAAAATGATGACATACACATTTAGGTATCATGTCTCCTCTCCTCCACTTTATTATCTTCTTTCATTCCAAAAAAAGTTGATTTATTAGTTCTAACCACAAGCATTGAGCGTCTTAAATGATTGGAATTATAGCCATATTAAATATGCAAATCATCACATGTCAATCTGCTACATTTAATAGTTAATAATGTAGCTTATGTTTGTATATCATGGATGTTAGTTAGATTACTTAATAATGTAGCCTTGTTTGCTAAATTAATTCAACTCTTCTTGGCTGCCTAAACTTTATTTTCCTATCAGTTACCTAAACTTGATGAATAGTTATTTGTCCCCATTGGTCCTTATTAAATGTTGAAATTTTCGAACTGAATTTGATTGAGAAGAATGCACTTTGAGCATATATTTCTGATGTTTGAGTTTGGTAATTAACAAACCTCGATCTTTGTTCATCTTTCTTGTGGCAATAGTTGTTGGTTCTCAATTTTTTCAAGCCCTTTGATTCTGCGTTTTTGTCCAGATGTCTTGCATGCATGTGTATGCATACGGTGTCTTGTTCTCAAAATCTTTAAGTTTTCTGAATTGATTTACGATTGCGGTGTATATTTACAATGAAGGGTGACGAACTGTTAGGATGATTGGGTTAGATTGGAACATGAGATTGCATTTTTGGTTGCTTGCACTTGAGGTCTCATTTTTGTTGTTGAAATTCAACTTAAATTTTTAGCTAATTTGTGTGCTAAGAAGAATAACTACTGCGTTGTGGCTTTTCAAATAAATGTGAAGGATTACACTTTACCTTCTACTCTTACCTAGTCATAGTATTTGTTTTCCTGCACTACTTTATAAGATTTCCTGCTTTGCTTTCTTCTGTCGAGTACAATATATTTTACTTTGGGACATGGACATCTTTAGCAATTGGGATTAATAGTTTTCTTTTTTGAATTTCTTGTAGGTTGATTTATAAGGAAGAAGTCAAGTATGGATTAAGGAGTTGGTACATGGTATTTTGGACCAACAAAGCGGAATAACACTTATGGTGCTGAAATATTATTGTACTCAGTGGAGTAAATATTGGAGAATAGTTTAGCTGTGTATCGAGATGTTAGAACAATTTACTGTTGTACATGTTTTGAGTAAATGATACACGGATGCAATTTAGTTCTTGAATATTTTGCAATACTAATTTTTGATTAGTAATGATGTGCTTTTATGCAATGATCAAGTTGTATGAAATAATGGTTTTAAATTTCATAATAAAAATTAACTTTTAATGAGGATTAACTATTGATTTATGAGGGGTAATTTTATTGCTAAACTAATTTTTAGTGACAAACTAATAACTAATAATGACGGTAAAACTCATCAATAGAACAACATATAATGAGGGGCAAATGTCTATATAATGAGAAAATATTTTGTCATTAAAGTATTATTTAATGAGGGGCAAATGAAAGTATTAATGATGAAAATTTTCATCATTGAACTTGATTTTTAATGACGGTATAATCTTGTCATTAAAGATATCAAAGCAATAATGACGGGACTTATTTCCCGTCATTATTTACTTTTACCTAGGAGGGCAATAATGAGGGGTCGATGACGGGAAACTCCCGTCATTAAAAGTCTTTAATGACGGATTTTGGACATATAATGATGGAATTTCCCGTCATTATAAATCAAATTTCTTGTAGTGTTTACTCCAAAAATTTTAATCCTTACTCTCGATACTTTAAGCCCACACCAATTTAGTATCATAAATAACCAAAAAAAAATAGATTGCACCAGGCAGCGTGACGAGAGAGGTAGCTGGTGTGGCGTTGGTGGCGCCGGCGCCGACGGCAATTTGGGAGAGATGAAAGGGTAGGATTTGTGAATGGTGGTGACTGTTTGTGTTTTCCTCTTCTTTAATTTGCAAAGATACGAAATAAGAGCCAAAGATTGTTTTCTTTGTTTTTAATTGTTCAACCCTTTATTTTAAAATACTATCGGGCCTAATCAGCCCGAAAAGTCGGGCTTTTCTTGGCATGAGCCCAATTGGCCCGGCGGGCCTGTTGGGCCGGGCCATTTAGGCCCGGTCTTTTCCGGGCTTGTAAAATTAAGGCCCAACCCAGCCTAAAAATCGGGTAGGTCGGGCTAGCCCAACGGGCCGGGCTCATTTTGACACCTTTAGCTGAGGGGTTTCAACTATCATTAACGTCAAATCCTTTGATTGTTCCCCCTCAGCTATTTTCCCTTCTTTTTCTCAGCTCCCGTCATCTTGCTTTCCGACTCTTTCAACTTTTCTTCTTTTAAACTCCTTAGGGACTCCTCTTCCCCCTTTTTGGCATCATCAAAGGAAAGAGGGACCCCAGGGAACATGCCTGCGAGCATGAAGTCGAGTCGCCGAGAGCCGAGTTCTCGCTTGAGTCTCGCTGCGGCATAAGTCGTCCAAATTAACGAACGAGTGGCTTTTGAATCGGCCGCACATAGTTTCATTTCAGCCATGAGAAGGCTGAATTTTGCATTCATGGTCTCCTCAAGACGCAGAACTTCTTTTCGTTGGAATTCACGCAGTAGCTCCATTTCTGCTTTGTGAGAGGCATGCAACCTCTCAATATACGCCTGCATCCTCTACTTCATATCAGCATTGTCAGCACTCCAAACAAGCATTTTATTGTATAACACCTTGAAATAGCGAACTTGCTCGTATCGCGTTGCACTCTGCTGTTGAGACCACTCCCTGATCCTTACCACTATCCCTCTCAAATCTGCTATGAGGGTGGCATCTCTGTTGTCCAGGCGTAAGTCTAGTGAGGCTTGGTGCCATTCGATATTCTCAATCTCTTCACAAATCTTCTTGAAGACTTCACGAATCTCAGTTGTCTCACCTGATTCAGCTGCCGGCCATTCTGCATCGAAGTCAAAGTTTGCTGGCACAATAGAGTCGGTAGGGATTACGGGATCTTCTCGAACAGTGAATCGTCGCTGCTCTTTAGCGGTCTTTTCCTCTAGCTCAGGCAATTCGATAGAAAAGGGAAATAATTGCTCAAAAGCATCATCTCGCACATATGGGATTGTTTGTGCGGTTTGTGCCTGTGATGTTTCTGGTGGAGTCGTTATCGCTACTGGTGGAGCCTGTGCGCAGATGATTTCGGTTTCACCGGGGCTTTTAGAATCTATTGCCCAGCTGACTGAGCCTCAGTTGTCTTCACAGCTTCTTCGGCCTCAGTGGATTTTTCTAAATGAAGTATCGGATCCTCTGCTGCAACATCAGCATCATCGGATGATGATGAAACCTAGGGGCTTGGTTCATCATCGAAATTGAATGTTTGACGAGCAACTTTGTAACTCGACTGACTCGTATGCTTGAGAACATCCTCAGCTGGGTCCCTTTGATGTGAAACGGGTATGGACTTAGCTTCATCTTCGCACTTTAAATGATATGTCGGGTTCTCCGGGAGTCATGAAGTGCGCTTATCTCCTTCTCGACTCGGCGCCTTGTACATGAGGAATGTTCAATCTCTTGAACATGGGAAGTCTCAACCTCTCTTGGCCTTTCAACACGTAGTCTCCATGAGGTCTTCAACAACCTCTATGGGGGTCTTCAACATTGGCATCCATAGGAGTCTCAACCCCTTGGATTGCGCTTTCACTGCCCAGAGTGTTAAGTCCTGGGGCATTTCCATCTTGTGCCTTGACTACAACGGCGAAGTGTCATCGCCTTATCTTCAATCGGGGTCTTCAACATTAGCATCCATGTCAATGGCTTTGAGTTCTTTCTCGAACTTCGCCACCTTTCTTCAATATAGAGCGCAAAGATCCTCCGACCCGCTGCAGGTAGAGTGAGTTTCACCCACCAGTGTTAAGTCTGATGATGGGGTCACTCTTTCTCCATCTTGTGCTTCTTCCATTGAGTGACCGGGCAGGTGGTAAAACACCCCGAGGGGTTGGCTCAACTTGGGTGCCCAAGGTCCCGGTTTCATTGCCAATTCCTTGGACCCATCCTCCGAGAGTACCGGGACGTACTCAGGATGTCTGTGGCAATCTGCTGCACTACCTCCAAAGGGTCGATTTGCAGGAGAGATTGAGACGACTCTCCTGGTCCTTCAAACAATTGTTGCTCATGCAACTGCCTGGATTCCCTTGGAGCCTGCTGCATATCTAACTTTTCTGATGTAGCAATGGGATCCTCATCACTCTCAGATAACACATCGAGAAGTGTGTGATCGTGCTCGCCAGTAAGCACACACATCTTGGCCTTTTCCAATGCACGGGCTTTCTCGGCTGCCTTTTCTTTCTCTTCTTCCTTGATGATTCGAAGAAGATCCATACAATTTGCTTCATCAAGAGCCTAGCGTACAGTGGCAACACCGAGAAATTGCAACAACTCTTCCTCTTCTTCGATATACTCAGGGTGAGCGAACTGCTCCCTTGAGTGATCTAGCTTCCAAGCTCTCCACTCTCTGAGACGACGCTAAATGTCTGGATACAGAGGAGAGTACATGATCACATAATCGTTATCATCCTCTTCTTGTCCTTCATTTTCTGGGATTGAAGGCAAGATATTCTGCTGCTCTTCTTCTTCAACAGCATCAGTAGCAAGTGGAGAGAACATTTTCAGGTGGATGTTCAGTTGTCTGTTTGCTACATTATCCTCATTGTCTTCCACACTGGTGGGTCTTGAGAGGCCTCACCGATCATCCTCAGCAGACTTGGCAGTTTCATCTATAACTTCAGGAGACTGCACTTCCTGAGTTTCAGCAGTCTCTGGTGTTTTCTCCAGCTGAGAGGTAGATTCAGCTGTCTTTTCAAGCTCTGAAAGCTTGAAAATTCTTCTTCTTTTGGTCTCAACCAGAGGAATTTCTGGTTCTGTTTCTTCTTCTGATTCTTTGGCGGCGAGGGTCGGGGCATCCTTCTTGGAGGGAGCTGTCTTCCTTGATTTGGCAGTCCTCTTATTCCGTATTGTTGGAGAAGGAATTTGGGTTTCCTTCTCAGCTTCAGCTGCAAGAGCAGGAGACTCAGTTGCACGGGTAGGCGAATCGGCTGCACGGGTAGGCGACTCAGCTGTAGGGGCCGGAGACTCCTTTTTCTTAGCTTCAGGGGCAGCTTTCTTCTTTGCAGCTACAGGGGCAGTTTTCTTCTTGGGATGAGGGATAGCAGTTGTGTCCTCGGGTTCAGCTGATTCCACCTCACTTGTATCCGCCCTCTTCGCGTGGGCTCTCTTTTGGGCTCCTGAGAGATTCTCCCTAAACATCTTCTTGTTGAGATGGAAAGGTTTTTCATGTCGAAGGGGAATGCCCTTCACTTCCATAAGGTGGCCAATCACTAGGCCATAACCAAGATATCCTCCAAAGGTTCCGTCTTCCTTGAACGATTTATTTACAACGTTCTGGCAGAGTCTGTTGTACACAAACTCAGCCTGGGTTGACTTTCTTACCCCGCATGATCGCGGCCATGACGATCGCCTAAGTCTTTGATGGTGATTGAAGCTTCCAAACTTCATATCTACACACTTGGAGACGACATCCATCAACTTGTGATAGTAGTCCAAAGAATTTCTTCTGTTGTGTGTAGACCACCCTAGCAGCACACTCTGGTTTGGCTACCTCTTTCCATGCAGCAGCCAAGTCAACGTCAACTTCATTTATCTCCATCACTCCTTCAGACGACAACAAACAGTGCTCCGCAAGGTCCTTAGTTGTTATCATTATGTCCTTGCGGTGGACAGAAGACTTGATTCCTTCGTCCTGCACTTTCGCATTGACGTAGAACTGTGCCACCTTTTCTAGGTAGGTGTGCGAGTATTCCAAAGTCAGAAAAGCCTTAAGACATGACTTTTCCAAAGATCTCAAAGAATCTTCTTCACTAGGGTTTCATCAGAACCCTGCTTTACCATACCTTCGAAATCCACTAACGATCCTAAGTGGATTTGCTTCGATAGTTTGACGAAATCAAACTTAGGTGCCATTTTTAGAGATTTTTACCGATTAAAACTTAAAGAACTCGCTTGAGGACACTTAGGGTTTTCGAGAGAGAAAATAGCATGCTTTCTTATTGCTTGAAGATGAACAATTTCCGAATGTGAGAGATAAAATTGAAGAAAGTGTATATAAGGGTTATGAAAGGACGAGTCTTTGGATTTTGAAATTTTGATCAAAATCAATGGTTCAGATTTAGCACGTCAAACCGCATTTAATTCATCGCATTTAATGCGGCAGCATTTATATCCAATCATATGCTTACTGTGCAGCTTTTGACTGTATATGTCATTATTACGCTGACGTCATCCTTAAAAACATTCCCGCTCATTTAAAACGACTGCGTTTTTGTCACTTAGCTCATAAATGACTCAACTTATCTCAATAATGACTTGTCTCTTCTTCTCTCTTTTCATTAAGCGACTCAGTTGTCAGCTAACTCGATACAGTTGACTTTCCGATATGGCTGTTTCACTTGGCTAATGTGAAAAACTTGTTCAATTTTCATCTTTTCATCTTCCATCTCTTTTGATTGAGTCTTCTGAGTGTTAGCTCAATTAACCCTAGCTCATGCTTAACCTCTTCAAATCTTGATTCACATAGAGGCTTAGTGAATATATCAGCTAACTGCTTATCAGTTAAGATATATTGCAAAGTGATGTCTTTCTTTTCAACATGATCTCTTATAAAATGATATCTGACATCAATGTGCTTTGTTCTTGAATGCATCCTGTGTTTCTTTTCAACATGATCTCTTTTTCTTCAATTTCATAATCTCTCAGCTGTTGTCTCATCCATAAGACTTGGGCACTGTTTTTGCCGCTATGTACTGTCACTTGTGTGGATGTGGCTATTGAGTTCGCTTAGCTAAAACCAAAACCAATCTGTTTCAAGCATTTGACATGTACTTGAAGTACTTTTCCTGTCAACTCTACATCCAGCATAGTCTGAGTCTGAGTAACCAATAAGCTTGAATCCACCTTCCTTTGGATACCATAAGCCAACTTCCTAGCATCCCTTCAAATATCTTAGGATTCTCTTAGTTGTAGTCATGTGGCTCTCCTTTGGTGCAGATTGAAATCTTGCACATACACCTACTGCAAAGGTGATGTCTGGTCTGCTGGCTGTTAAATAGAGCAGTGATCCAATAAGTGCTCTATATCTTGTTTGATCTACAGCCTTACCATCTGCATCCATGTCCATCTTGACTGATGTGTTCATTAGTATTTTCACATAAGACTTCTCTTCCATACCAAATTTCTTCATTAAATCTCAGGTGTACTTTGTTTGACTTATGAAAGTTCCATCCTTCAATTGCTTAACCTGAAGTCCTAGGAAGAAAGTCAGCTCTCCCATCATGCTCATTTCAAATTTGCCTTGCATGAGGTTTGAGAACTTATCACACAGCTCTTTATTTGTAGATCCAAAAATGATATCATCCACATATGTTTGAACAAGCAGTATACTCTCTCCATCTTGAGTTCTGAAGAGTGTTCTGTCCACTTTGCCTTTGGTGAATCCATTATCAGTTATAAATTGAGATAATGTATCATACCATGCTCTTGGTGCCTGTTTCAATCCATATAATGCTTTCTTGAGCTTGTACACCCTATCTCCAATGGTCTTCTGCTCAAAACCTAGAGGTTGTTCAACATAGACTTTTTCCTCTAACAGTCCATTTAAGAATGCACTTTTCACATCCATTTGATATACAGTGAAGTTCTTGTGTGCATCATAGGCAAGAAACATCCTTATTGCTTCTAATCTTGCAACAGGAGCAAAGGTTTCATCAAAATCTATTCCCTCTTCTTGGCAATACCCTTTGGCTACCAATCTCGCTTTGTTTCTTACCACAGATCCTTCCTCATTCATCTTGTTTCTGAAAACCCATTTTGTGCCAATAACATTCTGATGGGTTGGTCTCTGCACCAATTCCCATACTTTGTTCCTTTCAAACTGATTCAGCTCTTCTTGCATGGCTTGAATCCAATGTGTGTCATTCAATGCTTGAGACACATCTTTTGGCTCTATTTAGGAAATAAAACCAGTAAACATTGGTTCTTGATGAGCTCTGGATCTGGTTCTTACACCATCTCTAACATCTCCAATAACTAACTCTGGTGGATGGTCTCTCAGCTATCTCATATCAGGTTGAAGCAAATCGGTTGGGTTCAAATTGTCTTGCACCGCGTTGTCTTGAGAGCGACTCTTTCATCATCATTCAGTTGTAGACTTTCCAGCTGCCTTTGAGATTTAGCTATCCCATCTTCATCTTGGTTGATTACTCTTACTTCAGCTTGACCATAAGGACTCTTCTGCAAAATTGGTTGATTCAGCTTATCAGCTAACTCTTCAATGTCTTCTCCATTCACATTAGGTTCATCAAAAACCACATGAATAGACTCTTCTGTGACCATAGTCCTCTTGTTTAATACTTTGTAGGCTATGCTTTCAGCTGAGTATCCCAAAAAGATACCTTCATCAGCTTTAGCATCAAAAGCTTTTAGATTATCTTTGCCATTGTTGTGGATGATGTAATCATCCAAATATTCTAAAATATGCAACATTTGGCTTTCTCCATGTCCATATCTCATAGGGAGTCTTGGTCAATTGCCTATTTATCAAGCATATATTTTGAGTATAGCATGCAGTGTTGATAGCTTCAGCCCAAAATCTCTTAGGAAATCCAGCTTCAGCTAACATGGTTCTTGCAGCTTCCTTGAGAGTTCTGTTTCTTCTTTCAGCTAATCCATTCTGCTGTAGAGTTCTTGTTGCAGATAAATCATGAGCAATACCATTTTCAACACAATATTGAGTGATTATCCCATTGATAAACTCAGTTCCTCTATCAGACCTTATTTTTATAATGGTTTGGCTCTTTTCATTTTGAACTCTTTTCATCAGCTGAGACAACTTCTGCAAGGTTTCCTTCTTTTTGCACATGAAGATTGTCCATGTATATCTTGAATAATCGTCTACCACCACTAAGGTGTATTTCTTTCCACTTATGCTGGCTGGTTCAACAGGACCAAATAAATCCATACTTGCCTGGGTCCTGAGGGGTTAGTGCTGTAACAGCCACTATCCATGTACCAGGTTCATTGGCACTCAGTTGTTCTTTGAACCTGCAATCAAGAAAATTAGTTTTTAGGTACCCATACTTGCCTGGGTCCTGAGGGGTTAGTGTTGTAAGATGATCCAACCAACCTATAGCCAAATGATTTGACTCTAAGAGGTTGCCATCTATCTGTGCCATAATCATAATTCACTTTGGCAAATTGCTTGGGAGTTATAGGTTCATACAGCTGTCTCTTTTGTCTGTATGCGTGTGTGTGTGTTTTAGCAACTTCTTTCTTTGGGTAGTTGTGGTATTTCTGAGTGTAGTGCATGGGTGCATATGTGTGCTGATAATAGCTCTTTTGCCTTTGGAATGACCTTTGCTGAGGTTTAGGTCTTTGTCATCTAGGCTTGTAATCCATTGGTCTTTGCTGATTTTTCATATTGTTCCAATCAGCTTGGCTTGGGTAGTTTCTACCATTCCCATCGTATGTGTTTCTTTGATGAAACTTCTGGGGGTTTTGGTAGCTTTGTTTATTCTTCACAGAGTACTTTCTATTTGGAGTTTGCTGAGGAACTCTGCTGGATATCTTCTCAGCTGTCCTCTCAGCATACTCAACTGGTTGTTTTCCGTTCCTTTTATATCCAAGGCCAGTTTATTTGTGATTGTGCTTTGGAATGAATGTGGGTGCAACATTTGGTGTTTTGGATTTTTGAGATGCTTCATTACTCGAAGATCCTTTTTCCAAAATCATTCTAGGAGTTTGACTGTGCACAAAGGAATTGAATCTTATGCCTGTTTTATCTCCACATTCTTTTTGACTCATGATAAGGTCATCCAATGATTTGGATGCCTTTGTAAATGAGGCAATTACATTTTTAAGTTCATTTTCTCTCTTTTTTATAGCAGCTATCTCTGCTATTAGTTTGGCACTCTCAGCCTTCATCTCTTTGTTCTCATCAGCTATGTGACTTAGAGTACTCAGCTCCTTAGTCAGCTGTGAGTTTTGGCTTTTGAGCTGGCTATTTTCCTCATTTATAAGTGTGTGTGAGGATTTTATGTGCTCAAAGTCTTTCATCATTTTGCCTAATGAATCATAAAGATCAGTGGGTGATGAAGTGTGTGTGTGTCACAATCACTATCACTTGAATCTGAATGAGATGAGTTAGAGTGTACCTCATCTTCGTGGTCTGGTTGATCTTGTTCTTTAGCCATAAGACAAATCATTGCTTCTTCTTCGTAATCACTTGAGTAGTCGCTTCACTACTCTCTCGAGCCCATCGCTTCTTTAGACTTATTTGTCTCAAAGCAGCCAACATGATTTTCTTCTTTTCCTGTCTTCTTTCTCTGAAGACTTTTCTTTCTTCTTCATTCCTGTATTTGTTGACTGGTGGATAGGAACAGTCAATTGGAAAGTGTCCTGGTTGTCTGCAATTCCAACACAGGTTCTCATCTCTTTGGTCAGCTCTCTCTGTTCTTGGGTTATCAGCTCTCTGATATTCAACCCTTTGATGCTCATCTCTCTTGGGTGGCCTATCTTCCCTTGACTTAGAGGGTGTTGAATGTCTCCTGGAGGTTTCACCCTTATTTCTCTTATAGTTCTTATTGAAGAACTTGTTGGATCTTTTGACCATTAGGGCAATCTCCTCCTGGTCTATGGCTTCCTTGACTTCAGCTCTCTTTCCATCCTTGACTATAAGTGCAGCTGTCTTAGGTACAGCTATCTCCTTTTGTTCTTTTCTTCTCAGCTCAAACTCATAGACTTTGAGATCTGAGAATAGCTCATGATTGGATGTTGTTGTGAGGTTCATTGAATGTCTCAGGGCCATGACCTTCATTTCCCATTCAGCTGGGAGGCTTTTTAATCTTCATACACATTTCCTTTTGTGTATATTCTTTCCCAAGTCTTGATGTACTCGTTTGTAATTTCGGTGAACGGCATCCGGTGATCCAAGGTTTCACGCAAGCATTTTAAAATTTTCAAATTTTTGTACAGCAACATACAATTTATTTTCTTTAATTTTCTCAGATCCTTCACAAATTAAAGTTAGTTTATCCCAGATTTCTTTTGCAGATTTGCACGATTTGACTTTATTGAACATTGCTTTGTCCAATGTCTTGTAGAGTATGTCCTTGGCCACATTGTCCAAGTTGTATCTCTTTCTGTCGTCATTAGTCCACTCAGTCCTTGGTTTTTCAACCATGGCTGGTCTTTCTTCATCTGCTTCTGCTACTACAGTTGCTATTCTTACTGCTGTGTTCACCTTAAGTATTTGCAGTGGCCCATCCTCTATTACTAGCCATATTTCATCATGTAGAGCAGATAGATGAGCCTGCATACGAATTTTACAGTCATCAAATTCCTCAACAGTGAACATAGGAATGCGTGTCAAATTTGCTTCCATGATAATAACTTTGCTAAAAATGAAAGATTTTGAAAATACAAGTGTTTGAAACCCTTTTTGAAAATATAGAGATCTAGTTCAGTAACCAGTGCGGAAGGCTCAATGAACCAACCGCTCTGATACCACTTGTAGGTCTCAAAGGGTGTGAGTAATGTTTAAGGGGGGAGGGGGGTTGAATAAACATTACCAAATTTTCTATTTAGTCCTTTTAAAGAAACTACAGAGTTAACACAAATAGCTAAGTCCTTGAGGGACAGTTAAGTTGGTTATTCAGCAGAGTTAGCCACTCAACAGACTCGATAGAGCTGTTGATAGAATAACTCAGTTGTTTATCCTGAAACTTAACTTGGTTGTGTTGGTTTTATCAGCGGAAGACTTGACACCCTTTGATTTGTTTTAAACTTGTTTTAACACTTGATTTTAGCTCTTGGTTATTAATCAGTTTGGATAGCAAATAAGTTTATTAGCAGATATAAGGTAAGTATGCAGAAATGTAAATGTGCTGAAAGATAAAGGACACAGTTAATTTTTAGAGAGGTTCGAAGATGGGGTAATTCTTCTAATCCTCTCTTCTCCAACTCCTGGAGGAATCTACTAAGTAATGATCGTTCTGAGTGGTGAACGAGCCTAGAGACAGCCTTGGTCACACAACCTAGTTTCTCGTCCGACATAGCTTCTTCACAGGACAGCGGCCTTGCTATTTCAGCTCACTTTCTTAAGCTCTTGGATTTGATCATGAAGCCCTCCAATAACTTGATACTGGTTCGACCTTGAACCTTCCTACAATCCTCCTTGGAAAGTAGACCCCTTTTGATTCTTCAAAAGTTTCCTCTTCAAAGTTTGAAGTTGTCTTTCCTTCATGACTTTGTGTTGGATTGATTTCCTTGAGTTTTAGGCTTGAGGATTTGCTTGAATATCTTTGAGAATATTTGCAGGTTTACAGCTTGAATATTGCTTGCTTGTTCGTGGTTCAGGTATTCAAGGTTTTTTTCTCTTCTCAATGAATTTCCTCAGCCTTTTATAGTGAACTTTCAAAAATTTGCCCGTTGAAGAGATAGGCTGGTTTTCAAAAGACACTTGTGTTCGTTGGCTTGTCTTTTCTTGGTCTTCAATCTTGAGATGTAGACATTTCCTCGTATTAAATTAATGTGCAGCTTTTCAGATTCTGACACGAGGTGTGCTTCCCATTGGTTTATTCCTTTTGCACGCTTCTGGGATGAGCACTTTAAGACCAGGCAGCATGGAAGTATTACTTATTTAAGTAATGTTCTTGACTTCTGTGCAACGGATTCATTTCAGTCAACTCCTCTTGGTTGCTGCCTATTTTCCCATGTGACTTGAGTCTGCTCCAATCATTTAAAGACTCATCTGTCACTTTCAACTTATGACTTGGCTTCTTGAGATGAATTTGACTGACACTTCACACAGTTGTTCCTCAGCTGATACATCTTGATCAAGTTCTTGATCTCCTTCTTGGCCATACTCGGATGTTCCACAATGAGTCTTCACTTGATCTTGATTGACTTCTTGTATTTCCAGACATAGCTGACTTGACTCAGCTTTTCCAGCCCTATCTATTACAATGAAAATTACAAGGAAAATGGGGTGCCAACTTTCTAGTTTAAGTTTTACATGGCATTCATCAAAATCTATAAAATAAATTTCCTAACATGGGTCCATGATCAAATCCTTGAATTGTGGGTTTGGGCTTTCAATATTCAACCCTCTTGATTATGTTATCAGGGGACATGGGCCATTTGGAGCTAAAGACAAATTCTTCTTTTACTATTCAATTTACCCAAACATCTTTGGGCACATTTAACTACATTGTGGGATACAAACTCAACAATAACCAATTTCTGTAAGCTTAGGACTAGGGATGTCAATGGGTCAGGTGGACCGGGTCCATGCAGACCCTAGACCCAACCAATTTATGTAGGCCTTGGACTAGATTTCTTTAATTAAGTGGGATGACAAGACTATGGATGTCAATGGATCGGGCCCTGATTGAGTCTATCTAGATCGGCCCAACCAGAACACAAGACCTAGCCCCACGCGTTGTATTGGTATTTGGATTGAAGGAAAGAAGCCCTATAATAATTTTAGATCCATGATCAAATCCATAAAATATGGGTTTGGGCATTTAATGTATGGCCCTCTTGATTATGCCATCATGGGACATGGGTCGTTTGTAGCTAAAGACGAATTCTCCTTTTACTATTCAATTTACCCAAACATCTTTAGGCACGTTTAACTATATTATGGGATACAAACTCAATAACAGCCCAACCCGTTTCTGTAGGTCTGGAACTAGGGATGCCAATGGGTAAAGTGGACCAGGTCTGTGCAGACCCAAGACCCAACCCATTATTATAGACCTCAAACTAGCTTGATTTAATTGAGTGGGATTACAAGACTATAGACGTTAATGGGTGGTCGGGTCTCAATCAGGTCTATCCAAATCCAACCGGAACACAAGACCTAGCGATGTGCGCTATATTGGATTGAGGATTAGAATCACCATAATAATTTTGGGTCCATGATCAAATCAATGAAATTGTGAGTTTGGGCATTCAACGTCCGCCCCTCTTGATTGTGCCATCATGGAACACAGGACGTTTGAAGCTAAAGACAAATTCTCCTTTGACTATTCAATTTACCCAAATATTTTCAGGCACATTTGTTGGGAAATTTATTGTTTAGATTTTGATGAATGCCATGTAAAACTTAGAATAGGAAGTTGGCACCCCATTTTTTGTTGTAAACCGCATTGTAACAAATAAAATGGGTCAAGCCGAGTTAAGTCGATTATGTCCAAACATGCAAGAAGACAATCGGAGACTAGTAGGAAGACTCATTTGCTAGATTTGAGTTTGGCAAAAGAAGAGAAGACGGAACTCGATCAAGGTGCTTGGTGAGATGCGGTGAGTAAAGCATCGGTCAAGTCAACTCAAGATAGTCAAGTCTCTAGTTGAAGTGACGGAAGAGTCATTTAATGATTGAAAGTCGACTCTAAGTCACCTGGGGAAAGCAAGGAAATGCGAGTCAAGTCGAGATAATCGAAAGAGATCCGTTACGAGAAATCAAGAGAATTACTTAAACAAGTAATATCTCCATGCTACCTTTTCGGAGTGCTCACCACGAAGCATGCAAGGGGAATAAACCAATGGGAAGCACTACACCGTGTCGTGCTCGAAAAGTCAAGAATAATTCATACGAGAAAGTGGAAATTCCAAGGATCGCAACAAGACAAGCCAACGACCACAAGTGACTTTCAAAAATAAGCATATCTCTTCAACGGGCAAATTTTTGAAAGATCACTATAAAAGGTTGAGGAATGACTCTGAGGATTTTTTTTTTAGGATTTGATTGATTACCTGAACCAAATATTCAAGCTAATATCTGAACTATAATCAAAATATTCTCAAAATCATTCAAGTTTAATCCTCAAGCCTACACTACGAAGAAAATCAATCCAACACTAACCTGTGAAGGAAAGATAGCTTCAATCAGTTGAAGAGGAAACTTTAGAAGAAAAGGGGTCTACATTCCACGAAGGATTGTAGGAAGGTTCAAGGTCGAACAGTCTCGATTTTTTGGAGGGCTTCGTGATCAAATCCTAAGAGCTTGAGCAAGTGAGTTTGTAGTAGCAAGGCAAATGCCTGTGAAGAAGCCGAGTCGACGAGAAGCCGGTGAGTTACAAGGCATCTCGGACCGAGTCCCAAAGGATCAAGTCGGATGTGTGATCAATACTTGTATCCGGGACTGTTACCACTCGTATCCGATCAATACTTAGTGGATTCCTCCAAGAGTTGGAGAAGAGAGGAGTAGAAGAATTACCCCATCTTCGAACCTCTATAAAAACTTATCGTGTCATTTACATTTCAAAGACTTTAATTCCTACATCGTATTTGTTTAACTCTCGACATATTTGCTATCCAACTGATAATCTCTAAGTACTAAAACCAAGTATTAAATCATAACTAAACCAAACTTAAGGGTGTTAAGTCTTCCAATGAAAACAAACCACAGTTGAGCTAATTCAGTCTTAACAATTTGAGTTATTCTATCAATAGCTCCAAGTCTCGTTGAGTGACTAACTCTTGATTAACTAAATTGGTTGTCCACCAAGGACACAATTTGTATAGTGTCAACTCGAATTTTATAAAAGGACCAAAAAGAGAAAAGTTGGTAAGGTTTATTCAACCCCCCTTCTAAACCTTACACTCACACCCTTGGGACCTACAACATTTAACTATATTGTGGGATACAAACTCAACAACAGTCGAGTCCATTTCTGTAAGCCTAGAACTAGGAATGCCAATGGATCAAGTGGACCAAGTCCGTGCAGATTCAAGACCCAATCCATTCTGTAGACCTCGGACTAGCTTGCTTTAATTAGTCGGATGACAAGACTACGAATACGAATGGGTAGGATTGAACGGGGTCTATACAGATCCAAACAGAACACAAGACCTAGACTCGCTCACTATATTGTATTGAAGATGAGAATCACCATAATAATTTTGGTTCCATGATCAAATCAATGAATTGTGTGTTTGAGCATTCAAAGTGTGACCTATTGATTGTGCCATCATGGGATATGGGTTGTTTGAAGCTAAAGACAAATTCTCCTTTGACTATTCAATTTACCCAAATATCTTTGGGAACGTTTAACTACATTGTGGGCTACAAATGAACAACAGCCCAACCATTTCTATAGGCCTAGTACTAAGGATGCCAATGGGTCAAGGTGGACCGGGTCCATGCAGGCCCAAGACCCACCCCATTTTCATAGATCTCGGACTTGTTTTAATTAAGTGGGATGACAAGACTATGGATGCATATGGGCCGGGTCTGGGTTAGGTCTATCTAGATCCAACTGGAATACAAGACCTAGCCCCGCTCGCTACATTGGATTGAAGGAGATAATCACCATAATAATTTGGGTCCATGATCAAATCCATGATTTGTGGGTTTGGGCATTCAACGTTTGACCTTCCTTATTGTACCTTCATGGGACATGGGTCATTTGAAGCTAAAGACGAATTCTCCTTTTACTATTTAAGTTACCCAAACATCTTTAGGCATGTTTAGCTACATTGTGGGCTACAAACTCAACAATAGGCCAACCTATTTTTGTAGGCTTAGGACTAGAGATGCTAATGGGTTAGGTGGACCGGGTCCACGCAGACCCAATACTCAACCCATTTCTGTAGACCCCTCGGACTAGCTTGCTTTAATTAAGTGGGATGACAAGACTATGGATGTCAATGGGTCATGTCTAGATCGGGTCTATTCAGACCCAACTAAAACACAAGACCTATGAATTTTGCGTGAGCTATATTAGATTGAAGGAGAGAAACCCCATAATAATTTTGCGTCCATGGTCAAATCTATGAATTGTGGGTTTGGGCATTCAATGTCTGACACTCTAATTGTGCCATCATGAGACATGGGTCGTTTGGAGCTAAAGACGAATTCTCTTTTTAGTATTCAATTTACCCAAATATCTTTGTGCACATTTAATACGCTACAAACTCAACAATAGCCCAACCTATCTCTGTAGGCCTAGGACTAGGGATGCCAATGGGTTAGGTGGATTGGGTCCGTGCAGACCCAAGACCCAACGCATTTCTGTAGACCTCGGACTAGCTTGCTTTAATTAAGTAGAATGACAAGACTACGGATGGTATTGGGTCAAGTTTGGACCGGGTCTACCCAGACTCAACCGGAATACCAGACCTAGCCCCGCATGCTATATTGGACTAAAGGAGAGAAGCCCCTTAATAATTTTACATCCATGATCAAATCATGAATTGTGGGTTTGAGTATTCAACGTCCAACCCTCTTGATTGTGCCATCACGTGACATGGGTCGTTTGGAGCTAAAGACGAATTTTCCTTTTACTATTTAGTTTACCTAACATCTTTGGGCACATTTAACTACATTGCGGGCTACAAGCTCAACAACAGTCCAACCCATTTTTTTAGGCCTAGGACTAGAGATGACAATGGTCAGGTGGACAGCGGTCCGTGCAGACCCAAGATCCAACCCATTTCTGTAGAACTCGGACTAGCTTGCTTTGATTAAGTGGAATAACAAGACTACGAATATCAATGGGTCAAGTCTGGACCGGGTCTATCAGACCCAATTGGAGCACAAGACCATTCCAGCCCATACTTGTGTCGAGTGCATTTTTGTCCAGCGGATAAATCTTATTAGACCTGCAACTTCATATATTTAGCCAAATTTGTATGGCTTTACTCATAATGATAATATTACTTAAAAAATTATGTCAAATATAATCTACCATATATACTAAAAGGAAAACAAAGTTGACACATATCTTCACCTCATTGATTTTGACATTTGTTAATTTCTCAGTATTCCAATTCCACACGGCGAGTTCACATTTATTCATGTGGCAACCCTATGTACAAATTTAAAGATAACAGATAATTAAAACAATAAATTTAAAATATAACAAATAACCCAAAAATCAAGGATTCTATCTACACTATATTTTAAACTTGCTATCTTTTAATTTATTATATCCTTTAAATTTGTTACAATCAATGATTCTATCTATGCTATCTTTTAATTGTTATCTTTTAAATTATTATATTATATTATACGTTTCAAATAAAATGCCGAAAACATGTATTTTCAGAATATATATATATATATATATGTATTTATTGGATTCTAAAGATACGTTACTATTTTTCAGGATTTTTTCTACATTTTTCATGCTTGGAAATTTTTCTATTGAACTTAAAAGATAACAATTTTAAAAAATAACAAATAATACAAAAATTAAGGATTCTATCTACGCTATATTTTGGATCTGTTATCTTTTAATTTTATTGTATCTTTTAAATTTTTATCTTATTATAATATATTATACGTACCAAATAAAATGCAGAAAATAGGAACAAACACCTCGTAACAAATAATGTAATTTACAAAGAAGTTTTTAAGAATTTGAATGAATTATTTGAATGATACTTCTCTAAATTTGAATTTCTTTTCTAATATTTCTAACTAGCATTTTGGATCTCTTATAACTATTACAAACAAACTTGTGACACTAAAGTTTATCTTTGGATAAATCTCGTATAACACATGGGTGTTATTCTAGTATTTATATAATTATGTAGATATTATATTAATTATGAAATAAGCACCAACAAAGTATGCAAACCAAGAGGTCTAGAACAACATACGCAGTCTATATACTAATGATATGGATCGGGTCCGGGTCCGGGTAAACTCGTTACCCAACCCAAAACCATTTGGGTCAAAAACCCATATGTGGCAGGTCCGATTAGAGTCCATGTCATACCCAGAGACCCATTGTCATCCCTAGACGGGTTTTAGGAATGGAAATATCGCATTAGGCAACGTATTCACAAAATTCATCATCCAAATTACCTAAGGCTCCATTTGGATGGAAGGATGTGAAATTCCAAGGCATTTCAAACGAATGGATTTCAAACTCCTTGGATTTGAAATCCACCTCTTGTTTGGATGATGTGGATTTGTGTAGGGATTTCAAATCCATCGTAAATTTTGATAAAAAAAATTAAAAGCTCTGTTCATTTTCTTTATTGACATTTAATAAATAAAAATAAAAGATATAATCTTATTATTTTATAAACAATTATAATTTTATACGCAAATAAAAATATATAATAAATATCTTTTATTATGTGTGAATATGTGTGTGTGAAGATAGTGCAGTGTGAATATGTGAGAGTATGCGTGAGCGTGTGTAGTATGTGTAAATGTGTGTAGTGTATGTAAATATGTGCAGTGTGTGTAGTTTGTGTGTAGTGTGTAAATGTGTGCAGTGTGAATATGTGAGAGTATGCGTGAGTGTGTGTAGTATGTGTAAATGTGTGTAGTGTATGTAAATATGTGTGTTTGTAGTTAAATGTGTAGTGTGTGTAAATTGCAAGTGAGAATATAGTAAATGTGTATGGTGTGTGTAAATTGCAAGTGAGAATATAGGAGGGGAAGAGAATGGATTTCAAATGACTAGGTTTTGGGAGAGATTTAAAATCCTTTGAAAATGAACTAAAATTTAAAGATGAATCTGAAATCCTTGATTTGGATTTATATGCCAAGCAAGGGTGTGGATTTAGCTAAAGATTTCAAATCCTCATCCCAAATCCCCTCCCAAATCCCCCAATCCAAATGCACCTAAGTGAATATATCAGGACCAAACCTGGAAAAGAAGCTAAAATGCAACATGAATAAGAGGAACAAGTCTTTATTATCCAAGCTTCGTCTTTAGTACAAGCGAACAACACATATATATTCTTCCTATGTCCCTCCAAAGAAGTAAACAGAAAACATGATTGGTCCACAAGAGATCAATCAAAGGAAGGAGGTTTCTTCATAATCTCTTCAAGCTTTTCTTTCTAGCATCTATCTTCTTTTTGTCCGCGGGAACTTTACTCAGCCCGGCTTCCTTCTTTAGTGTAGCTAAAGCTGCCTTTGATCCGCTAACTCCCGTCTCAGCCGATGAAAGCATGGCCGCTGAGTAGTCTTGACCATTTTCGGGTTTGGGGGCCAATGGAGACGGTAACGGGGGTTGAGCAGCACCCGAGACGGTGTTCTTCTGGTCAGCACACTTTGCCGACGTGGTTGTCTGGTCCACATTTAGGGCAGCTGTGGTGGACTCGGAAATTGCTCCGGTTTTCAATTTCGGCTTCGGCTTGAGAGCGTGTATTCCAGTGTAAAGCCTAATGATTTTAAAGAACTCCAACAAATCAGTGAGCATATCAGACAGATAACGGTAATTCGATAACATCACAAAAATGATCGACACCCCATTCATCAGGTGATAGAGAAGTTTTTGTAGTTCATCCACAAAGATGCACCATGTAAGAGAGAAACAATCAAACAAGATAATAGAAAGGGTTAATTACAAAAACTACCTTGAGGTTTAGCCTAATTACAAACAAAACTCGTTATCTTTAAAAATTACAAATACCTCTCTGACATTTTGTTTTTAGCTTACAAAACTGCATCCTCAATAGGGGGCATTTGTTAGGCAAATAGAAGGCTCAAGGGGGTATTTGTAAGTGGAGTTGGAGTTTTTTGAAATTAGGATTTTGTCAAAAGCATCATCACCATTTCTACAGGTTGGCCTTCAACTTGATGATCGTCAACAACAAGGATTTTGACTCGCTCAACCAAAGAGAAAACTTATAGGCGATACAAGAGTAAATAATATATTTAGCACAATGCAGGCAACTTAACAATCATTTTAAGTAGTATTCACTAAATCATTATAATGATATTAGAAACCTCTCAATAATGGAATCATTTGAAATTCTAAGCTTCAGGTATTATCCCTAAATCCAATTCTCAATCCAAACAGAGAGGTGACACTAAGCCAAATTGAATAGAGCTTTACTTATCTTGACAAAAAATACAAGGGATAATAAAAAACTACCCGAGGTTTGGGTTGATTACAGAAAAAACCCAGAAATTTTTAAATATTACAAAATCCTCTTAGAGGTTTGATTATGTGTTACACTTTACCCCCTTCATAAGCAAAACCATTTTAAACACCCCCCACCCCTTACATTTGTAAAAATATTACAATTACCCTCCTTTTTGTAATTTTCAAACATCTTTGAGTTTTTTGTAATTAACCCAAACGTCAAGGGTAGTTTTTGTAATCATCCCAAAATATAATTCTAATCTCACATGACCTAATTGTTGGAACTCCACTCAAATGAAATTAGCCCAAGATAGTTTTGGCAAAACCATAAGCTCAATCAACTCAAATTCATTCTGAAAAAAAAAATCAGTAGGCCATGAGTAATCACACCGGCAAGCACTCACAAATGAATGGTAGTTGTTTCATAAACAACCAATTACTTTGTTGAAACTGTAAGCATGATTGACCCAATCCTACAACTATTCTTAATGTGCTTCCAAGATTGCACTTACAGCAAAATCCTAGTAAAGCAGAAAAATTCTGGTTTGGCATTTTTTATTATATACAAAATACCCAACATGAACTGATCCTTGAATGAATTCCCTGAATAGTCAAAGGTAATTACTACACAGTTAACACTCTTTTTTTAATGGCATCCGTAGCTATTTTTGCAAGTGATTTGCCGCTGCAAATCACCTGTGATTAAATTGCTACATGGTCTATATTTACGGAACATGCTGCTACACCAATTGATGCCACTTTCAGAGACAGTCTTAGGAAGTTTGAGGGGTCTATGGTAGGAATTGCATAGATAAAAAGGTGATGGAAACTCACAGAATGACTTGAGAGAGAAAGAGAGAGGGCATGCAAATAAAATGATACAATCAAGGATCCTATTTGGAACAAAAACAATTCTTATTGGATCCTACTTGAAAGATACAAATGTACTTTTTATTTCTGTATTTTTTTCATTTCCACAATCCATCCTCATGTAGTAATTCTTCAACAGACTAATAGACTTCTGCTAGTACTTAGGTTCTTTTATACCGCCCTTGTAAATGGTGTGCCCTACTGCTCCTAATAAAGTTACTCCTATTTCGGTTAAAACAATATAATTAAAAGGGATAATTATAAAACATAACCCTGAGGTTTGGGATAGTTACAAAAAAAAAAAAAAAAAACAGAGGAGTTTCAAAATTACAAAAAGCTCCGGAGGTTTGATTTGTCGTAATGTAAGGGCATAACTGTAATATTTTTACAAATGTAACGAGAGTTGTTTGAAATGTTTTTATGAAGGGGTTAAGTGTAATACAAAATGTCGTAATGTAAGGGCATAACTGTAATATTTTTACAAATGTAACGAGAGTTGTTTGAAATGTTTTTATGAAGGGGTTAAGTGTAATACAAAATCAAACCTCAAGGTGATTTTTGTAATTTTCAAAAATATCTGGGTTGTTTTGTTATTAGCTCAATCCTCAGGGGTAGTTTTTGTAATTATCTTTAATTAAATAAAAAACCATGCAGGAAATAGAGCTACTTTAGATGCTAACAGTGCCACTATTAAAAGAAAAATGGTTGTGCAAAAAAGGAAGCAAGCAAGATTCACCTTGCATGTCTGGCATACTCATCATAATCTTCAAGCAGCATCTTGCCCGCTTGCTCATTTAAGGCAGATTCTGGGAATGGTTCGATCAATAAGCATCTGATCACCTGGCCATTAACAGGAGTATGAAATGAGAAAAACATTAGCAAACAAATGTCTTAAATGTTCAATATACCTAAAGAATACATGGAGAAAACTAGTTGTGGCGTGTAACATTGAACAAACGAGCTTACATTGACAGAACATCAACTTCGGTGAATCAATCACAAAAATGACAGGACTTACAATTAAGACATGCCGTAAGCCAAGACTTGGGTTCCAATCTTTTTCAATGCATTAACGCAAATCTCGCCATTGGTTGCAATATTAGGATGAAAAATCTTAGTCAGAAAGTAGCCTGAGAGTAAAACCAACCACTTAAAAGTTAGAAAGGTCATATGCATTTCAAATGAGCGAATTCATTAATGACCCAAAACTAAATCAACAAGACAAAATAAACTCAAGATCATCTTTCAATTTCTAACAAACAAAACAATACTTCTGGACAAAATAGCAACCATAGTATTAATACACCAACCCAAAGAAGAAACCCGAGGGTTTCCCCAACAAAAGGTGATTAAAACTCAATGAGATCTAATCAAATAAATGATGTGATTTAAGGATTTGCACAACCTACTGTGGAAATCCAAGGAAAAAGAAAGTATTAAATGATAAGCGATTATTCTTTGATTACCAAAGGAAAGTAATTAAAAAGTTAAATACATACTTAAAAGGATAACAATATAATTGAATCCATATTAAGTGTAGAAGATCACAGACCTTTTGGAGGAGATTGTGGAAAATCATGAGATAATATCAACTTCATGCGAAAAACCCCATTTTCATATGGCGTTCCAGCTGCAAGATTACGGAAAACCAATCACAAAAAGGACATGATGTCTGATATAGAAAGCTAAGGCTGCAAATGAGGTACCTGGGCCTTCAATGTCAGCATATATAACTGAAAAATTATCATCATTCACGCCAACTTTAATGCCTTCTGGAGGGGTTTCATTAAGATTCTTTAGCTCCTTTGCCAGCTGTTTTATGACATTTGGAGGAAGATTCTCGTTTGTTGCCTATAACCATATGGGCAAATGAAAGACGTAAGACTATGGAAACTCCTCAAATGCGAAATGAAACTCATGGAAAACAAATATCCAAATCTCTTTGCCCATTTATTTATGAACTATTAAATTCAATATACCTCCATTTAGTGTTCCTGCAAATAATGTGAATTATGCAATTCGATATTATTCCCTAAGTAGAGTTCTTTGACTCAGATAGCCTATTGACTGAGCATTCTTTAACCGTGCAAACAGGGAAATGAAAAATATTTGACAAAAGACGATATGTAAAGTTACCATAGCACTTCTCCTTTAACTTTTCTTTTAAAGAAAAAGGAGTACTCTCAAAAGCTGCTTCACAAAAATGCCGATATACTGGTTACGAGTTTGGGATAGTCACGCCCCAAAAAGATCCTGCATAGTAACAGAATTAGCACTTCAGATCACTTAAAATACAACGTATTTTTAATTGGGGAACAAGATAGGTCTTATGTCTATATCTAAATTAGAAGGAAAATATAGAATCATAAATATTGGGCACCAAGATTCGTGAAATATGGTACAACTTCACAACTACATAAAGCCATCCCATCTTTATGAGTCACAAGCAGGCAGCCATAAAATGCAACTCAAGCAACAATCAATTCTTATGTAGTTGGTGGTGATGGGGCTGCAGCCAAGTTTGGGTGGAAACAATAACAAAAGAGCAGTAAAACTAGAATCAATGGCCAGCAATTCTGATAGAAAGCAACATTCAATAGAGTGCTTCCAATTGCTAATTTCCAATAACGGAAGCAACGCACATTACAGTGCCAGCTAGAATCCCGCAATTAAGTCCACGAATCTAGGATGGAAAGAAGCAACGCAAGCTATTTTGTAGCTATCCAAATCATAAGATTAATGTGTTATGCCCCATTCAGCACAAATTATGATTCATACTCAAAAGTAAAGTAGATAAAGCCATGTGACTTAATGTGATTAAACCATATTTATCAGCAGTTTAGCAGAAAACAAATCATTTTATTTTAAACTCACTTATTCTGAAGCTACAGTCTGTCCTAAACATGAAGCAAAAGAAATTTAAAAAAAAAATAATCATGTCAGGTAGAATTCCTGATAATTAATCCATTGTCAGTTCTAAACTCAAACTGCCAAGGCTAATAAACTGACCTTCACTTTCCCACTCCCAAACTGGAGCACACATTTTAATAATGAAATTTAACAACCATTACACATAGCATTGACCAAATATTTTCATGAAGACAATTTTTTTCAACAAGTCACCAATGGAAATCCTCAGCAAAGAAAGCTTGTAAAAGTAAATAAGAAAATTATGAGAAAATTAATTAAACCCAAAAATTGGGTCCTTGGATTTACAATGAAAAAGTTTCAACACAGTACCGCTAGTAAAGATCATAATTCAGTAGCTCACAAGACTAAAAAGACTATGAAAAAGAAAAACTAAGAAGGATACTTTTTTATTTGCCATGCCAAAGCATCTTAAATTGACTGGCCCCTGAATCGTATATGAAATTTGCCATTTCCCCCAAAGTTTAGAATAATCTCATACAATTACACACAGTTTAACTTTTCAGTTATTTTTTAACTTTTTAAAAAGGTGAATTACATATATTCTACTACTGGCATAACAAAAAATATGATCTTTCAAGTAAAGACCATACAATTAAATTTATACACATTAACATTGCAAGAAAGAAAAGAATTTTACAAATAAGAAGCATTGAAAAAGCTAAATTCTTTCGGATCGGAATCAGATGAAGCAAAGTATAAACCCTAAATTGAACCACTCAAGAAGCTACCTCATTTCCAGTAAAAAAAAATAATATAAAAATTCTTAAAAAATCATGAAAAAGTAAATCGGAAAGCCTACTTCAGATATAATCCAAGAAACCCAAAATTGGACTGATAAAACAAAAAATCCAAAAAATTCAAACACTAACGAAATGCAGTTACTTAAAAGGGGGAAAATAAAAGAAAGAAAAAAAAGAAGAAAAAGAATACCTTCGAGCAAGACTCAATAGAGAGAGAGAGAAGAAGAAGAAACGGGCAAAGAAATTGATTGGAAAAACGATGTAGGGAAGGGGAGCGTGCGCGATTTTCTTTGCTTTCGCTTTCTTTGTATACCTATTTGTTGTGAGATTTGCAAATGCCACAAATAGTTTTCAGATAGCGATCTCTCCCCCTTGTAAATGATTGATGAATTGATTTTTAGCATGCACCCGAAGAGAGAGAGAGAGAGAGAGAGAGAGAGAGAGATTATATATATACACACAGATATATATATACACACAGATAAAAGTATAAAGATGGGTTGTTGATATCGGCACTCCAATTTGTTCTATCGCCACTCTCTGGATTGTACCGTTGCAATACAGGCTATACAGCAGTCATCCTTTTAAAATTTGTATATTGACTGTACTTTTAATAAAAAGTTTCGTATTTGGAATTTTTTGAATTGTTTTGAATAAAAATGTTTATTATTACCTAAACAGGACAAGTGAAATAGTGACCTTTTTTTTAAAGTAAGTGAATAGTGACTTTTTTTACTACAGTGAATAGTGACTATTGAATATAGTATAATAGAAGTCAAAAAAAATATGGATCAAATTTTAAGAAAAAATAAATAAATTTTAAAGTGCGAATTCTACAAATAATACGGTAAACATGTTCATTCTCTATTTTTTTTTTTTTTGAGTTTGAATTAGCATTGCTATAAGTTATATCTATTTCAAATTAAAATTTGTATGTCTCCCTTTTGTGATCTAATTTTGTGATTGCCATAGCACCGATACTGTAACAACCAAATTTTGTGAAATTAAAGTACTCTAAAAATATTATTAAGAAAACATAAATTTATAAATTAAAGTGATCCCACTAATTATCAGAAAATTGATTTAGAATTTTTAATTCTTAATGAAAAATACAATAATAATAAAAATATATAATAATAATAATAATAATAATACATCTTCCAAATTAAATATCCAACAATTATTCCAAACATAAACCGGAAAAAATTAAAGACATAAATAAAAAATTTAGTCCGATCATAATTATTTAAAATATAGCATTATTTATTCCACCATCCACAACATCATATTTTCAACCAGATTCCTCAACCTGAAAGTCATGATAATAATAGAGGTGAGCTTCATCTCGCTCAGTACGGATATATCTGTCAATATTTAATATAACATGAAAAACATTCACATAATTGTTAGGTAAATGTTTTTATCAAGATTTTGATGATTTTAGTTAGATAGGTTTTTATACCAAAACAATGTTTTTATATGTTGTCCAAATACTCCTAAATGATTTAAAATGTCTTTACTAATTTTTGGAGTATTTCTTAGAGTTTTTAATTTGATAAAAATTGGACAACACTTTTGATGGTTTTGTTTAAATTGGTTTGTACACCAAAACTATGTTTATAAATGTTGTCTAAATACTCAAATGATTTAAAATGTTTTTACTAATTTTTGGAGTATTTCTTGAAGTTTATTTTTGAAAAAAATCGGACAACATTTCAAAGGGAGGTCGATTTGGCCGCCCAAAATGGTCGACCTGGTGACCAAGATAAGAAAACTCAAACAGAACATGCAGCTTGAAAAAAGAGGAGGGGACCGGTCCAGGGGGGGCCGACAGGCCGCACTCGGGCGGCACGGCCGACCCCCTACGACCGGCCGCACCCCCGCAACCCCTACCTGGATCGCACTATTTTTTTCAAACGGCCGAATCTTCAACAGGCAACCGGTCGCTCTATGTTATTTTTTGACAAAAAATTCCAACCGTTGTAACTGTGACATCAAGATTTGCTTTTCAATTTTGTACAATATTTCTACATCTTGTGATCTTCTTTTTGTAGACAAAAGTGAAGATAGAGGAGCCTATGTTGGGAGCCTATGTTGGTGAAGACTTCCTATAAATAGAGGATGAATTGAAGACACAAGATATAACAACACAAGCAATCAAACAACAAGAAATCGCAAATTTCCAAGCCTTCATATTCAACACTCTTGTTGTATTTATAGCCTAAGTATTTCACTTTCACATCTTGAGGTCTAGGCTTTATTTCTTGATTACACTTGCACTCAAATTGTAATATTCATTATTGAGTTGTAATCTTGATTTTTGTCATCATTCAACACAAGACATCCTTGTGAGTATTCTTGTGGAAAGAATACACTGGGTGATCTAGGTGATAGGTGTTTCAAGAGTGTGGTGCTCTTGAGGTGTTGAAGAATTTGGTATTCTTCAAGATTGAAGATTGTGGTGATCTTCAAATGTGCCGTTGAAGGAAGATTGTGGTAATCTTCAAAGGGAGATTGTGGTAATCTCCAAAGGTAGTGTTGAAGAAGAGTGTGGTGCTCTTCAAGGTGTTGTAAGTTGAATTTGTATTAATTGTGGTAATTAATAAAATTCTTTTTCTTTTTGAAATCCATCCCTGATATATCTTTGGGGTGGTAGAGGATTAGGCCCTAGGTGGGTTGAACTCTTTAAATCGACGCGTGTTGTTTACTTCCCGCACCTTTATTATTGTCTTGGCGTATTTGTTTCAAAAAGAGGGCATAATCGAAAAGATGGAGATAATCTATTCACCCCCCTCTAGATTATCGTAGCCACTTGGACTTACAAGTGGTATCAGAGCCAAACTCTTTGGCAAGCTCGTTCCACATCGCGAGTAAAGAGGAACGATCATCGGCTACGAACGAAGTCTACCTTACCGGCGCCTCCACCACCAAGCCACCACTATTCGATTCCAAATATTTTACATTTTGGAAAGAAAGAATGGAATGCTATCTACAAGGTTGCGGGTTCGATATTTGGAACACAGTCATAAATGAAGAATCCATTCCAATGATGGACACACCACACAAAGGCCTCAAAAAGCTCAATGATGAAGAGAAGAAAACCATATCTTTAAATGGTAAAGCTATTAATGTTATTTATTGTTCACTTACCATTTTGGAATATAATCATATTGTAGGAATTAAATCGGCACATAAAGTATGGAGAAAATTAGAAGAAGTATATGCAAATGAAAGGAGCCACTCAAAAGCATCTACTTCTCAAATGGATACAAACCCAACATGGGATAAGCTTCCTACAACTTCCGACGTCGATGAAAACGAACGATGTCTTATGGGCTTCGAAGAACAAAACGAGGTAAGTTCAAAACCCTCCACTTTTTATGATAATGAATTACAAAATGATTATAGTGATTTGCAAAATGATTTTGATGAACTTCAAAATGAATTCCAAAGCTTACTTGATAAATACAAAAATTTGAAAAAGGAATTCAATATTTTGAAAATTGATAAGGATAATTTATTTTCCTCTTATGAATCACTTTCATGTGATCACACCACCAAACTTGACAAGGTTAGAAACCTTGAAAAAGAAAATAGTACTCTTGTTGAGGATATTAATTGCATGAAAAATGATTTATCAAAATCCAACTTGAGTACCGATAAAATGACCGATATTATTGATGTTCATAGTTGTGATAAATTGAAACAAGGACTTGATCATAAGCCTAGTGTTGTGAATTATGTGAAAAGAAATCAAGTCTCTATGCATGTTGGTCATTATGCTCCCAAAATTACTACTTGTTTTTATTGTGGTAAAACGGGTCACACGGTTAATACTTGTCGGGCTAGAAATAGCTCTAATTATTATTGGAGACCTAAAAGTCTCAAAGCTAATTCCAAAGGACCCAAACACTTGAGGGTACCACAAAACAATGTTATATTAGGTACCCGGCGGAATAATAATCGAGGAAAATACATACCGCCAAGAAGACATCAAATGACCATCTCATTTGATCAAAGAAGAAGACACCACCAAAATGAATTTCCAAGAAGGAAATATTATCAACAAAGGAAAGGATATAATCCTTGGAGATGGAGTAATCGGAGAATCCACAATCAACATGAAGATTTTCAAAGGGGAATATATCATCAACAATGGGAATGGCACAACCCATGGAAATGGAGTAATTGGTAACCCGTATCTCCCCATTTAAATATGCATTTTATTTTGTTATTATGCATGCTTTTATTTGTGTCTTAATTGCAAATGAGTTTTCAAGTATTTATTTTTTAATTA
This sequence comes from Rehmannia glutinosa, assembly GCA_016081115.2. Classification (NCBI taxonomy): domain Eukaryota; kingdom Viridiplantae; phylum Streptophyta; class Magnoliopsida; order Lamiales; family Orobanchaceae; genus Rehmannia; species Rehmannia glutinosa. The sequence continues at coordinate 364,641 of JABTTQ020003087.1, forward strand.
AGGTCTTCAATATATATTTGTGTTTTTAAAATATTTTTGAAAAATAAGACCTTATATGATGTTTTTAAAACTCTTGTGCATTCTTGTAGACTAAAGTGTGTTATCATCTCTTATGGATTTTTATGGCATGAGCTTACTTGTGATATCGCTTAGTCTACACTTTTATCATTATGATTTGTGCTAGATTTGTTTTAAGAATTGTGTAGGATTTACATATTTTCACAAATGGCCATTTACGTCATTATTTGTCAAGGAAGGCATTAATTATCGAGGTACGTTTACTTGTGTTATTCTTACTCTGATAGACTCGATATATGTATTGCCATGTGCCTATGTGCTTGTTTTTCATAGTATTTCATACAAGTGCCATTAAGAGGATTTTTAGATTCTTTGAAAGGCACTATTCGATAATTGATTGCACATATTTGCTTTGTCAACTCTTGTTCAAATACTTCTTTTAAATGAGGTCTCAACTATATGCTATCGGATTTTCAAATTTCAAAAGAGACCTTTTGTAGCTTTCTTAAGCTTATTTGAACTTGCATGATTTAGTAGACTATTGATGATCTTCTAAATGCATAGTATGTGTTTCTTGCTTCATGGTCTATATATATAGTGTCTATTTCTACTATGCTCTTATGCAAGATATTTTGTGATTAATGATTGAGGCATGTTTTTACACTTGGGCTATTTTTTCTTGCTTATATAAGCGATGCCGTTAATGAGTTTGTTAAGTTGTGTAGATGAGAAATGAAGTACTCCAAATATTAGTTACCTCAAAATATTTGGATGTAAATGTTCTATTATGAACACCTTAGATCAATTGGATGCCCTATGGTGATAATGATGAAGAAGACAAAAAGGGTATTTAGGAACAAACTCGATGACCAAGGCAACATTGGTCGAACTAAGGTGAGGTTAGTAGCTCAAGGTATTTTCAAGAAGAATGTAATTGATTTTGATGTAACATTTGCACTCATAGCACATTTAATAGCTATTTGCATTTTACTTGTCCATTCTTGTTTTAAGAAAATTTCAAGCTTTACCAAATGGATGTTAAATCCAATTTTCTAAATGGTTTTATTCAAATATAAGTCTATCGGAGTTTAAAATTTTAGGCCAAATGATTTTTATAAAAGGCCTTGTACGGTGATAGACTTAGCTATTTTTGCAAAATGATTTTACAAAAGGTAAAGTTGATACTACACTTCTTGTTTTGAAAAAGGGCAAGGTTGTTTACTTGTGCAAATTTATGTTGAAAATATCTATGGTGCTACTAATAAATATTTGTGCAAGATATTTTTTCCAAGTCAATGCTAGGTGAGCTTGAGATAAGTATGATGGGGGAGCTCAATCTCTTGCTTGGACCAAGAAGATGGCTATATTTCAAAAGAACTCTTGAAGGAGTTAAGCATTGAAGAAAGAAGAACCATCTCAACCTCTATGGCTAAAGATTGACAAAGGTTGAGAAAGGCATATCGGCCGACAAATAAATTCGAGGTATGTTTTCTTGTATTATTCCCACAGACTCGACATTTTATATGCCTTATGTCTATATGCTCGATTTCAAAAACTATCCCAACGAATCTCATTAAAGTGCCGTTAAAAGAAATTTTCAAATATTTAAAAGGCACTTCTTCTTATGACTTGTTGTATCCAAAGTATTAAAACGTTCTTATTTTTCCGGGATAACAAGTTCGGTGTTAACAATTTCTCAAAATATGGTTCATCATAATCGAACTAAACATATTGAGATTTGATATCTTTTTAAGGGATTGCGTTTTTTTTTAACAAAAACTTGAGATGTGTTTAATTCCGTCTCAAAGTTAACTCGCGGACATTTGTTCATTTTCACGAGTCTTTTTACCTCATTTCGAGCTTGATTATGACATAATATATATTGAATGAGGTCTATGTTTGCATTTTGCATGTTTTTAAAACTTAGGGGCGAAAAATCGGATTTTTGGTTCAAACTTCGGATTTTGGAAAACAGGATGAATCATGGCCGATCGGGCAAGACCGACGGCCGCCCATGCCGACCGACCCCATGACCCCAAACCGCCGCCCAGATCATTTTCAAAGAATAAAATTGCTTCGTCCTTCATTTCGTTATTTTGGTTATTTTCTTCCAAAATCAAACCCCTTTGCAAAATTCACACACAATTCACCCAAAATGATTTCTTTCTTGTATATTCTATATTTTTGGGTTTATAGTACAAGTATATCATCCGTATTACTCGACTTCTCTGATTGATTGGTAAGTTTAATTCCTTCTCTAATCTCAATTGGGTTGAACCCTTGAGAAAATGCTTATGTGTTGTTTTTTTTTTTTTGATGGAATTCTTGTATAATTGTGGTGTGCATGATTATAGTTGATAGATGAATATTGTTGTATTGCAATTGGTGATGAACATTTTTGGCTTAAACGAATCGCAAAGGCGTTATATTCTTCTAGTTTTATTCGACGCACGCCAAGTGTTCGACGAAATGTTTCAATGAAAAATTCATCACCTACATGATTCTCTCGATTTGAAAAATCTTATAAGTTTATAGAGATCATGTTTTATCAATCAAATGAGCTTTTGCAAGTTAATTGATCAACTTTTCCCTCTTATTTGGAATTTAAGCTTCAATTTTCAAAAAGCTCGATAAATCGATAAATTTGCGCACTTTGATATGAATATATGATGTGTTTATTGTGCTAACATTCTTTTTGATGATTTCAAAGGGGGAGAAACATGAAAAATGCTCATACGCTCAAAAAAGCGAAAATAAGCTCGCAAGAAAAGCTATAATCTAGGGCTCTTAAAAGCCATAAGCTGTGAATATTGCTTAGTCCATTTGATGTATTGTGGACTGTTATGCTTGACTAATGGTGTTTTGTGACAGGGGGAGCTTATAAGCTCTTGAAATTCAAGCTTAAGTTGTGAAAGCTAATCTTTTAGCTTTTAGTTGTTGCTTGTATACTTGTTCTTGATATGCATATTGATAGGGGGAGCTTGTGCAAAAATGATTTTGAAAAATCTTTGCTCCTATCCTTGTGTGCTTGTACTTATGATGAATCTTGCTTGTAATGGATTGTTGTTTTAGACCGGAAAATTTGTTTTGTTTTAAAATCGACCTTCTAAAATTTTTTTGGTTTGTAATCATCAAAAAGGGGGAGTTTGTTAGATAAATGTTTTTATCAAGATTTTGATGATTTTAGTTAGATAGGTTTTTATACCAAAACAATGTTTTTATATGTTGTCCAAATACTCCTAAATGATTTAAAATGTCTTTACTAATTTTTGGAGTATTTCTTAGAGTTTTTAATTTGATAAAAATTGGACAACGCTTTTGATGGTTTTGTTTAAATTGGTTTTTACACCAAAACTATGTTTATAAATGTTGTTAAAATACTCCCAAATGATTTAAAATGTTTTTACTAATTTTTTGGAGTATTTCTTGAAATTTATTTTTGAAAAAAATCGGACAACATTTCAAAGGGGAGGTCGACCGGTCGCCCAAAATGGTCGACCGGTACCTGAAGATAAGAAAACTCGAAACAGAACATGCAGGCTTGAAAAAAAGAGGGAGGGGGACCGGTCCAGGGGAGGGCCGACTACCGGTCGACCCCCCATACGACCGGTCGCACCCCCTGCAACCCCTACCTGGATCGCACTATTTTTTTCAAACGGTCGAAATCTTCAACAGGCAACCGGTCGCCCTATGTTATTTTTTGACAAAGAAAATTCCAACCGTTGTAACTGTGATGACAAGATTTGCTTTTCAATTTTGTACAATATTTCTACATCTTGTGATCTTCTTTTTGTAGACAAAAGTGAAGATAGATGAGCCTATGTTGGGAGCCTATGTTGGTGAAGACTTCCCTATAAATACAGGATGAATTGAAGACACAAGATATAACAACACAAGCCTTCATATTCAACACTCTTGTTGTATTTATAGCCTAAGTATTTCACTTTCACATCTTGAGGTCTAGGCTTTATTTCTTGATTACACTTGCACTCAAATTGTAATATTCATTATTGAGTTGTAATCTTGATTTTTGTCATCATTCAACACAAGACATCCTTGTGAGTATTCTTGTGGAAAGAATACACTTGGGTGATCTAGGTGATAGGTGTTTCAAGAGTGTGGTGCTCTTGAGGTGTTGAAGAATTTGGTATTCTTCAAGATTGAAGATTGTGGTGATCTTCAAAGGTGCCGTTGAAGGAAGATTGTGGTAATCTTCAAAGGGAGATTGTGATAATCTCCAAAGGTGGTGTTGAAGAAGAGTGTGGTGCTCTTCAAGGTGTTGTAAGTTGAATTTGTATTAATTGTGGTAATTAATAAAATTCTTTTCTTTGAAATCCATCCCGGATATACTGGGGTGGTAGAGGATTAGGCCCTAGGTGGGTTGAACCTCTTTAAATTGACGCGTGTTGTTTACTTCCCGCACCTTTATTATTGTCTTGGCGTATTTGTTTCGAAAAAGAGGGCATAATCGAAAAGATGGAGATAATCTATTCACCCCCCCTCTAGATTATCGTAGCCACTTGGACTTACAATAATTACAAAAATAAATTCATTAATTTCCTCTTTTTTCTCTGACTGGTCAGTTATTGCATCTAGCATTGCGGGTTCACCCCAGAGATACGTTTGATCTTGGACCCTTTTCATGGCCCCTAGCTTATATGAATTTATTTCCTCTTGACATATATTGCAATTAATAAAATATAATCATGGAACATTAAATAAAGACAAATAATATAAAAATTCCTACCTTAATAATCGCATATATTCGATGTATAAAAATAAACAATAAAAGTCATAATCCTCGACCCCTTCGTTTTCTACATTAAATAAATTATATAATTAATATGTGATTTTAATAAGTTGAACTAATTCATGAAATAATTTATAAAAATAAAATATTGAAAGAAGGCTTGTGAATTGGGAATTATATATATATATATATATATATATAAATACATAGGAAACTTGAATAATAAGTAGAAAAAATATCATTACCTTATCATTATTTGAAATTTGGTGTACATTCATATATATGAAGTTATACATATTTATACTAATTAATATTAACCCCTAAATACTCTAAAATAGCCCTTAAACTAACCCGTAACTAACCCCTAACATAACCCATATACTAACCTCTAACCAAATCATTTATTATAAAAATAGATTATCACATTCTACTCTCCTTAAATATAATTTCGTCCTCGAAATTCGATATTTACCTGGAATTGAAAAATTTAGGTACTTGACACGAATCTCCTCTTCAAGCTCCCCAGTAGCTTCATTAATGCCATGACATCTCCACTGTACTTTGATCAGAGCAACATCTTTAATTCTCCAATGGTGAATCTTGCATTCCAAAATAGCTTCGGGTGCTTTCTTGTAAGTTTAGTCATTGTTGATTGTTAGATCCTTATAATTCACGAAGTGATTTAGATCATGAACGTACTTCCTTAGCATCGAAACATGAAAACATTGTGCACACTTGACATATTCAGTGGTAATGCTAGCTGATAAGCTAAATCTCCAACTCGTGTAAGGATTTCAAATGGTCCAATATATCTTGGCTTCAATTTACCCTTTTCGCCAAATCGAATAACACATTTGATAGGAGCTACCTTCAGAAATACTTTTTCTCCTTCATCAAACTGTATATGTTTTCTCCGTCTATCAGCATACGATTTTTATCTATCTTGAGCCATCTTGATTCGATCTTGTATCATAACTATCTTCTCAATAGTTTGTCGAATTAATATAGGCCCCAAAATTTTTCTATCACTAACTTCGCTCTAATATAATGGTGATCTATATTTTCTTCCGTACAGCGCCGCATATGGAGCCATCCCAATAGTCGCTTGATAACTGTTGTTATAAGCGAATTCTACCAAGGGTAAAAATGTTTCCTAATTACTTCCTAAGTCGAGCACACATGCTCTCCACATATCTTCCAATATTTGTATAGTCCTTTCATACTGTCCATATGTTTACGGGTGATAAGCCGTACTAAAGTTTAGCTTTGTTCCCAAGGCACTTTGTAGACTTTTCCAAAACTTAGAAGTAAAACGCGTATCAATGTCTGAAACAATTGACACCGGAACTCCATGAAGTCTCACTATCTCCTCAATATAAATTTGTGCATATCATTCCATACTGAACGTCATCTTAACGGGTAATAAATGAGTTGACTTTGTTAACCGATCTACTACAACCCAAACAACCTTGTTTCCCTTGACTGATAGTGGAAGCGCTACCACAAAATCTATAGTTATGTGCTCCCATTTCCATTCTGGGATGTCAAGTGGTTTGAGCAAACCAGATGGTCTTTGGTGTTTGGCTTTAACTTGCTGACAAGTCAAACATTTTTTCACAAAAGTTCTAATATCTCTTTTCATACTTCGCCACCAAAATACTTCTCTTGAATCTCGATATATTTTTGTACCTCCAAGGTGAGTTGTGTACTGCGTACAATGAGCTTCTTCGAGAATTGTTTTTCTAAACCCTTCTTTTTTAGGAACACATAATCTCCCTTCATAAGTCAAAGTACCATCATCTGCTATAACAAATCCTTTTACACTCCCTTCACGAGCTTTTTCTTTCATTTTGCTCAAAAATTTATCTCAAGGTTGAGCTTCTTTTATCTTCTCTCTCAGAGTAGGTTTCACCACCAAAGATGCTAGTACTATCTTTGTGCTTTTTGGTGGTACCACTATTTCAATTCTCATCCTGGCGAATTCTCTCACAAGATCTTCTTGTTCAGATATCAAGCTTGACATTATTCCTTTTGTTTTACGACTTAATGCATCGGCTACAACATTAGCTTTACCCGGATGATAGTTGATAGTGCAATCATAGTCATTCACCAATTCTAACCACCTTATTTGCCTCATGTTTAGGTCTTTCTGAGTAAACAGATATTTCAATCTTTTGTGGTGGGTGAAGATTTCACAATTCCCTCCATATAGGTAATGGCGCCAGATCTTTAATGCATGCACTACAACAGCTAACTCTAGGTCATGAGTAGGATAATTTAACTCATGTGGCTTTAGTTGTCTTGAGGCGTAGGCAATCATTTTACCATGTTGTATTAGCATGCATCCCAAGCCTTGTTTTGATGCATCACTATAAGTAACAAAATCTTTAATGGGGTCAGAAATTCTTAATACAGATGTAGAAGTTAGCCTTCGCTTCAACTCATGAAAGCTTTCTTCGCATTTATCATTCCATTGGAACTTCTCCCATTTTCTTGCCAGTCGAGTCATAGGCGCATCTATCTTTGAGAATCCTTCAATAAATCTTCGATAATAGCCTGCCAAACCTAGAAAACTGTGAGCTTCATTAGCATTCGTAGGTACACTCCATTGATTATGTAGGTCTCAAGGGGTGTAAGTGTAAGGTTTAGAAGGGGGGGTTGAATAAACCTTACCAACTTTTCGATTTAGTCCTTTTAAAAGTTCAGAGTTGATACTACGCAGCTGTGTCCTTGTTGGACAACTAATTTAGTTAATCAGTAGAGTTAGTCACTCAACAGACTCGACTGAGCTGTTGATAGAATAACTCAGTTGTTAAGACTAAAGACTTAGCTCAGCTGTAGTTTGTTTTCAGCAGAAGACTTAACACCCTTAAATTTGTTTTGGTATTGATTTAATGCTTGGTTTTAGTACTTAGAGATTATCAAGTGGATAGAAAATTTATCAGCAGAGTTAAATAAATAAGATGCAAAAATTAAAGTGTTGAAATGTAAATGACACGATAAGTTTTTATAGAGGTTCGAAGATGGGGTAATTCTTCTACTCTTCTCTTCTCCAACTCCCCGGAGGAATCCACTAAGTATTGATCAAGATACGAGTGGTAACAGTCCGATACAAGTCTTGATCACACATCCTGACTTGATCCTTTGGGACTCGGTCACCGAGATGCCTTGGTCACGCAGTTGGCTTCTCGTATGACTCGCCTTCTTCACAGGGCAAATTTGCTTGCTACTGACCCACTTGCTCAAGCTCTTTGGATTTGATCACGAAGCCCTCCAAAACTTGAGACCGGTTCGACCTTGAACCTTTCTACAAACCTCCGTGGAATGTAGACCCCTTGATTCTTCAACAAATTCATCTTCAACTCGATTGAAGATATATTTCCTTCACAGGATGAGTGTTGGATTGATTTTCTTCGTAATGTAGCTTGAGGATTTATCTTGAATGATCTCGAGAATATCTTAGGTTATATTTCAAATGTATATTTGAATATTCGTGGGGTTCAGTGTCGTCTAGGTTAACCTTCTCTCGAGTCATTCCTCGGCCTTTTATAGTGATCTTTCAAAAATCGCCCGTTGAAGAGATAGCTTATTTTTGAAAGTCACTTGTGGTCGTTGGCTTGTCTTGTTGCGATCCTTGGAGTTGCCACTTCCTCGTATGAATTGTTCTTGACTTTTCGAGTTCGACACGGTGTAGTGCTTCCCATTGGTTCATTCCCCTTGCACGCTTCCTCGGGATCGAGCACTTCGAGAAAGGTAGCATGGAGGTATTACTTGTTTAAGTAATTCTCTTGATTTCGGCAACGGATCTCTTTCGATTATCTCAACTTGACCGCATTTCCTTGCTTTCCCAGGTGACTTAGAGTCACTTCCAATCATTGGATGACTCTTCGTCACTTCAACTTGAGACTTGGCTATCTTGAGTTGACTTGACTGATACTTTACTACTCATTTGCATCTCACCGCACCTTGATCTAGTTCCGTCTTTTCTTCTTTGCCATACTCAGCTGTCTTGTGGCGGAGTCTTCCTTCTAGTCTCCAGTTGTCTTCTTGCATGTTTAGGCATGGCTGACTTAACTCAGCTTGAGCAGCCCTGTTTATTACAATGCAGTTTACAACAAAAATGGGGTGCCAACTTCCTATTCTAAGTTTTAATGGCATTCATCAAAATCTAAACAATAAATTTCCCAACAATTTCCCCCTTTTTGATGATGCCAAAACTTAAAACATTCAAAATGTAAATAGCATAGATACATACAGATAGTGTATTTACAGATAATGTATGCGTAGAGTCAATCCTCTTATTGATCATAACATTCTTGTCCTTTACACAACTGTTTACAGGGTGTATCTGAGCAAACATCTATGTCTACGCAAAAATAGAGAAATTACAGATTTATTACGAAGACTTACATAGTATGTATTTACATAGTAAAATACATGAAGGGGTGGACAAAGAACACTTCATCTCCTTTGTTGCCTCCTTCTTTCATCTTCTTGATTCACATCTTCTCTTTCTTCTTCTCTTTTTCTCATCTTCACCGCCTTCTTCTTCTTCTTTTCATATGCCTTCCTCGGCGCCTTCATCTCTTCTTAGTCTCTCTTGCCTTTCCTCCCATAGCTGAATTTGTCTTTTATTCTCTTCTTCAATTCTTTTCACATACTCAAGATTGTTCTTAGCCACTTGCAGATTGGCTACTTCACAAAAAACCAAATTGAGTGGATCCCTCCTTTCTTGCCTCGGATCTATGTACTCAATGTTTTTGGGCGAGGCCCAGGTCCGAAACCTCTTCCTCCATCACGCTTCTTCCTCTACCTCTTCCTCTAGGCGTGTATTGTCTTCGGGGTCTTCTTCTGGTGAGTGACCAAAGCAGAGTGATCGGTGTGTCAGTCCGGCCGTCGTCGCCTTCTTCACATAGCGTGAGACCCTTTTTCTCAAATAAGTCCTGTGCTTTAGCCATGGACATGTTTGCGAAGTATCCTTGGATGCGGCGTTTTAAATTCATCAATCGATCGTGGCTCTGTCCCGACATCCGAGATGGCATAAGTGTCTCTGCTCACCGGAATGCCTCCGTGTTGTTTCAAGATATCCATAACTCGGGCATTCATCCTTCCTTCCACTTCCTCCATCCCTTCCATTGTCTTTTCTTTTCACCTTGACCATAGACACAGAGTGTTGGAGTGGCGTAGTCATTCGGGAGTTTGTTCGATGATATCACCGTGTGACAAGACCTTGTTGGGGGTTTGTGCAATCATCAAGGTCACATCTTTAGATCCTTCCCCCTCAATAGACTTTCCTTTTATTTTGTTTAGACACTTCCTCGCTTGTCTTTCCCTTCATTGCCTTTCTCCCTTCTTTTTCACCTTCGAGGATCTCTTCGCTTTAAGGTATTCCTCTTCCCCTTTTTGGAATCATCAAAGGAGAGAGGAACCCAGAAACATACTAGCAAGCGTAAAGTCGAGTCCATCGATAGTCGAGTTCGCTTCGAGTCTGGCTGCGGAGTATCCGCACGAAACTCGAACGAGTAGCGTTGGATTGACTTTAAGCAACTTCATCTCGGCCATGAGAAGGTGAATTTTCGATCCATGTTTTCTTCCATACGCAGGAGCTCATTCTTATTTTGCTCACGCAGCAGCCTTGATCTCAAGAAAGTGTGAGATTCATGCAAGTGCTCAATGTGTTCTCTCAACTTTGTCTTTGCATCAAGCATTCTCATTTCGCTATACCAACAGCTTGTTGAACAATGTTATGAAATATCTAGCTTGTTCCACGCGCATTATTTCTTTGTTGTTGTCACCACTCCCGATTCTAATTATTATGCCTCTCAAGTCGCCAGTAAGGTTGGCATCTCTCGTTATCCAATCTCATGTCCATCGAGGGCCTGATGCCTCTCCATCCATTCAATTTCAAAGCAAATAATGCTTTGAACACCTCCCGAACTTCGTTGTTCCCCTTCATTGCGCCTGACGGCCAAGCGTCAAAATCATAGTCATTTGGAATGATGGTGTCGATGGAATGACAGGATCTGGTCGTGGAAGCGCTCGAGATCTTTTTCTGACTCTTTAGGGAGGTCGGGTACCTCCAGAGAAAAGGGAAATGATTCTACAAAGGAATCATCACGGGCCACTGGGATTTTTTCAATGATGAGTGGTGCGCGTGAAGTTCCTTGTGAAGTCGAACTCCGCTGCGGCTTGGGAGCATGCGCCTGGACTGTTTCGTTGGGGTCTGTTGTGAAGTTGACCCGACTTGCCGAGCCTCGTTGTCTCAACAGCCTTCGTCGGTCTCATTGGTTTCTCCAATTGAGTTGATCTGGTCCTCGGCCTTATCGGAGCGTCATCGGACGATGATGAGATTTCCATGGGTGGCTCATCATCAAAATTGAAAGTTTGACGAGTAGTCTTGAGGTCGACTTGCTCGTGGTTGGAACATCCTCGGTGAGTCTTTTGGGTTAGTCACGGGGGATGACTCGGCTTCATCGTCTTCTTCCGATCCCGGAAAGGTTACATCGGATTATCCTGGGAATCGTGAAGCGCGCTTATCTCCTTTTTAGATGGATCAATGACAGCAGGAGGAATGTTTCGTACTTGCTTCTTTGCCCCGGAAGTCTCAACCTCCCGTTGCCCTTCATTACCTCCTGTAGTCTCAATCGCAAGCGAGGCTTGACATCCCTTTCGACACAGTGTCACCTGTCTTAGGGTCTTCGGCGGTGGCATCCATTGGAGTCTCAACCCCATGGATTGCACTTTCATCACCCAAAGTGTTAACTCCCGGGGATGTTCCTTCCTCGTGCCTCGACCGCATCGCAGCGTCATTAGCCTTCAGAGCGAGTTGGCACCTCACCGAGACAGTCTCAATCGCTATCGAGCGTTGATGACAACTTGCTTTGTGTACTTTGTGGTTGTTCCTTCTCCACTTCGCCTCCTTGATTCATTGTGGAGTCATCTGCGGCATCCTCCGACCTTTGCGGTGGAGGGAGTTTCCCCTCGGTGGCGCACCGGTGAGTGACTTGGAATGGGGTCACTCGTCTTCAAACTCCCGGCTATTTCTCGAGTGTTCGGTAGTTGGGGCAGGTGGTAAGACACCTTCATTAGGGGTTTGCTCGATTTTGGGGTTCCCACTATCCCGGTTCATCGCCAATTCCCTTAGTTCCTTCTTCCGAGTGAGTGGGGAAGTGGTGGCAAAGAACAACGGTGGCAATATCTTCGCACCACTCCCATTGGGTCTATTTCTAGCTGTGTTTTGGAGGACTCTCCTGGTCCCTCCATCATTCTTTGTTCATGAAGGACTCAATTCGTGCATTGCTTGCTGCATTAGCAACTCTTACGGGCAAAGAAACAAGGTCCAGATCTTCATAAGCTGTCGGATAGGACGCGTCAAGCGAGAGGACATGTATGTTTTGTGGTGCGGTGATAGGGCGGACGCTGGCCTTCTCACGTGCCTCGCCTTTCCTATGCCTGTCTCTCCTTCTCCTTGTCCTTGAAGATCGCAAGATATCGTGATTTTCTTCATCCGATGCTTGGACCACGGTGGTCACTCCAAGAAAATTCATCGTTCCTCTTCTTCTTCGATAAACTCGGCTGTTGGAACTGTTCCCTGGATCGACTCAACTTCCCCTTCTTCCACTCTCGCAGACGATTTTGGATATCTGGATAAGGTGGGGATAGGATCATCACATCATCTTCTCTATCAGCTTCTTCTTGCTGTCCCTCATTCTCAGGGATAGAAGGTAGCAAGCTCTGGTGTTCCATACTGTCAGCTGCGTCTGATGCAGGAGGGGATACGATCCTGTCAATAGGCGAGTGTGCTTTCTCAGCTACTTCTTGTGTCTCAGCTGTTCGAACTACAGCTGGGTCTTCAATTTGCCTCTGTTGATCGCCTTCAGCAGACTTGGCTTTTTCATAAAAAATATCTGGAGACTCTACTTCGCCAGCAGTCTCCGGTATCTGTTTCAACTGAGTGATAGACTCAGCTGTCTTTTCAAGCTCGGAGAGCTTGGAAATTGTTCTTCTTCTCTTTGTTTTAACCAAAGGGATTTCGGGCTCCACCTCCTCTAGTTCATTGAAGGTGAATGCCTTCGCAGATGTCTTAGAGGAAGCTGCCTTCCTTGTTGTGGCAGTCCTCTTCTTTTTGATCACTGGAGAAGGGATTAGTGGTTCCTTCTCCACTACGGCTGTAGGGGCGGGAGACACTACTGCGGGGACAGTGACTCTACTGCAGGGGGGGGAGCAGATTTGTTTTTCTTTCTTTGCAGGGGCATTAGTTCTCTTAACAGTGCAGGGGCCTTCTTCTTTGGTGGAGAGGAGACAATTTGCATCTTGTGGTCGGTGATTCCCCCTCACTTGTATCGCTCTCTTGGCGTAGGCTCTCTCTTCGTGCGCCGAGAGAGGTTTGATCGAACATCCTCTTATTTACATGGAACACCTTTCCATGTCTAAGAGGGACTCCTTTGACCTCCATCACCGGTGGCCGATCACTGACCATATCCGGGGATCCTCCAAATGCACCATTCTCCTTGAAGGATTTGTTCCTACATTCTCGCGCGAGTCTGCTTGTGAGACAAACTCAGCCGGTTTACTTGATTTTCTTCAATGATCGCAGCCATGACGATCAATTTTACTTTGGATAGTTGGTCAAAGCCGCCAAATTTGATGTCTATGCATTTGGAAACTATGTCCAAGTTTTTGGTAGTCCTCCTTCAGCAACCTCTTGTTGGCTGTGTAGAATATCTTATCAGCATAGTCGTTCTTGGCTACTTCCTTCCAAGCAGCTGCCAAGTCAACATCGCCTTCATTTATTTTCGGTGCTCCTTCCACCGGTAATGAGCGGTGTGTAGGTCCCAAGGGGTGTGGGTGTAAGGTTTAGAAGGGGGGTTGAATAAACCTTACCAACTTTTTCTATTTAGTCCTTTTTAAATTTCGAGTTGATGTTACTCGGTTGTGTCTTGGTGGATGACCAATTTAGTTAATCAAGAGTTAGTCTCTCAACAGACTCAATCGAGTGTTGATGGAATAAATCATTGTTAAGACTAAATTAACTCAATCGTAGTTTGTTTTCATTGGAAGACTTAACACCCTTAAGTTTGGTTAAGTAGAGATTTAGAGCTTGATTTAGTACTTGAAATTATCCAATGGATAGCAAATATGTCACAGAAATAAACAGATATGATGCAAGAATTAAAGTCTTTGAAATGTAAATGACACAATAAGATTTTTATAGAGGTTCGAAGATGGGGTAATTCTTCTACTCCTCTCTTCTCCAACTCCCGGAGGAATCCACTAGGTATTTGATCAAGATACAAAGTGGTACATCCGGATACAAGTCTTGATCACAAGCCGACTTGTTCCTTTGGGACTCGCATCCGAGACGCCTTGATCACTCGGTGGCGTCTCGTATGACTCGGCTTCTTCACAGGCAACTGCTTTGCTACTACAGCCCACTGCTTGCTTAAGCTCTTTGGATTTGATCACGAAGCCCTTCAAAAGCTCAAGACTTGGTTCGACCTTGAACCTTCCTACAATTCTTCGAGGAATGAAGACCCCTTGATTTTTCAAGTATTTTCCTCTTCAACCGATTGAAGTTATCTTTCCTTCACGGGTGAGTGTTGGATTGATGTTCTTCGTAGTGTAGGCTTGAGGATTGAGAATATTTGATTTGAGAGTTCTAATAATTGCTTGAACGTTTGTGGTTTCCGGGTCTTATTCTCTCGTAGTCATTCATCGCCTTTTATAGTGATCTTTCAAAAATCGCCCGTTGAAGAGATAGGCTTATTTTTGAAAGTCACTTGCGATCGTTGGCTTGTCTTGTTGCGATCCTTGGAATTGCCATTTCCTCGTATGAATTGTTCTTCACCTTTCGCAGAGTTCGACATGGTGTAGTGCTTCCCATTGGTTTATTCCTTTTGCACGCTCGCTCGACCGAGCACTCCGAGAAAGGTAGTATGGAGATATTACTTGTTTAAGTAATTCTCTTGATTTAGGCAACGGATCTTTTTGATTATCTCGACTTGATGCATTTTCTTGTTTTCCCCAGGTGACTTAGAGTCGCCTTCCAATCATTGGATGACTCTTCCGTCACTTCAACTTGAGACTTGGCTTTTCTTGAGTTGACTTGACTAATACTCCACTCACCGCATCTCGGATGCTCCTTGATATAGTTCCGTCTTCTCTTCTTTGTCATACTCATTTGTCTTGCAATGAGTCTTCCTCTCTCCGTCTTTGTCTTCTTGCATGTTAGGGCATAGCCGACTTATCTGAAACTTGACCAGCCCTATTTATTACAATGCATTTTACAACAAAATTGGGGTGCCAACTTCCTATTCTAAGTTTTACATGGCATTCATCAAAATCTAAACAATAAAATTTCCTAACAATTTCCCCCTTTTTGATGATGCCAAAACTTAAACCATTCAAAAATGCAAATAGCAAAGATACATACAGATAGTGTATTCACATAGAATGTAAGCGTAGAATCAATCCTTTTATTGATCATAACATTCTTGTTCTTTTACACAACTGTTTACACGGTGTATCAGAGCAAACATTTGTCTACAAAAAAATAAAGAATTTATAGCTTTATTGTAGAAGACTTACATAGTATGTATTTACATAATAAAATACATGAAGGGGTGGACAGCAACACTTCATCTCCTTCACTGTCTCCTTCTTTCATCTTGTTCAAAGATCTTCTCGCTTCTTCTTCTCTTTTTCTCATCATCATTTTGCCTTCTTTTTCTTTTCATATGCTTTCTGGCAGCTTCATCTCTTCTTAATCTCTCTTGTCTTTCCTCCCATAGCTGAGTTTGTCTCTTGTTTTCTTCTTCTATTCTTTTTACATACTCAGCATTGTTTTTAGCCACTTGCAAATTGGCTACTTGGTCAAGACCAGCCCAGTAGATCCCTCCTTTCTTGCTTGGATCTACGTATTCAATGTTTTTGGGCAGAGGCCTAGGTATGAAACCTCTTCCTCCACCATCGCTTCTTCATCTACCTCTGGGTGTGTATTGTATCTTGGGGTCTTCTTCTTTCCGGTGAGTGACCAACGGAGTGACCAGCAGAGTGATTTGTCGGTTGTCATTTGCCGCTGTTTGTCGCCTTCTTCACATAACGTGAGACCCTTTTCCCAAGACAAGTCCCAAGCTTGAGCCATAGACATATTTGCAAAGTATCCTTCGGATGCGGCGTTTTAAATTCATCAACCGATCGTGGCTCGTCCCGACATCCGAGATGGCATAAGTGTCTCGTCTCTTTGGAATGCCTCCTTGTTGTTTCAAGATGTTCATAACTCGGGCATCCATTCTTCCTTCCACTTCCTCCATCCCCGCTTCAATTGTCTTTCTCTTTTCACCATAGATATAGCAGAGTGTTGGAGTGGCAGAGTCACTGGGAGTTTGCGATGATGATATCATTTTTGTGACAAGACCTTGTTGGGGGTTTGTGCAATCATCAAGGTCACATCTTTAGATCCTTCCCCCTCAACAGACTTTCCTTTCTTTTTTTGTTTAGACACTTCCTCGCTTGTCTTTCCCTTCACTGATTGCTCCTTCTTTTCGACTTCAGATCTCTTTAGCGCTTTAAGGTATTCCTCTTTCCCCTTTTTGGCATCATCAAAGGATAGAGGAACCCAAGAAACATCTTGGCAAGCGGGAAGTCGAGTTCGCTTCGAGTGCCTGCAGAGTATGCGGCACGAAATTCGAGCGAGTAGCGTTGGACTCTTGCTGAAACTAGCTTCATCTCGGCCATTAGAAGGCCGAATTTTTTATCCATATTTTCTTCCGGACGCAGGAGATCACTCTTATTTTGCTCACGCAGCAGCCTTTATCTCGGCGGTGTGAGCTTCATGCATGTGTTCAATGTGTTCTCTCAATTTCGTCTTTGCATCAACATTCTCACATTTCGCCATACCAAGACTTGTTGAACAATGTCCTAAAGTATCTAGCTTGTTCCACACGCATTGTTTCTTCTTGTTGCCACCATTCCCCGATTCTCGATTGTTATGCCTCTCAAGTCAAGATGAGGTTGGCATCTCTCGTTGTCGATCTCATGTCCATAGAGGCCTGGTGCCTCTCCATCCGTTCAATTTCAAAGCAAATAATGCCTTGAACACCTCGCAAACTTCATTTGTTTCTTCCGTTGCGGTGATGGCCACGCAACTTCAAAGTCATAATCAACCGAACGATGGTACCTCGATGGAATGACAGAGCTGGTCTATGAAAGCGCGAGTTCGTTCTCGACTCTTTAGGGAGGTCGGATACCTCCGGGGGAGAAAGGAAATGATTCTACAAAGGAATCATCACCGCCAATCGGGATTTGTTCAATAATGAGCGGTGCGCGTGAAGTTCCTTTTGAGTCGAACCTCATTGCAGCTTGGGAGCCCGCAGTGGACTGTTTGCTGGGGTCTTTTGTGAAGTGGACCCGCCTTGCCGAGCCTCATTTGTTTTCAACAGCCTTCGTTGGTCTCATTGGTGGTTTTTCCATTTGAGTAGACTCGGTCCTCGGCATTATCGAAGCGTCATTGGACGATGATGGGATTTCCATTGGTGGCTCATCATCAAAATTAAAGGTTTGACGAGTAGTCTTGGGATCGACTTGCTCGTGCTTGGAACATCCGGTGAGTCTTTTGGATCTGTCATGGGGATGACTCGACTTCTTCGTCGCCTCGATCCCGGAAAAGTTACATCAGGATTATCCTGGGAATCATGAAGTGCACTTATCTCCTTTTCTCGATGGATCAATGATAGCGGGAGGGATGTTCTCTACTTGACTTCTTTACCCCGGAAGTCTCAACCTCCGTGGGCCTTTATTACCTCCCTTGATCTCAACTGCGCAGCGAGGCCTTGGACCTCCCTTTTGACGGTGTCGATTGTCTTAGGGTCTTCGTGGTGGCATCCATTGGAGTCTCAACCCCATGGATTGCACTTTCATCGCCTGCAGTGTTAACTCCCAGGGTTGTTCCTTCATGTGCCTCGACCGCATCAAGAACGCGTCATTAGCCTTTAGAGCGAGTTGGCACCTCGGTGAGACAGTTTCAACTATCTCGAGCTTCGTTGATGGCAACTTGTTGTTCGTTTTTGCGTTTGTACTTTCTCCACTTCGCCTCCTAGATTCGTGGTGGAGTCATCTGCAGCATTCTCCAACCTTGCTGCGGTGGAGGAGTTTCTCTCCTCGGTGGCTCACCACGGTGAGTGACTTGGAATGGGGTCACTCGTCTCCAAACTCCCGGCTATATCTCTTTGAATGTTTAGCCATTGGGGCGGTGGTAAGACACCTTCGTTAGGGGTTGGCTCAATGGGGTCCCCACTAACCCGTTTCATCGCCATTTCCCTTAGTTCCTTCTTCCGAGTGAGTGGGAAGTGGTGGCAAGAATAACGGTGGCGATTTTTTGAACCACTCCCATTGGATCAATTTCGTGTGTGTTCGGAGGACTCTCCTGGTCCCTCCATCATGCTCTTCTCATGAAGAATTCGGATTCATGTATTGCTTCTTTGCATTTGCAATTCTTTCAGAGCTTGGCAGGTCCAGATCCTCATCACTTTCTCGATAGAATATCGGAGTGAGAATGTGTATGTTCCGTGGTTCCGGTGAGAGGGCGATGATCTTTGGCCTTCTCTCTTGCCTCGCCTTCCTCTCGCTAGTCTCTCCTTCTCCTTATCCTTGAAGATCGCAAGATGTCTCATGCGATTTTCTTCATCGATCTTTGAGGATCACAGAGGTCAATCCAAGAAAGTTCATGATTCCTCTTCTTCTTCGATAAACTCGGGCCATTGGAACTGTTCCTGGATCGACTCAATTTCCACTTCCTCCACTCACGCAGACGATTTTGGATGTTTGGGTAAGGTGGGGATAAGATCATCACATCACTATCGCTCTATCGCCTTCTTCTTGTGTCTCGGTGCGTGGACTACATCTATTTCTTGATTTTGCCTCTGTGATCGCCTTCAACAGACTTAGTTGTTTCATCAATTACATCGGGGACTCTCTTCGTCAGCGAGTTTAAGTATTTGTTCGGTGAGTGGCGACTCATTTGGTTTCTCAAGCTCGGAGTGCTTGATGATTCTTCTTCATCTTCTAGTTTGTACTGGAGGGATTTCTTGTTTGAGACGTTTCTTCGAGTCTTGGGCGCGGGGCGGTCTTGGTGTCTTCTTCTCGAGGAGCGCCGTCATCTTGGCTTATCAGATCTCCTCTTTTTGACGATCCGAGAAGGTAGTTGAGAGTCCTTCTCGACCGCTGCTGCTGGGCGGGAGACACGGCTGCTGGGGCGGGTGACTATTTGTAGGGCGGGAGCGAGTTTGTTTTTCTTTCTTTGCGGGAGTAGCAGTCTTCTTAGTGCAGGGGCTTTCTTCTTTGGTGGAGAGGAAACAATTTTGTATCTTGAGTGGTGATTCCCCTCACTCGTGTCGGCTCTCTTGGCGTAGGCTCTCTTCGTGCGCCGAGAGAGGTTTGATCTCGAACATCCTTTGTTTACATGGAACGCATTTCCATGTCTAAGAGGGACTCCTTTCACCTCCATCAACCGCCAATCACTAGGCCATATCCTAGGATCCTCCAAATGTGCCATCTTCCTTGAAGGATTTGTTCCCTCCATTTTGGCATAGTCTGCTTTGTAGACAAACTCAAATTTGATTTATTTTCCTTTCTTCAATGATCGCCACCATCACGATCAACTTTGCTTTTGAGTTGGTCAAAGCCGCCAAATTTAATGTCAATACATTTGGCAACTATGTCCAAATGACTTGTGATAATCCTCCTTTGACCTCTTGTTTTTGTGTAGACTATTTTATCAAGTATAGTCGGGCTTGGCTATTTCCTTCCAAGCGGCCAGGTTTACATCGCCTTTGTTAATTTTCGATGCTCCTTCCGTTGGTAGTGAGCGGTGTTCACCAAATCCTTGGCAGAGATGGTGAGCTTCTTTCCGTGAACAGATGACTTTATCCCTTCATCGTGAATCTCAGCGTTCACGTAGAATTGTGCGACCTCCTCCACATAGGTCATTGGATATTCCAACATCATAAACGATTTCAGCCCGGACGTTTCGAGCTTTTCAGCGATTTTCTTTATGAGGGCATCATCGAACCCCTGATTCACCATGCCGTCGAAATCCACAGTAGACCCGGTGTGGATTTGTTTTCCTAACTTGACAAAGTCATAGGTTGGTGCCATCCTTCAGGAATTTACCGAAGAAAACTTAGAGATTGATTTGAAGATAGATAGGGTTTTGAGAAAAATTTTGCCTTTGCTTCTGAGAGAGAGAAATGAACAGTTTTGGTAGTGTGTGAGAGAAATGGACGAAAAATGGTTTAAGTATGGTTTATGAAAGGACGTGCGGGTGGTTTTTGAAATGTGCTCGAAATCAACGACTTAGATTTTGCACGCTGATTTAGCATTTAATGTCTCGTATTTAATGCGGCAACATTTATATCCAATCATAAGCTTGGTGTGCAGCTTTTTGTCTCTACACATCATCATTATGCTGACGTCATTCTTAAAAACATTCCCGCATAGTAAAAACGACTGCGTTTTTGTCACTTTGCTCATAAATGACTCAGCTTATCCCTTAGCAGATTTAACTCTTCTTCTCACAGTTCTCTTAGTGACTCAGCTATCAGCTGACTCGGTGTAGCTGTCTTTCCGATACAACTGATTTACTTAGCTGATTTGTGAGTTCAGCCCTTTTTCACTTTTTGTGTTTCATTTCTTTTCTTTGAATCTTCTGGGTGTTAACTCAGCTCAATTAACCCTAACTCATGCTTGAGTTCTTCAAATCTTGACTCACATAATGGTTTTGTGAAGATGTCAGCCAATTGTTTATCAGTTGAGATGTATTCTAAGATGATATCCTTCTTTTCAACATGATCTCTTATGAAGTGATATCTGACATCGATATGCTTTGTTCTCGAGTGCAACACAGGATTTTGAGTGATTGCAATTGCACTTGTATTATCACACATGATTGGAATTTCCTTTTTCCTCAACTTCATAGTCTCTCTTTGTTGTCTCATCCATAGGACTTGGGCACAACAATTGCCCAGCCTATGTATTATGCTTCATTTGTAGAGGTGGCTATTGAATTTTGCTTCTTGGTAAACCAGAAATCATCCTGTTTCCAAGCATTTGACATGTGCCTCGAGGTGCTTTTTCTGTCAACTCGCATCCAAAGATAGTCGAGTCGAATAGCCAATTAGCTTGAATCCACCTTCCTTTGGATACCATAAGCCAACTTCTTGGCTTCCTTTCAAGTATCTCAATATTCTCTTAGTCTTTGTCATATGGCTCTCTTTTGGAGCAGATTGAAATCTCGCACATACCTACAACAAAGGTGATGTCCGGCCGCTTCTTTGTGAGATAGAGCAATGATCCAATAAGTGCTCGTATATTGTTTGATCTACTGAGGCTTGCCATATGCATCCATGTCCATTTTGACTTATGTATTCATTGGTATTTTCACGAGAAGACTTCTCCTCCATACCAAATTTCTTCATTAAATCTCTCGGTGTATTTTGTTTGACTTATGAAGGTTCCATCCTTGAGTTGTTTCACTTGGAGTCCAAGAAAAATGTTAGCTCTCCCATCATGCTCATTTCAAATTTACTTTGCATGAGGTTTGAAAATTTTTCACATGACTCTTTGTTTGTGGATCCAAAAATGATGTCATCCACATATATTTGAACAAGCAAAGTATACTCTTTTTGTCTTGAATTGAAAAGTGTTCTATCTACTTTTCCTTTTGTGAATCCATTCTCAGTTAGGAATTGTGACAAAGTATCATACCATGCTCTGGGTGCCTGTTTCAATCCATACAGTGCTTTCTTGAGTTTGTATACCTTATCTCCAAGAGTCTTCTGCTCAAATCCTGGAGGTTGTTCAACATACACTTCTTCTTCCAATAAACCATTAAGGAATGCACTTTTTACATCCATTTGATATACAATGAAATTCTTGTGAGCTGCATAGGCAAGAAACATCCTTATAGCTTCCAATCTTGCTACAGGGGCAAATGTTTCATCAAAATCTATCCCTTCTTCTTGGCAATATCCTTTGGCTACTAATCTTGCTTTGTTTCTTACCACAGAACCTTCCTCGTTCATCTTATTTCTGAACACCCATTTAGCGCCAATAACATTTTGATGTGTGGGTCTTTGAACTAATTCCCATACTTTATTTCTTTCAAACTGATTCAACTCTTCTTGCATAGCTTGAATCCAATGTGTGTCATCCAATGCTTGTAACACATCATTGGGTTCTATTTGCGAGATGAAGCATGTGAACATAGCTTCTTGTTGAGTTCTGGATCTCGTTTTGACACCTTCTCTTATATCTCCAATGACAAGTTCTAGTGGATGGTCTCTCGGCCATCTTACATCAAAGGTTGGAGTAAGTTAGTGGATTGATCGTCTTTTGTTTGTGTTCTTTGTGATCGCTCTCTCGTAATCACTTAGCCGCAAATTTTCCATTTGTTTTTGAGATTCACTATCTCATCTTCTTCGAGTTTACAATTCAGTTTCAACTTCAAAGATAGGGATTTTCTGTGTGTTTGAATGATTCAACTTGTCGGTGACTCTTCAATATCTTCTCCATTTACATTTGGCTCATCGAATACCACATGAATGGATTCTTCTCGCAACCATAGTCCTTTTGTTGAGTACTCTGTAGGCTTTGCTTTTTTGAGTATCCCCAAGGAGATACCTTCATCTCGCTTTAGCATCGAAGGCCTTTAGATTGTCTTTGCCATTGTTGTGGATGAAGCATTTACATCCAAATATTCTAAAATATGCAACATTTGGTTTTCTTCCAGTCCAAATCTCATAGGAGTCTTTGTCATTTTGTCTGTTTATCATACATCTGTTTTGAGTGTAGCAGTGTTGTGTTGATTGCTTCAGCCCAAAATCTTTTTGGTAACCCTACTTGACTAACATGGTCCTTGCCGCTTCTTTGAGAGTTTTGTTCTTCTTCTTTCGCAACTCCGTTCTGTTGTGGAGTCCTTGTTCTTTGATAGTTCATGACCAATACCATTTTTAATACAATCTTGGGTTATTATTCCGTTGACAAACTCGGTTCCTCTATCCGATCTTATGTTGATAATGGTTTGGCTCTTCTCATTTTGAATCATCTTCATGTGGTAGTTTGTGAGAGTTTCTTTCTTCTTACACATGAATATTGTCCATGTATATCTTGAGTAGTCATCTACTACCACCAAGGTGTATTTCTTTCCACTTATGCTAGTTGGTTCCACTGGGCCAAATAGATCCATATGTAGCAGATGCAAAATTCTTGTTGAAGATGGGCATGTCTTTTCCTTGAATGATGATTTGATTTGTTTTCCCTTGACATGCATCACATATACTCTCCTTCTTGTATATCTGAGTCGGAAGTCCTTCCACAAGATTACTTCTTGCAAGCTTGTTAATCGTTTTGAAATTCGGGTGACTCGCTTTTTTGTGCCCACGCCAACTTGATTCATTTTGTGCTTTTTTGCTAATAGACAGGTGATGTGTGTAGCGGTTGACCAATCTACTACATACATGTTCTTTTGTGCGCATCCTTGCAACACAACTTCATTCGATTCAGTATCCTTGATTTGGCATAAACCCATGTTAAATCCAACATTATAGCCCTTGTCACAGAGTTGGTTGATGCTTAGCAAGTTGAAGTTGAGTCCTTCAACATATGCAACATCTGTGATTTCTAATCCATTCCTCTTGATGGATCCAATCCCTCTTATTTCACCTGGAGCTTCATTTCCTCCAAATATGACTTTTGCTCCTTTAACTTCCTTGAATTTTGACAAATTTTTCTTGTTTCTGTCATATGTCCGGGAAGCCACTATCCATATACCAGGTTCCTTGGCACTCACTTCCTTGAACTGCAATCAAGGAAATTAAGTTTTAGGTACCCATATTTATCCGGGTCCTGGGGGTTAGAATTGTAAGATGATCCAACCAACTTATAGCCAAATGATTTGACTCTAAGGGGTTGCCATCTATCATGCCATAATCATAATTAATCTTGGCAAATTGCTTGGGGATTTTAGGTTCATACAAATTTGTCTCTTTTGTCGTATGCATGTGTATAAGTTTTAGCAATCGCCTTTTTGGGTAATTGTGGTGACTCGAGTGTAGTGCCTAGGTGCATATGTGTCTTTGATGAAAGCTCTTATACTTTTGGAATGGCCTTTTCTTTGAGTTCTAGGTCTTTGCCATTTGGGCTTATATTCCATAAGTCTACATCGATAGTTCACATTATACCAATCGGCTTGGCTTGGATATTTTCTACCATTCCCATCATATGTATTTCTTTTATAGATTTTCTCGAGGGTTTTGGTAGCTCGCTTCTTCTTTACAGAGTATTTTTGTTTGGAGTTTGTTGAGGAACTAGGGTGAATCTCTTCTCATTTGTCCTTTCAGTGCACTCAATGGTTGTTTTTCTTTTCCTTTATAACCAAGGCCGTTTGCTTGTAATTGTGCTTTGGAGTGAATGTGTGTGCAACATTTAGAGTTTTGGATTTTTTAGACTCTTCATTGCTTGAAGATCCTTTTTCCAAAATTACTCTCGAAGTTTGACATATCACGGAGGAGTTAAATCTAAGCTGTCTTGTCTCCACATTCTCTTTGACTCATAATAAGATCATCTAATGATTTAGATGCCTTAGTAAATGAGGCAATCACATTTTTGAGGTCATTTTCCCTCATTTTTGCTAATAACTTTGGTCTTTTTCCATTCTCATCGGCCTATTTGACTTAGAGTACTCAACTCCTTAGTCACCGTAAGTTTTTGCTCTTGAGTAGATTTGTTTTCCTCATTTAGTAGTGTGTGTGAGGAATTAATGTGTTCAAAATCTTTCATCATTTTGCCTAATGAATCATAAAGATCAGTGGGTGATGAAGTGTGTGTGTCACGATCACTATCACTAGAATGCGAGTTTGATGAGTTAGAGTGTACCTCATCTTCTTGGTCGAGTTGATCTTGTTCCTTGGCCATCAAACAGTTATGGATTCTTCTTCGTGAGTCACTTGAGTAGTCGGCTTCACCGCACTCGAATCATTTGTCTCTCTTGACTTGGCATTGTCTCAACGATCTCTGACCAACATTGCCTTTTTCTTTTCTTGTCTTCTTTCTCTCGAAGACCTTTCTTTCTTCTTCATTCCTGTATTTGTTGACTACAGGATATGGGCAATCAATGGCGTAGTGACTGGTTGCCTACGGTTCAAAGATAGATACTCAACCTTTTGATTAGTTCTTTCCATTCTTGGATTGTCGACCCTTTGATATTCAGTTTTTTGATGATCTGTTCTCTTGTTTGGCCTATCTTCCCTTGACTTGGAAGGAGCTGAGTGTCTTCTGGAGGATTCGCCCTTGCCTTTCTTGTAATTCTTATTGAAGAACTTGTTGAACCTTTTTACTAGTAGGGCTATTTCTTCTGGGTCAATGACTTCTTTGACCTCAACTCTCTTCCCATCTTTAACAATTAGAGCAGCTGTTTTGGGTACAGCTGTCTCTTCCTGATCTTTTCTTCTCAGCTCAAACTAATAGGCTTTGAGGTCTGAGAATAGTTCATGGTTGGATGTTTTTGATAGGTCCATGGAATATCTTAGTGCCATGACCTTCATTTCCCATTCAGCTGGAAGACTTTTTAGGATCTTCATACACATTTCCTTATGTGTATATTCTTTTCCAAGTGCTTGCTGACTCGTTGGTGATTTCGTGAATCGAGCATCCAATTGATCTAGGTTCTCTCCTGAGATCATTTTGAAGTTCTCAAATTTCTGTACCCACCGATAATTTGTTTTCTTTGATTTGCTCGAGCCTTCACAAATCAATGTTAGCTTGTCCCCATTTCTTTAGCCGTTTTGCATGATTTGACTTTGTTGAACATGGCTTTGTCCAGGGTTTTGTAAAGAATGTCCTTGGCCACATTGTCCAAGTTATATCTTTTTCTGTCATCATTTGTCCATTCAGCTCTTGGTTTTTCGATCATAGCTGGTCTGGGAGCTATATCCTCTTCACCTTCAGCTGCAGCTCTTCTTACAGCTGTGTTCACCTTTAAGATTTGCAGTGGCCCATCCTCTATCACTATCCACATCTCATCATGTAATGCTGATAGATGAGCCTGCATACGAATTTTCCAATCATCAAATTCTTCAATTGTGAACATAGGGATGCGTGTCAAATTTGCTTCCATGATAATAAATTTTAATGATAAAAAGAGTTTTGAAAAATTAAGTACTAAAGCAGACTTTGAAAAATTTGGAGATCTAGTTCAGTAACCAGTGCGGAAGGCTCAATGAACCAACCGCTCACGATACCACTTGTAGGTCCCAAGGGTGTGGGTGTAAGGTTTAGAAGGGGGTTGAATAAACCTTACCAACTTTTTCTATTTAGTCCTTTTTAAATTTCGAGTTGATGTTACTCATTTGTGTCTTGGTGACAGCCAATTTAGTTAATCGGTAGAGTTAGTCTCTCAACAGACTCAACTGAGCTGTTGATGGAATAACTCAGCTGTTAAGACTAAATTAACTCAACTGTAGTTTGTTTTCAGCGGAAGACTTAACACCCTTAAGTTTGGTTAAGTAGAGATTTAGAGCTTGATTTAGTACTTGAAATTATCTAATGGATAGCAAATATGTTAGCAGAAATAAACAGATATGATGCAAGAATTAAAGTTTGAAATGTAAATGACACAATAAGATTTTTATAGAGGTTCGAAGATGGGGTAATTCTTCACTCCTCTCTTCTCCAACTCCTGGAGGAATCCAATAGGTATTTGATCAGTATACAAAGTGGTAAAGTCCGGATACAAGTCTTGATCACACAACGGTGACTTGTTCCTTTGGGACTCGGTCTGGAGACACCTTGATCACTCGGTGGCTTCTCGTGACGACTCGGCTTCTTCACACGGGCAATTTGCCTTTGCTACTACAGCCCACTTGCTTAAGCTCTTTGGATTTGATCACGAAGCCCCCCAAAAGCTCAAGACTTGGTTCGACCTTGAACCTTCCTACAATCCTTCGAGGAATGTAGACCCCTTGATTTTTCAGTATTTTCCTCTTCAACTGATTGAAGTTATCTTTCCTTCACAGGTGAGTGTTGGATTGATGTTCTTCGTAGTGTAGGCTTGAGGATTGAGAATATTTCAGATTTACAGTTCTAATAATTGCTTGAACGTTTGTGGTTCTGGTCTTATTCTCTCAGAGTCATTCCCCAGCCTTTTATAGTGATCTTTCAAAAATCTGGCCGTTGAAGAGATAGGCTTATTTTTTAAAGTCACTTGCGATCGTTGGCTTGTCTTGTTGCGATCCTTGGAATTGCCATTTCCTCATATGAATTGTTTTTCACCTTTTCGGAGTTCGACACGGTGTAGTGCTTCCCATTGTTTTATTCCTTTTGCACGCTTCTGGGACTGAGCACTCCGAGAAAGGTAGTATGGAGATATTACTTGTTTAAGTAATTCTCTTGATTTTGTGCAACGGATCTTTTTCGATTATCTCGACTTGACTGCATTTTCTTGTTTTCCCAGGTGACTTAGAGTCGCCTTCCAATCATTGGATGACTCTTCTCCGTCACTTCAACTTGAGACTTGGCTTTTCTTGAGTTGACTTGATCGATACTCCACTCACCGCATCTCTGCTCCTTCAATATAGTTCCGTCTTCTCTTCTTTGCCATACTCACTGTCTTGCAATGAGTCTTCCTTCTCTGGTCTCCGGTTGTCTTCTTGCATGTTAGGGCATAGCTAACTTAACTCGGCTTGACCAGCCCTATTTATTACAATGCATTTTACAACAAAATTGGGGTGCCAACTTCCTATTCTAAGTTTTACATGGCATTCATCAAAATCTAAATAATAAAATTTCCTAACACAGTGTTCTGCCAAATCCTTGGCAGTGATAATGAACTCCTTCCCGTGAACAGAGGATTTGATCCCCTCATCGTGAATCTCAGCGTTCACGTAGAACTGTGCGACCTCTTCCACATAGGTCATTGAGAACTCCATCGTCAGAAATGGTTTTAGCCCGGATTTTTCGAGCTTTTCAGCGATTTTCTTTATGAGGGCGTCATCGGACCCCTGTTTGACCATACCCTCGAAATCCACAGTAGACCCAGTGTGGATTTGCTTCCTTAGCTTGACGAAATCATAAGTCAATGCCATTTTTCAGTGTTTCACCGAAAGAAACTTAGAAGTTGATTGGAAGATTGATAGGGTTTTGAGAGAGTTTTGCCTTTGCTTCTGAGAGAGAAATGAACAGTTTTGGTAATGTGTGAGAGAAACGGACGAAAAAAAAAGGTTTAAGTATGGTTCATGAAAGGACGTGCGGGTGGTTTTTGAAATGTGATCGAAATCAACGGCTTAGATTTTGCACGCCGATTTAGCATTTAATGTCTTGTATTTAATGTGGCAGCATTTATATCCAATCATAAGCTTGGTGTGTAGCTTTTCCCTGTACACGTCATAATTATGCTGACGTCATTCTTAAAAACATTCCCGCTTAGTAAAAACGACTGCATTTTTGTCACTTTGCTCATAAATGACTCAGCTTATCCCTTAGCTGATTTAACTCTTCTTCTCACAGTTCTCATAGTGACTCAGTTGTCAGCTAATTCGGTATAGCTGTCTTTCCGATACGACTGATTCATTTAGCTGATTTTGAGAATTCAGCTCTTTTTCCCTTTTTGTGTTTCATTTCTTTTCTTTGAGTCTTCTAAGTGTCAGCTCAGCTCAATTATTCCTAACTCATGCTTGAGTTCTTCAAATCTTGACTCACATAAAGGTTTTGTGAATATGTCAGCCAACTGTTTATCAGTTGAAATATATTCCAAGGTGATGTCCTTCTTTTCAGCATGATCTCGTATGAAGTGATATCTGACATCGATATGCTTTGTTCTTGAGTGCAACACATGATTCTGAGTGATTGCAATTGCACTTGTGTTATCACACATGATTGGAATTTCCTTTTCTTCAATTTCATAGTCTCTCATTCTTTGTCTCATCCATAGGATTTGGGCTGTGTTTGCCTGCAGCCTATGTATTCTACTTGGTTGTAGAGGTGGCTATTGAATGTTCTTTTTGCTAAACCAGGAAATTAGCTTGTTTCTAAGCATTTGACATGTGCACGAGGTGCTCTTCTGTCAACTCTACATCCAAGATAGTCAGTCTCGAATAGCCAATTAGCTTGAATCCACCTTCCTTTGGATACCATAAGCCAACTTCTTGGCTTCCTTTCAAATATCTCAAGATCCTCTTGGTCTTGAGTCATATGGCTTTCTTTTGGGGCGATTGAAATCTTGCACATACACCTACAAAGACAAAGGTGATGTCCGGCCGCTTCTTTGTGAGATAAACAATGATCCAATAAGTGCTCTGTATCTTGTTTGATCTACAGGCTTGCCATCGCATCCATGTCCATTTTGATGATGTATTCATTGGTATTTTCACGAAGACTTCTCTTCCATACCAAATTTTTCATTAAATCTCTGGTGTATTTTGTCGACTTATGAAGGTTCCATCCTTGGTTGTTTCACTTGGAGTCCAAGGAAGAATGTTAGCTCTCCCATCATGCTCATTTCGAATTTGCTTTGCATGAGGTTTGAAAATTTATCACACAGACTCTTTGTTTGTGGATCCAAAAATGATGTTATCCACATATATTTGAACAAGAAGTATGCTCTTCTGTCTTGAATTGAAGAGTGTTCTATCCACTTTTCCTTTTGTGAATCCATTCTCGGTCGTCAAGAATTGGGACAGCGTATCGTACCATGCTCGGGTGCCCTGTTTCAATCCATATAGAGCTTTCTTGAGTTTGTATACCTTATCTCCAAGAGTCTTCTGCTCAAATCCTGGTGGTTGTTCAACATACACTTCTTCTTCCAATAAACCATTTAGGAATGCACTCTTTACATCCATTTGATATACAATAAAATTCTTGTGAGTGCATAGGCAAGAAACATCCTAATAGCTTCCAATCTTGCTACGAGGGCAAAT
The DNA here is from genome assembly GCA_016081115.2 of Rehmannia glutinosa. Lineage (NCBI taxonomy): Eukaryota > Viridiplantae > Streptophyta > Magnoliopsida > Lamiales > Orobanchaceae > Rehmannia > Rehmannia glutinosa. The sequence continues at coordinate 394,374 of JABTTQ020003087.1, forward strand.
GTTTCATCAAAATCTATCCCTTCTTCTTGGCAATATCCTTTGGCTACTAATCTTGCTTTGTTTCTTACCACAGAACCTTCCTCGTTCATCTTGTTTCTGAACACCCATTTAGTGCCAATAACATTTTGATGGGTGGGTCTTTGAATTAACTCCCATACTTTATTTCTTTCAAATTGATTCACTCTTCTTGCATAGCTTGAATCCAATGTGTGTCATCCAATGCTTGTGACACATCTTTGGGCTCTATTTGTGAGATAAAGCATGTGAACATAGCTTCTTGTTGAGTTCGGATCTTGTTTTGACACCTTCTCTTATATCTCCAATGACAAGTTCTCGTGGATGGTCTCGGCCATCTTACATCAAAGTTGGAGTAAGTTAGTGGATTCGATCATCTTGCGGTTGTGTTGCTTTGATCAGCTCTCTCATCATCACTTAGCTGCAGATTTTCCATTGTTTTTGAGACTCGGCTATCTCATCTTCATCCGAGTTTATAATTCCGGCTTGACTTTGGCATAGGGACTCTTTCGCATGGTTGGTTGATTCAAACTTATCGGTGATTCTTCAATGTCTTCTCCATTTACTTTTGGCTCATCGAACACCACATGAATGGATTCCTCTCGTAACCATAGTCCTCTTGTTGAGTACTCTGTAGGCTTTGGTTTTCACTGAGTATCCCAAGGAGATACCTTCATCGCCTTTAGCATCAAAAGCCTTTAGATTATCTTTGCCATTGTTATGGATGAAGCATTTACATCCAAATTTTTGAAATATGAAACATTTATTTTTCTCCTGTCCAAATCTCATAGGGAGTCTTTGTCATTTGTCTATTTATCATGCATCTATTTTGAGTGTAGCATCTTTGTGTTTATTGCTTGACCCAAAATCTTTTTGGTAACCCCGCTTGACTAACATGGTCCTTCTTTGCTTCTTTGAGAGTTCTATTCTTTCTTTCTCGCAACTCCATTCTCATGTGGAGTCCTTGCTGCAGATAATTCATGACCAATACCATTTTCAATACAATCGAGTTATTATGCCATTTACAAACTCGGTTCCTCTGCCGATCTTATTTTGATAATGGTTTGACTCTTCTCATTCTGAATCCTCTTCATCATTTGTGGTAGTTTTCAGAGAGTTTCTTTCTTCTTACACATGAATATTGTCCATGTATATCTTGAGTAGTCATCTACTACCACCAAGGTGTATTTCTTCCCACTTATGCTAGTGGTTCAACTGGACCAAATAGATCCATATGTAGCAGAGATGCAATATTCTTGTTGAAGATGGACATGCCTTTTTTTGAATGATGATTTGATTTGTTTTCCCTTCGACATGCGTCACATATACTCCCTTCTTGTATATCCGATGCGGAAGACCTTCCACAAGATTGCTTCGGCAAGCTTGTTAATTGTTTTGAAATTCAGGTGACTCAGCTTTTTGTGCCACATCCAACTTGATTCAGCCGTGCTCCTTGCTAATAGACAGGTGATGGGTGTTGCAGTTGACCAATCCACGATAAACATGTTCTTTTGTCTGCATCCTTGCAACATAACTTCATTTGATTTTGTATCCTTGATTTGGCATATACCCATGTTAAATCCAACATTATAGCCTTTGTCAAAGATTTGGCTAATACTCAGCAGATTGAAATTGAGTCCTTCAACATATGCAACATCTGTGATTTCTAATCCATTTTTCTTGATGGATCCAATGCCTCTTATTTCTCCTGGAGCTTCATTTCCTCCAAATATGACTTTTGCTCCTTTAACTTCCTTGAAGTTTGACAGATTTTTCTTGTTTCTGTCATATGTCCGGGAGCGCCCATCGTCCATGTACCAGGTTCCTTGGCACTCGGTTGTTCCTTGAACTCGCAAACAAGGAAATTATGTTTTAGGTACCCATACTTTGCGGGTCTGAGGGGTTAGTATTGTAAGATGATCCAACCAACCTATAGCCAAATGATTTGGCTCCAAGGGGTTGCCATCTATCGTGCCATAATCATAATTAATTTTGGCAAATTGCTTGGGGATTCTAGGTTCATACAAATTTGTCTCTTTTGTCCGTATGCTGTATGTGTGTTTTAGCAATTGCCTTCTTTGGGTAGTTGTGATATCTCCGAGTGTAGTGCCTAGGTGCATATGTGTCTTTGATGAAAGCTCTTATTCCTTTGGAATGGCCTTTGCTGAGTTCTAGGCCTTTGCCATTTGGGTTTATATTCCATAGGTCTTTGCTGATAGTTCACATCATTCCAATCAACTTGGCTTGGGTATTTTCTACCATTCCCATTATATGTGTTTCTTTTATAGAACTTCTGGGGTTTTTGGTAGCTCGTTTCTTCTTTACTGAGTATTTCTGTTTGGAGTTTCTTTGAGGAACTACAGTGGATTTCTTCTCATTTGTCCTCTCAAAGACACTCAACTGGATGTTTTCCTTTTCCTTTATAACCAATGCCAGTTTGCTTGTAATTGTGCTTTGGAATAAATGTGTGTGCACCATTTGGAGTTTTGAATTTTTGAGATATTTCATTGCTTGAAGATCCTTTTTCCAAAATCACTTTTGGAGCTTGACATAGCACAGAGGAATTAAATCCTAAGCCTGTCTTGTCTCCACATTCTCTTTGGCTCATGATAAGATCATCCAATGATTTAGATGCCTTAGTGAATGAGGCAATCACGTTTTTGAAGTCATTCTCCCTATTTTCTATGGCAGCTATTTCTGCTATTAGCTTGGCGTTTTCAGTCTTTAAACTTTTATTCTCATCAACTATTTGACTTAGAGTACTCAGCTCCTTAGTCATTTTGTGAGTTTTGGCTCTTGAGTAAATTTGTTTTACTCATTTAGTAGTGTGTGTGAGGATTTAATGTGTACAAAATCTTTCATCATTTTGCCTAATGAATCATAAAGATCAGTGGGTGATGAAGTGTGTGTGTCACAGTCACTATCACTAGAGTCTGAGTGTGATGAGTGGGAATGTACCTCATCTTCTTTGTCAGGTTGGTCTTTTTCCTTGGCCATCGACGGATCAAGGCTTCTTCTTCTTGAGAATCACTTGAGTAGTCACTTCACTACTCTCGAATCGGCTATGTCTCTTGACTTGCATTTTGTCTCCGATCTCTGCTGCCAACATTGCCTTTTTCTTTTCTTGTCTTCTTTCTCAAGACTTTTCTTTCTTTCTTCATTCCTCGTATTTGTTGACTACAGGATATGGGCAATCAATGACATAGTGACCGGTTGCCTATAGTTCCAAAGATAGATATTCAACCTTTTGATCGACTCTTTCCATTCTTGGATTGTCACCCTTTGATATTGACTTTTTGATGATCTGTTCTCTTGGTTGGCCTTTTTCCCATGACTTGGAGTGAGTGAGTGTCTTCGGAGGATTTGCCCTTGCCTTTCTTGTAGTTCTTATTGAAGAACTTGTTAAACCTTTTAACCATCGGGCTATTTCCTCCGGGTCAATGACTTCTTTGACCTCAACTCTCTTGCCATCCTTAACAATTAGAGCAACTATTTTGGGTGCTTTCTCTTCTCGGTCTTTTCTTCTCACTCAAATTCGTAGGCTTTGAGATCCGAGAATAGCTCATGGTTGGATGTCTTTGATAGGTCCATGGAATGTCTTAGTGCCATGACCTTCATTTCCCATTCAGGTGGGAGACTTTTTAGGATCTTCATACACACATTTCTTCGTGTATATTCTTTTCCAAGTGCGAGATAGCTCGTTGGTAATTTACGTGAACCGAGCATCCGGTTGATCCAGGTTCTCTCCTGCGATCATTTTGAAATTCTCAAATTTAAATGACCACCGACAATTTATTTTCCTTGATTTGCTCGAGCCTTCACAAATCAATGTTAGCTTGTCCCAGATTTCTTTGGCTGTTTTGCATGATTTGACCTTATTGAACATGGCTTTGTCTAAGGTTTTGTAAAGAATGTCCTTGGCCACATTGTCCAGATTATATCTTTTTCTGTCATCATTTGTCCATCCAGTTCTTGGTTTTTCAACCATAGCTGGTCTAGGAGCAACATCCTCTTCACCTTCAGCTGCAGCTCTTCTTACAATTGTGTTCACTTTTAAAATTTATAGCGGCCCATCCTCTATCACTATCCACATCTCATCATGTAATGCTGATAGATGAGCCTGCATACGAATTTTCCAATCATCAAATTCTTGAATTGTGAACATAGGGATGCGTGTCAAATTTGCTTCCATGATAATAACTTTTGATAATAAAAAGAGTTTTGAAAACTTAAGTACTAAAATAGATTTTGAAAAATTTGGAGATCTAGTTCAAGAACTAACCGGTGCGGAAGGCTCAATGAACCAACCACTCGATACCACTTGTAGGTCCCAAGGGGTGTGAGTGTAAGGTTTAGAAGGGGGTTGAATAAACCTTACCAACTTTTCGATTTAGTCCTTTTAAAAGTTCGAGTTGATACTACGCAATTTGTGTCCTTGGTGGACAACTAATTTAGTTAATCAAGAGAGTTAGTCACTCAACGGACTTGATTTCGTTTGTTGATAGAATAACTCAATTGTTAAGACTAAAGACTTAGCTCATTTGTAGTTTGTTTTATTGGAAGACTTAACACCCTTAAATTTGTTTTGGTGTTGATTTAATGCTTGGTTTTAGTACTTAGAGATTATCAAGTGGATAGCAAATTTATCAAACAGAGTTAAATAAATAAGATGCGAGAAATTAAAGTGTTGAAATGTAAATGACACGATAAGTTTTTATAGAGGTTCGAAGATGGGGTAATTCTTCTACTCCTCTCTTCTCCAACTCCTGGAGGAATCCACTAAGTATTGATCAAGATATACAGTGGTAGCGAGTCCGGATACAAGTCTTGATCACACGGTGACTTGATCCTTTGGGACTCGGCCGGAGATGCCTTGGTCACGCATTTGGCTTCTCGTATGACTCGGCTTCTTCACAGGCAGGCGTACCGCTTTGCTACTACAACCCACTTGCTCAAGCTCTTTGGATTTGATCACGAAGCCCTCCAAAAACTTGAGACTGGTTCGACCTTGAACCTTTCTACAAACCTCCGTGGAATGTAGACCCCTTGATTCTTCAACAAATTCATCTTCAACTGATTGAAGTTATATTTCCTTCACAGGTGAGTGTTGGATTGATTTTCTTCGTAATGTAGGCTTGAGGATTTATCTTGAATGATTTGAGAATATCATAGGTTACAGTTCAAATGTATATTTGAATATTCGTGGTTCAGGTCGTCTAGGTTAACCTTCTCTCAGAGTCATTCCTCAGCCTTTTATAGTGATCTTTCAAAAATCTGCCCGTTGAAGAGATAGGCTTATTTTTGAAAGTCACTTGTGGTCGTTGGCTTGTCTTGTTGCAGTCCTTGGAGTTGCCACTTCCTCGTATGAATTGTTCTTCAGCTTTTCAGAGTTCTGACACGGTGTAGTGCTTCCCATTGGTTCATTCCCCTTGCACGCGTCTGGGACTGAGCACTTCGAGAAAGGTAGCATGGAGGTATTACTTGTTTAAGTAATTCTCTTGATTTCTGTGCAACGGATGTCTTTCAGTTATCTCAACTTGACTGCATTTCCTTGCTTTCCCAGGTGACTTAGAGTCAGCTTCCAATCATTGGATGACTCTTCTATCACTTCAACTTGAGACTTGGCTATCTTGAGTTGACTTGAGTGATACTTTACGCAGCTGCATCTCAGCTGCACCTTCAGTCGAGTTCCCATCTTCTCTTCTTTGCCATACTCAGCTGTCTTGTAGCGGAGTCTTCCTTCTAGTCTCCAGTTGTCTTCTTGCATGTTTAGGCATGGCTGACTTAACTCAGCTTGACCAACCCTGTTTATTACAATGCAGTTTACAACAAAAATGGGGTGCCAACTTCCTATTCTAAGTTTTACATGGCATTCATCAAAATCTAAACGATAAATTTCCCAACAGATTAACCGCTTCAACTTTAGACGGGTCCACTTCAATTCCTTGAGCAGTGATTACATGTCCAAGAAACACAACTCAATCTAGCCAAAACTCACATTTCTTGAATTTTGCGTATAACTTCTCCTTGCAAAGTGTTTCTAACACTATTCTTAAATGCTCAATATGTTGTTCTCTATTCTTTGAATATACATGTATATCATCTGTAAAGACTATGACGAATTGGTCTAGATACAGATGAAACACTCTATTCATCAAGTCCATGAATACTGTCGGTGCATTACTTAACTCAAATGGCATTACTACAAACTCATAATATCCATATCGCGTTCTAAATGCCCTTTTTGGGATATCACTCTCTTTAATTTTTAACTGATGATATTCAGATCTCAAGTCAATCTTAGAGAAAGTGTTGGCACCTCTCAATTGATCAAACAAGTTTTCAATCCTCGGTAGCGGGTACTTGTTCTTCACTGTGAGTCGATTAAGTTCTCTATAATCGATACACATCCTAAGTGACCCGTTTTTTTTTCTTGACAAACAGAACTGGTGCTCCCAAAGGTGATACACTAGGTCTAATGAATCCCAAATCCAAAAGTTCTTGTATTTGCGTCTTTAACTCTTGTAACTCCTTTGGCGCCATCCTATAAGGTGCCTTAGATATAGGTGCTGCCCTAGATACCAAATCTATTCCAAATTCAACCTGACGATCTGGAGGAATTCCCGGCAAGTCTTTCGGGAATACATCCAAAAATTCTTGTACAATTGGTACATCATTAGGTGTCACTTTGGTTGTCGAGGTATCTACTAAACTCACTAGATATCCTTGACAAATTTTTTTCCAACATCTTTCTTACCTTCATTCTCGATATCACTCGTGGTATTGCCTTAGACTTAATCCCATAGAATTTTATCTCACCATTTCCTGGCAGTTTGAATATTATCTCTTTCTCGTGACACTTAATATCTGCCTGATATCTACTAAGCCAATTCATACCTAAGATTATGTCAAAATCCTTCATCTTAATTATGTATAGATCAGCTTTAAGATATTTTCCCCCTATATTCACTTCAACATCTTTATTCACTGAGTCAATTGTTATCGAATTTCTAGATGGCAAGCTAACCTCAAGGGGTTCGCTTACTCTAGCACTCTTATGTTCTAATATAGCATGAAATTTAGCAGATAAAAACGAATGTGTGGCACCGGTGTCGAAAAGTACAAGAGCAGATGTTCGCCAAAAACATTTGGATCATACAACTTCAAGTGTACAGTGTAGTTTATAGAATAATGGCAAGCAAGGTCGTATTCCTCATGGATTGATATGTGAAACACTTAGGCTATAATAACATCGTATTCCAATTTTATTGAAGTGACTGAATATCAAGTTATATCAAAAATCGAAAATTACAGAAAAATAAATAAATTTACGAACCCCACAAGTATTTTCAACAACTACATGAACAACCTTAGGCACATAATCTCAACATGTTTCATCAATCTTAAATTCAATTAAAGTTCAAACCAATTCATGCAATTCTATGGGTTCAATTCCTAATATAGTCTATTCTCCCTCCCAGGTGATAAATAAACAGTAGATTAATAACAATTGTAGATCTCCCGATATGTTACAACTATTATTTACTCCCAAAAGATTTGTGAATTGAATGACTCCCCACAAATAGTTGTAGGTCTCCCGACACGTTACACCCGTTTATGTCTGAATTTGATTTCCGTCTTTGTTAGAACTCATCTCCCGAATCTCGCACTAACAAATATGACATGCAACTTATTGGCCAAATAAAAGCAATTAAGAATAAGCGCTCGAATTTATAAAATAGAACGCATGAATCAATTAAGAAAATAATTAATCAAGATTTAGCATGAATCCACAGTTTTGATTATGCCTCTAAGATCCAAAAGATATGCCAAACATTGATAACAAACTCATAGACAAATTCGAAATCAATATTATGACATCGTTTAAGCACAGACAAGAGATCTAGACATAGAAAGAAAATATTTTCTTGTCAGGATGGATTCCCCTCCTAAGCCTTCGAAGCTCTTGTGCTCCCGTAGATGCGAAAGGCCTTGTGGTGTTCTTCGTGACCTAGCCCTCCTCTCTCAGAAGACTTTGAATCTTGTGTTCCTTCGTAATTTGATGTGTTGTGTTGTGTATGAAGTGATGTTGGATGATGAAATTTCGTGCAAGCCTTGGGTCCCTTTTATAGATGCTTGGAGAGATCACTTTTAGAGTTAGAATGGGAAAAGAACTCCAAAAAAATGAATTTGACAAAGTCCCACACGGCCTAGCTGTGTTGCACCACACGGTTGTGTGGATTTTTGCCCAATACCACACGCCCATGTGGGCTCACACGGTCGGGTCATGCGGGCTTGGTTCCGTCCTCTGTTTTTGTCTCTTTTTCACATGGTTGTGTCATTCTACATCGGCATTTTCACACGGCTGTGTGACACCACATGGTCCGGCTGTGTGACGTATTTTTGTCCATGGTTGTTTTCGAATTTGCTCGTGGGGTCTTCATGAGAGTTGTAGCCCTTTCTCTTAGCTTTCTGTAGCCACTTAAATCACCTCAATAGCAATTTTATAGAGAACGTTATGGCCAATATACTAAACCCTGCCAGTGTTGGAAGCTGTTAGCGCATTTAGACGTTTTTGAAGAAAATTTCCTTTTGTTCGATCGTCCATGCTTCTCTCCTTCACATATTTGCTCGTATCTTAGCTCATGACCTATACTTTGGAACGTGATATCTCTTTTTATCCAATTTAGCTCCATTTCTTATAAGAAGTTACAAGAATACGCAGTATCACGCCCAACAAAGGAAACCAACCAAAACACACTGAATATGCGTGCAAATGCATCAAATATATATCATTTTAAACCCTTAAATCCACGTATATTTTATACTCATCAACAGGTATTCCAGAGATGGTTAGCATACCTGACATTGTACCCACAACTGGTGAATTTTAGTTATATATTCTCCAATACTATCCCCCTCCTCAATTTGATAGTTATAATAATGATTGAGTCGGTTAATGGAATGGTTCGGACCCCAATTATTATATTATTGTTCTTTCTTGTAGTGTGGCGAGTTCCTGCCATCTATATACGTGCATTTGCAACCATAAGTCCATTTTGTTTTACATTTTTTTAACTGGATACAAGATTTCTATTCATCTAACATATAAACTGATATTATATTTCTAAATCAGAATATAGTAACATGGAATCATAATAAAATACATCATGACATAAATGAGCATACTCATACAATTGTATAATGTAACTTGCATTAATAATTCTCATATCTTGCGGAGACCAACAAGATATGACGGAGGTGGATGTTATTACACTATTTTATCTTATACAATTGACTTTTATTATTTTTTTCTTAAAAAAAACTATACATTTAAATTTTTAAAGTTTTTTGTAAAAAGCCTACAGAAACGTAGACCTGCTCTGATACCACTTGTAACGACTTAATTTTATGAAATTAAAGTACTCTAAAAATATTATTAAGAAAACACAATTTTATAAATTAAAATGATCCCAATAATTATAAAAAAGTTGATTTAGAATTTTTAATTCTTAAGAAAAATATAATAATAATAAAAATATATAATAATAATAATATTACATCTTCCAAATTAAATATCCAACAATTATTCCAAGCATAAACCGGAAAAAAATTAAAGACATAAATCAAAAATTTAGTCCGATCATAATTATTTAAAATATAGCATGATTTATTCCACCATCCACAACATCATATCTTCAGCCAGATTCCTCAACCTGAAAGTCATGATAATAATAGGGGTGAGCTTCATCTCACTCAGTACAGATATATCTGTCAATATTTAATATAACATGAAAATCATTCACATAATTACAACAATAAATTCATTAATTTTCTCTTTTTTCTCTGACTGGCCAGTTATTGCATATAGCATTGCGGTTTCACCCCGAAGATACGTTTGATCTCGGACCCTTTTCACGGCCCCTAGCTTATATGGATTTATTTCCTCTTGACATATATTGCAATTAATTAAGTATAATCATGGAACATTAAATAAAAATAAGTAATATAAAAATTCCTACCTTAATAATCGCAGATATTCGATGTATAAAAATGAGCATTAAAAGTTCTAGTCCTCGATCCCTTCGTTTTCTATATTAAATAAAATATATAATTAATATGTGATTTTAATAAATCGAACTAAGTCATGAAATAATTTGTAAAAATAAAATATTGAAAGAAGGCTTGTGAATTGGGGATTATATATATATATATATATACATAGGAAACTTGAATAATAAGTAGAAAAAATATCATTACCTTATAATTATTTGAAATTTGGTGTAAATTCATATATATGAAGTTATATATTTAAACTAATTAATATTAACCCTTAAATACTCTAAAATAGCCCCTAAACTAACCCCTAACATAATTCTATACTATCCTCTAATCAAATCATTAATTAAAAAAATAGATTATCACAGATACCACTAAACCGCAATGAATCATTTAAGGGAAACCACTGGGAGCCAATAAACCCTTGCCCTAATAGTAAGGATCAGGTCTCAGGACCCTGAGATTTTAGATTCAAGTCCCTTAGACATATCGACTGTTTGACCAATCGGTATTATTTTCTTGCTTCAAGCAGCAATGTAGTGGTTCAAATCCTACTGAAAACCAGCGACTTTTTGGGGGCTAAAAGGGGGCAGTATGATATTCGATTCTAATGTACATGCTTTGTTGGGAACCTGAGACATATTATGCGATTTACATCCTTCAGACTCTATGGACGGGGTTTTGGGGACCTAAGATTAGTCCGACGAAGTCGCAAACCTGAGACATCAGAAAAATGGATTGGGTGGGGTTTTTTTTTTTTCTTTTTTCCACTTGCAATACTTAACCCAAGTTTTCTTTATCTCTAGGATCAACCTTGTGCTTCACTGGTAGAGGCTTGTGATATCTGTATGATTGACTTGGGTTCGATCTCATTTGAGTGTGTGTGTAACAATAATAAAATAAAATAGTTTACAAGTTCTAAAAATAATCTTTATTATTAAAAAAATTATATATAAAAATAAAAAGAAATAAAAAAAATACTTTAGGAATTTCATACTTAAAATAGAAAAGGTATTTAAAATTAGTCATGATAAAATAAAATAATTTGCATCATATATATTATAAGTATTTAATAAATCTAAATAATAATATTTAACATTAAAATATTTATTTAAATTTAATTTAAAAATCAAATAAAATAGAGTATAATATAAATAAATAATTAAATCTTATATACTTAAATGAATAAAAATTATAAAAATTAAAAATAAAAATTAAAGAACCCGTCTACCAAGTCCCCGCCTCCACCAAAAAACCGAAAAAACTACGTAAAGTAATTTAAATGTGGGTCTTTTATATATATATATATATATATATATGTATATATATATATGTATATATATATATATATATGTATTTATATATATATATGTATATATATATGTATATATATATGTATATATATTTTGTGTATATATATGTAGATGTTGTAAATAAATGCATTTCTTCATTTGACTCCATTTTTTTATTTTTATCAAAATATAATAATTATATTAGGGTTATACTCGGGATTTGGGGATTACCGAACCGATATCCGAACCGAAAATATTCGTTGATTTTTTTACTTTTCCGAACCAACCGTACCAAAATTTTTATAGGTAAAGTTCTGGATATATTTCAAACATCCGCATCGAAAGTCGTACAAACCGCATTTAACTAGGGAGATCCGAAAGTAGAACCGATTTTAAAGAATTTTTTATGTATACATATATAATATTTTTATCTAGTTTATATTTTGATGGTGAATTAACTACATGTTATTTGAAATTCGATACTATATAAAATATAATACTAAAAATTATATAATTAAAAATTAACATAGTTTGTCAATATATCAAATGAATAATTGAATAAAATTCAATTCACTAAGAGTAACAATGTATTAATTATTTATCAAAACCTAGTTGCTATGTATTAATTTATTAAAATGTACTTAATAAGTTAAATTTAAAAATCATATGTGATTTATAGAAAACATTTTAATTGATGATATTTGACTATTAATGATTATAACTAGACTCATCCTCTGATTAAAAAAATTAATTGATACTAAAACTAGTTAAATGATTAGTAAATTACACCTAACTTAGAGTTTCTTGAGAGAGACTAAAAATTTATATAAAGTTTTATTTCATATATAAAGAATTTTTTCTAGAAGAGGATAATATGAAAAAGTTGGCTGTCAAAGAGGAATTTGAGAGGAAAAGGTATCATGAGAAGTTTTCTGAAAAATACACACCTGACTTTAATGTGTTGGATTGGTGGAAAGTCGATGCAATTAGATATTCGATCTTGAGCAGTATTACTTGCAATGTTTTGGTAAGTCATATTGTGATTTATATTTTTGTGTGATGGATTAAAAAGTTAAAGTAGAATTTAATTGACAATTTCATGTTGACTATCTCTTTTCTCTTTTTAAAGCATGAATAATCTCCGATTCTCTGATTCTTTATTTTGGCCAAACCGGTAGGGTCCATTAGAACTGAATATTTGTATCGAGCCATCCCAGAATTTGGGACGGTATGGTTCGAATATTTATTATCTATGGTAGGATTCCGGATATCAAATTTTGAAATATCCGAACTTTGGTACGGTTCAGGAGATTTTTGAATCTCTAAAAGGTTCTGTTGTGGTTGTCTGCAGAAATAGAATATATATTATCAATTTACTCTCCAATTTATTATATGTGGTATGATTAAAAAAAAGTAAATATACATCTTTTATACCAATTGAGCCATTTTATTCATAATTTGCATCAAAACACCCCACTTTTAATCCACATAAGCATCAATATTGTCATGTCAGCATTTTAAGAATAAGATATCCCCAAAATTGAAAATAGAACCAAATATGCAAATTTTTAAAAGTTAGTGGTTGCGAAACATCACCTCTAAAACATAGAGGACTAAAAGTGTATTTAGGTCAACTTAAAGGACAAAAAATGTAATAATTTGCTTGTGTTGCATTGCTGCTTCTTGACTTTTATTTATTCTCTCTCTAAAAGATTATAAGGTAGGTTTTCCCTGATGTTAAATCGATCTTATAATTTAATGTGAGGGGGATATTTGACAAGCTAATATGTCATGGGTATTTGCAAATTTTAACCTCTTGGTGACTTTTGTGTATTTTGAAATCCTGTTGTGATTTATATCTATTTTTTATTTGTCAACATTTTGCTTTGGGATTTGGACATCTTGAAAGATTAAATTCTTTTCTTTTTTTTTTTAAACAGATAACAATTTTCATGAATGTAATTATTTGTAAGAGTTGGGATAGGATTAATGAGATGGATTTGATGACACGGACAATTAGAACTGTTAAAATCAACACGGCCTGATGGGCCGATTCGACCGGTCTGGTGTTAGGGCCAGTCTGACTATGATTTCGTAAATCCAAAAAGAGGAGGGTCTATTTGGCCTGAACCTTCTATTGTATTTTACATATATTTTTAAAACATGGGTCGCAGTTGGGCTCCAAAAACGGTGACCGATGGAATTTGGCCTGGTTCGGTCAGTATTTTCCATTTGGCCCGGTGGGTCAACATCGATCCGGCCCATTTAACACCTCTACACACTGTATATTGGATGATAATAATGGTCTTAAGGGATACATTGCTAAGTCCAAATTCCAGTTTCGAGTTGGGTAATAAAATTTTAGACTTTATTGATTTTCGTGTGAAAAATGAAAATACTATTGATTTTTTGTTATATATGGTATACGCAGGGGGATCCAGGATTTACGACTGAGGGGGGCCAACTTGGGTAACAAGGATCGGTAGACACGAGTACACACATATATTCGGATCCTAATGGGATAGTACGAGTAACTTTTTCCAGGTTCGGGATATGAGTAATATATATGATATCTTAATAGGGTTTGAGATGAGTACAAAGTATTAATATCACAAATTTTGGGTAGAGATACTCGAGCGCTAGGAGTTAAAGAATGAATTATCAACCATATATATATATGTGTGTGTGTGTGTGTGATCATTACATTTAAATATATTATCATTATATCAAAAAATTGATCAATATTCGCAGTTAAATTAAATATTTCAAAATACATAACTAAATTCTAATCAAGATGCATACTCCATAATTTAAATAGTATGATATAAATATCAAGATCCACACAATAATTTATTCAAACTTAAAGGTAATAATCATGGGATTGTCTGATTACAATAAATGTTATTGATCAATAAATTGGGTTGGAGACAAAAATACTAAAACACTAAAATACTACATATACATATATTGATATACACACACACACACAAAAACATATATATATATAAGTGTAAAAAAATGAAAAGTTTTGGGGGTATAAATGTAAAGAATTAAAAGTTTGGGTGGGGGGCAAGGCCCCCCTAAAGCACATGCTAATTCCCCCCTGGGTATACGTTTGGAAATAAAAATATATATTTAACTATAGTTTCTGAAATGTAATTTTGACATAAATTTACACGATTGTATTGAAAAATTGTTAGGTTATAGTTTTTGAAGTGTGTTTTCACATAGATACGTGTGATTGTGGTGAAAATTTGTTTGGTTATGTTTCCAAATTCATATTTCCATGAAAAAAAACATGAAAACTGAAAATGATTCATTTCCACGGAGAACTTTCATTAACAAACATAAACTCATTTTTCGAATGGGAAAACTTGTATGAGACGAACTCATGGATATTGTCCATGATATGGATCCTATATTTGAATTCCAACATAAATCTAAACTCAAATAATATTTTTTTATGTTTTGTAGGATCCATCATTCCATCTTATAAACTTAAGTCCATGAGACCGCCTCATATTAAACCACCTTATTTTTGAAATAGTTGGAAAATAAAAAAGTACACTTGAAAACACAACCATACATGACCACTTTATTGTGAGAAAAGTTAATTGTATTTTCATCATTTTATATTGTATCATGCTCTTTGTTTTTTGTCTAATAAAGCAATATATTACAATATAATAGTTTAAGACATTATCCAATTTAAAGCAACCTACTAAACATAATATTAAAAGGCCTTTTTACATTATTGTATTTAGTCCACCAAAAAAAAACCACAATAAACAGCTGAGAATAAGAACACTCAAAAGAAAGATTTGAATTGCTCAAAAAAAAAAAAAGATTTGAAAAATATGAGTTAGGTAAAAGGAAAAATATAAGCTGGAAATTAATTAAATTAAAGGGTGCATTTGGTAGAGCTGAGCATAGTGGTTGAAGTATTATATGGATAATGGGTGTACCAACACAACTTTTCTGAGGGTGTCAATAAAATTTTTCATGATAATGAATTAAATAATGGCAAAAACTTGTATAGGACCGTCTTACGGATCGTCAATCCGCCCGCCCGATCAACCCGCCTGGTTATTAAAAAAAAATTGCATCTAAGACTCCTAACACGTTGGGCCCAACAGACCCAGCCCAAGTCGCACGCGCCCGCCCGCCCGCCCAAGAGATCCAAATTGATCGCAACCTTAATCAAAAAGTTAACAAATATGCTCCAACTGGGAATTGAACCCGGGTCTATACAAAGATAAAGTGTTATTCTACCGCTAGACCACTAATGCTTGTTGGGCATATTTAGTATAACCATGGATATAAAGCTTCATTATCATCCCTTCATTTTAAAAATTCAAATTCTCTGAATACAAAGTGATACTTTATCCGAAAATAGTGATACTTTTGGGTAATAAATATGATACTTTTAAGGTGAACATTGATACTTTAATTTTTACATATTCAAAAAATAAGATTTTTGATGTATTCATTCTAGTCTCATAGCTAATGTTTTTACATTGAAAACGATACTTGTCTTTGAAATAGTGATACATTTGATATTAAATATGATACTTTTGTGATGGACAATGACATTTTAAAATTTTAAATTCTCTGAATAAAAAGTGATACTTTATATTAAAATAGTGATACTTTTGAGTAATAAATATGATACTTTTAAGGTGAACATTGATACTTTAAATTTTACATATTCAAAAAATAAGATTTTTTGATGTATTCATTCTAGTCTCATAGCTAATGTTTTATACATTGAAAAACTGATACTTGTGCTGGAAATAGTGATACATTTGATATTAAATATGATACTTTTATGATGGACAATGACATTTTAAAATTTTAAATTCTCTGAATAAAAAGTAATACTTTATATTAAAATAGTGATACTTTTGATAAGAAATATGATACTTTTAAGGTGAACATTGACACTTTAATTCTTATATATTCAAAAAATAAGATTTTTTTATATTAAAATATGTGACTGTATTAAAAAAATATGATATTTTATCTCAAAAATGGATACTTTTACTCATAAAAGTGGTACTTTTAACTCTGTCATATTTATTTTTCTTTTTTCACTGTACTGAATTCATACTTCGTGATTTATTTACAAAAACGTGATACTTTATCTCAAAAAATGGATACTTTTACTCATAAAAATGTTACTTTAGCTCTGTCTTATTTATTTTTCCTTCGTGATTTAAAGTATCATGTTTTTTAATATAGTCACAAATTAGAAATGAAGGAAAGAAGGAAAAATAAAAAAAATAATATAGTTAAAGTAACACTTTTATAAGTAAAAATATCCGTTTGTTGAGATAAAGTATTAGATTTCTTAATACAGTTACAAACTAGGAACAAAAAAAGAGAAAAAATAAAAAATAAATATGATGTAGTTAAAGTAACACTTTTATAAGTATCCATTTATTTAGATAATGTATTATGTTTTTTTAATAGACTTGGGTTCGATTCTTAGCCTTTACATTTATAGGCATTTTTAATTTTTTTTAATTACCAGGCATATTTATGAATGGGTTTATATAAATTGTTATACTAAAATTGTATAATAAGTACTAGTGGTGTAGGTGTAGAACACCACATTAAGTCTATTAAGGTCACGGGTTCAATTCCGCTGTGGAGCAGTTTTTTTTTTTAAATAAGAGTGCGGTGGGGGGGTCAGGCGTGGGCGGGGCGCTGGGTGCGGGGTGGGGGCGTGGGGGTGCGGGTTGGGCTGGGGGATCCGTCTTACGGAATAGGATCCGTAAGACGGTCCTAC
Source organism: Rehmannia glutinosa (assembly GCA_016081115.2). NCBI lineage: Eukaryota > Viridiplantae > Streptophyta > Magnoliopsida > Lamiales > Orobanchaceae > Rehmannia > Rehmannia glutinosa. The sequence goes on from JABTTQ020003087.1 coordinate 411,531, forward strand.
AGGAGATCTACTCTTAAATAATAATAAGTAGATTTCTAAATGTGGGGAACGACGACGTGTCGGCAAGTGAGGCAGCTACGGCCTACGGAAATAAATGCTAAATTGCATCAGTCCACGCGTTCTCTCATCTATGTGAGAAACATCACCCTTGTGGTAATATAATAAATTTGGATTTCGATTTTTTTTTTTTAAGTTTATGGTATATATACCAGAAAAACACCCATGTGTTTAGAGATGACAATGAGTAGGGTATCTACTCATTTAAGGGTATTTATATCTGAATCCAATAATATTAATACTACCCAAATCCATCACAAACCCGTTTAAGAAATTACACATATTATACGTACCCGTCTCACATACATTTTATGATACCCGCATAATAGTCATACCCGCACGAAACCCATTTATCTTATAATTTTTTTATAATTATATGAATATTGAAATGACTATATAAATGTGCACTCTTTTAAAAATTAGTTATTATATAAGAAAACTAGAAAAATACCCGTGTGTTACACGAGATTTGTAAAGATGAAATTTTAGTGTCTCAGATTTGTTTGTGATAGTTTGACGAGGCCTAAAATACTGATTATAAAAAAATAAATTTGAAAGGTACATACATATTATATAAATATATTGAATATCCTTTTTAAAAACCCGTATATAAAATATACAATTTGCAGATTAAATATTCATTGGATTAAATATTTGATTGGATTAAATATTGAGTGGATTAAACTTGCAGGATATACATATATATATATATTATATATAATGATTGGAGTAAAAAATACTTTTGCCGATTAAATTTGCATGCGGTCAAAATTAATTCAATTTTTTGGTTGTCTTTTATGGTCTTTTAGGAAAGAAAATCAACTCATAATTAGAAGCCAAAAAATTAATTTATCCAAATTGATAGTAAATCAATTTATCCAAATATACGAAAAATCAATTGAGTCAATAGTTATATACGAAAAATTAATTAATATATTATACGGAAAATCAATTGAGTCAATAGTTATATACGAAAAATTAATTAATATGTTATAAGGAAAATCAATTGAGTCAATAGTTATATACGGAAATACAAAAATTTAATTAATAAGTTGATGATAAATTGATAGTAAATCAATTTATAATTGGAAGAATAAGGTGGGTACATGGTTTGCCACGTGGCTAAATATGAAGGTGACACGTGGATTTGAAAGACTAAAGTGTTGACACGTGTACCAAATTGCAGAGGTGATGACATGTGGCAGCTTGTTTTTACTTTTAGTATATATGGTTGATGTATAATATGTTAAATTTCTAATAACAATTTATCATATAAATTTGTCAGTACTGAATACCACTATTTATCAACTAAAATAAAAAACAACAAATATATACAAATGAAAATTCATATTTGGCTTCCAAGAAGAAATGTATCATGACAAGTGAAATAGGTGAAGGTTACTTATTAAATTATTGGATGGAAGGTATAATGTGTGTGTATGCATTTATGTTGTTAATGGATTCGGATAGCGGGTACCTAGGAGGTAAATCCATACCCTACCCATTTATTAATGGATATAAATTTTTCACCATACTCGTACTCATCCCAAATCTGTAAAGCATTACCCATACCCACCCGATTAGGGTCTTGGCGGGTGGGTACCTGCCATTACCCATCCCGCTACTATCCCTACATGTGTTATATGGGATTTGTGCTGATTTTATTAACTTTGAGTTTTTTTTTGTATTTTGGCTTATCAAAATAACGTAAATCTTAATTCTTAATTACATTGTTACAACCGTTTTCACATTAATTTTTCACAAATTAATTGTATATTACAATTACTAATATTTATTATTTTTGGAATTTAAAAAATTATTTTGCTAATTATGCTAATTTTACTAATCAAAAGTATCCAATAAATATATCTTCCATTTGTTAGAGTAATATAATTTTTAGATTATATAGATAGATCGTTTAGATTGTATAGATAGAGGCTTGAATTTTTGGATTATTTATTTACTTTTAAAATTATAATAATCTGTATAGATAAAATATTTGATTTACGAAAAAATAGATTGTATAGATAGAATCCTTGATATTTGGATTATTCATTATCTTTAGATTATATATGGAAAATATATATAATACAGTGTTGCCACATAGATAAATATGAAGCCGCCATGTGGAATTGTGATAATTAGGGTTGACACATGCCTCAAAACAATGAGGTGATGACACGTGTCATATTTGTTTTTTATTTAGTATATAGAATTGATAATTTGAATATTACTTGTAATAATTTTTAAAAAGTTGACAATCAAACTTCATTTGTAGAATTCCCAACTAATTTAAAGATGTACTAATATAAATACCTGATTATTATATTAAAAAAAGGTATTTTATGTTTGGCAGTTGTCCCTGGCGCAATACTTTAGGACCAGCGTGGTCGAAGGACCGCACTAGATATCGGAGTGACCTGTGAAATCTAGGTTGGACCACACTGAATATGTAGCCCAACGTCTGGTCCTTATTTAAAAAAAATTTGAGTTGAAATTAAAAGGCCAATAAACATGCTATCTTGACATAAAGAATTAAGAATCACCTGGCCCAACCACTACAAGAAAACAAGGAAATTCAAATGGAAAAAAATTGTTGGAATTTGGACAATACCGTTGGAATTATCGATTCCAACGGAAATTCCAACAAAAAGTACACTGTTGGTAAAACGGCCATTGGAATTACAAAATTCCAATGGAAATTCCAATGGAAAGATACTCCAATGGTACTTCCAACAGTATTTATCCATTGTAATATACAACCGTTAGAAAAAACTCCAACATATTTTCCAACACTAATTTCAACAGAGTTATACCATCAGAATATATGTAATCGTTGGAAAAAACTCCAATGGTTATTCCAATGGAGTTATACCATTGGAATTTAGTCCATTGGTAATTCCAATGGTATATATCTGTTGGATTATTCAATCATTTTATCTCATTATCTAATATCTTTAACATCTCAGTATGTCACTCATCATCAATTTGTCCCAAGTCAAACACCTTTAACAATGTAGTTTCAATATGATTGACTCCAAAAGAGAATATATATTTTATTGATATGGATAATACTATCAAATCTTTTAACCCCTATTGAAATTTTCCAACAACTTGTTGTACCATTGGAATTTCCGTTGGACTTTTAAAAACTCCAACGGAAATTCCAATGATTAATTCCAATATTTTGTTTACTATTGGAATTTTTGTTGGAATTTTCCAATGGTATGTTATAGCGAAGGAATTTATGTTGGAATCGTTAAATTTGCAATAATATTTCCAATGGTTTATTCCAACGATTTTATTACTGTTAGAATTACTGTTGGAATTTTCCAATGGTTTGTTGTAGTGTTGGAATTTCTGTTGAAATTTTAAATTCCAACGGGAATTCCAACAGTTTATACCAACAATTATATTTATTGTTGGAATTTTCCAATGGTATAATGTAGCATTGGAATTTCTATTGGAATTTTAAAAATTCCAACATTGTCTATTTCGTTGGAATTATTTTGTTGGAATTTGATTGTTTTCTTGTAGTGAACTAAGGTATACGAGTGGATGAATGATTCCCTTGTTTGTCATGTAGATGAGACAGTGTGGACTGATCTCAATCATCCCCTATATACATCAAATGCTAGGATTAATATAGAATACTAATACATTAACCAATTAATTAAATCCCCAATAAAATAAAATTATCTATCAAAACATGTGGGGACAGTCCAATATGGTATATGTTTTGGAGAGAGAGATAATCACATGATGCTACCGTGAATTAAGGATTCAGTTATAGAGAGAGAGACAAAAAGAGAAATAGTACGATCCTCTTTCCAAAAAAAGGAAATTCCTCTCTACACTGTATATTTAACATATATATACTCCATAGTTAGAGTTGTTATAATGTATATATTATATAAGTATGCTATATATGATTCGTGTATGTACTCTGCGATGATTATACTGCATATTTAATATATATGTACTGCATATTTAACACTATTATACTGCATGTTTACATATATGTATACATATTAAAATTGTCAAACAAAAATATGTGGGGACCATGAATTAAGGAATCAATTAAAGAGAGGGAGAATCACGCTCATTAATATGTGGGGAACGTGTATGTGCTCTGCGATGATTCTATTGCATATTTAACATATATATACTGCATATTTAATGTTATTATATTGTACTAGCTGAGGCCCCCGTGCGAGGCACGGGCTATCCTAATAATAAATAGAGCTCTCAAATGAGCCAATCTAAAATGGCCCGCTGGGCCAAAGAGAAAATCTGGGTTGGGTCAGGCCGAAACTCCATCTAATCTATTTTTGAGATCGGTCTGACCCACTCCACGCAATGAAATGACCGACCCGATCGAGCCGCCAAACTCTATGAACCTAATTTAAATTTTTAATACATTTTAAAATAAATAGTATTCATCGTTTTATTCTAATAATTTTACAATAATAATAGGTATGTCGTTAAAAATATTAATTAACATTTTTACGTTTAAATAATTTAATAGTGAAACCAATGAATCAATTTTTTTTTATAATTTTTGAAATTACATTATACTCTATTTTAATAGTATGTAATGAAAACATATTTTGAGGATCTTTTATTTATTTTAAATTTAATAACAATATTATATTACACTTCAAACATATTTATGATATTATTTATACATTGTTAAACATAAATTGAATTCAACTTTATTTATAAATATAATAATACAATTAGAAGATTGCACTTTAAAAATTATATTACAATACAATTAAAATATATAATTTTCAAATATAATGACTCATTAATATGTTTTAAAATTTTGCACACTGCGTACATATTTTATTTAATTTTGAAATAACATTATATTCCTTTTTCGTCATATATATTATGAATTATATATTAAGGATTTGAGATATATCAAAATTTTAAAATATATAAAATAATTCAGAGTTTGTAATTTGTCCAAAATGTTCTAAAATCAATTCACTTAAATAAAAAATATGATATCACACTCCAAACACGTGTTTCCAGAATTCCAGGATTGTTATAAATTTTAAATATTTTAAAAAATAAATTTAGTTTAAATTCATATATAAATATAATAATACAATTAAAAGATTAAACTCTAATGATGTATATTGTAATACCAAATTAAGATTCTAATACACTATTTTCAAAAATATATAAATTCTCATTACAATTAAGGATTTGATTAAAAATTATAAAATCATATTAGATTGATTGTAAAAAAACAAAAGAAATAATATTATAGGCCATAATACTGATTTGTTTTATATTCTCATTTAGATCTTTTTGGATTTTTAAAAAATAATATTTAATACTGATCAGTTATCCATAAATTAGATTGTTAATGAAAAGTAGATATATTTTTTAAAAACATGTTTTTTAGTCATTTTGACTAAAAAATGACAATCCATCTTTTATTCTTTGGTAAATTATTTGAACAATTTGAAAAAAAATATTTGACGCGGTATATTTCTCGATGCCAAGAAATGAAGAAAATGACATAATGGACAATTGAACTGAAAAATAATAAAGAAACATATTTTTGAAAAACATGGCTAAAAAGTATTTTTATTGTGGACAAATGGCCAAAGTCCAGCGGACCCAATTATATATGTATTTGCATTCAAAAAAGATTTATGCATTTTGAAAAAATATAAAAGCCGGTATGATATAATCTTATTAATAGAAATATAATAAAAAATTAAACCGTCATACAAATGATGTATTCTTTTTTTTTCCCCTTTAGAGCATTAAAATGGATTTCATTCATTTGAAAAACTTACAATTGATTACAACATTAAGTAAGAAATAATTACAAGGTCTACAGATTATAAACCTATATGTCTAAAACCAAATTTTAAACCTAAACAAATCTAAATGATCCGTAGAATCAGAAAATCGCAAATAAGACATTGGACAAATATGTAATAATGAAATCGGTCTCATATCTATCACGAATCATCGAGTATGGCTCGTTTGATTTTTCTTCATCAAAGCCCACATATGGAGATAAATTTATTTAACTAAAACAAAACTCACTTATTTGGGACAAACAAGGTGACCTATGTGGACAAATTTATTCATATAGTGAGACAAAAGAACATTAAAAATCACTCCTCTCGTCCTTCATGAGGAAAAAAAAGGAGGAATTGAAGATGATGAATAATGAGAAGGAATACAGAGGCAAAAACACGCAGAGTCTCCTTGTAGGGCTGTGCACGGGACTTGGAGATTACCGAAACTGAACCGATATCCGGACCGAAAGATCTCCGAACCGAAAATATCCGTTGACTTTTTGACTTTCCCAACGCACTGCAAAATCTAGATCGAAAAAATTTATGGTACGATTCTGGAGATTTTTCAAATACCCGTACCGAGAACCGTACCGAGAACCGTACTGAACCACTCCGAACCGAGGAACCGAAGCTAGAACCGATTTTAAAGATTTTATATAAATACATATACATTATTTCTATGTTGTTTTTATTTTGATATTGAATTAACTACAAACTATTGAAATTAAATTGAATATAAATCATATTTCTGAAGAAAAAAAACCATAATATTGCAACTATTATGAATTTTAAAAAACTTTGATATTAATAATAGAGTAAATTATTTGAAATTGAAATTAGTTAAATGATTAGTAAATTGCACTTAAAAGAGAAACAAGTAATAGTACCATATTATAACAATATAAAAAAGATCATATTTTAATTTTTTTACCACATCACATAAATTATAAATATAATTTTATTGATTATGTTAAGTTGTTAAGTATGAGACATTGAGATTATAAATTTATACAAATTTTTATTTCATGTTAATTTATAAAAATTATTAGTTAATTATATCTTACATAGAAGGACAATTACCCAAATAATAGACTATTATTGTATTATAGAGGTTATTAAGTTTAGAATTTTGGATTGTGTTATCTATTATAGTTTTAGTTTTTATTTTGAGGCTACGCTAAAAAGAGACTATAACTCTAGCAGTATATCCGTTTGGTGATTTTTATATTGATTTTTTTTCTCCAAATTTGTATATTTTATTTATGGCTAATCTCCGAATCTCCGTCCCGAACCAAACCATATCGTCCCGTCCCATTAGAACCGAATATCCGTTCCGAACCGTCCTGAACTTTCGGTACGGTTCAGGACGGAGATTTTTTTCTATGGTTCGGTTCTGGAAATTTATTTTCAGAATCTCCGAACTTCAGGACGGTTCTGGAGATTTCCAAATCTCCGAATCGTCCCGTACCGTGCACACCCCTATCTCCTTGTTTGGAGTGGTAATTTTCTCTCTCTAGAGATGGAACCCTAATTTTAGTGTGGTTCTCTTTTTCTTGTCCTTGTGCGCAGTTGGGTCTTGCTTTCTTCCATTCCAGTCAGAATCTCCATGGAAACACGGTTTAAGCTTTTGACTTTTTGTTTAATAGTTCTATGTTGTTACCATGCTAAACCACTAAAGTAATATATTACTGTTGTATTCTCCCCCCTTTTCAGCATTTGTTATATTCTCTTAGATTCCGTTTTCAACCACCTTTCCTATCCCTCTTTATTGTGATGTTTTGTTTTCCTTGTTTATTCCCCTTGGTCCCCACTTGTCCCCCATTATCTTTTCTTGTCTTTTTTTGTGTTTACTCTTCATCCAGGTGGCCAAATCTAATCATCAAGGGCGCATCGATGGGATGAGAATCCCCTTTTTTGGTTTATTTGGGTATGGAGAAAGATATCTCTGAAAGATTAAAATCATTTTCGCTTTCTAATTAAGGATGAAACAGAGTAAGTGGCTTTGTACAGTAGAGACATGGAAAAAAGTAAGGCTGAATGTGAAAATAGTCTACTAGGGAAAGTTTTTGGAGCAAAAAAATGTAATTTTGCTGGGTTCAAGAGTACTATAAGCAACATTTGGCACATAAGAGAGAGTTTTTCGGTTCGAGAAGCAGGTCAATTTGTTTTTTCAAATTGTGTTATCTTCACAGGAGGATAAGATTAGAGTTCGGAATGGAAAAACGTGGAGGTTTGATAACCAATATTTGATTCTTAGAGATTGGTCAGAAAAATTGGTGGAAAATTCTGAAGATTTTAACTTTGTTGAATTGTGGGTGCAACTCTGGAACTTACCTACTCATTGGCTTAGCACTGATACAGGAAGGAAAATAGGGAGTAGATTCCCGAAACTGATGGACATTTTGATACCTGGATCGGGGAGCAGTAAAAGTAGACATATTAAGGTTCTGGTGGAGGTGGACTTGAATAAGCCGTTTGATAAAGCGCAAATGATTATGCAGGCCGACTGAGCAGGCGGGACATTGGACCGACCTGATAGGTTTAGGAGTATTTGGCCGACTTGGTAATACCGGGCATTGGACCGAAATGATGAGGCCCATAATCTTAGGATGGTGCATTAGCGTTAAATAATGGGCCGATCCGTGGAGGCTTATAGCGAGAGAGATTGGTATAGGGCTTATCAACTGGGGGGCCTACTGTCGAGCCCGAGTTCAAATTGTTGTGTGGAGCCGACCTGTGAGTCGCATGTTGAGTCGACCTGTTATGGACGTGTTAAAGTTAACATAACTTCAGAAGAAGGGGTCAGTTCGGATGAGACTGAGGATGCCTTGGAAGATTTAAAGGGTTTTGCGTCAACACCAAGGACCGACGTGTTTTGAGAGATCGGAGCTCTGGTATTACAGGCGTAAAATTAGGGTTTTTAATGAGATCCGATCCTAATCTAATGATGACTCTGACACCAAATCGTAACGGAATCCCGGATTTTACAGAAACCCTAATCCGAGCTAAGGTATAAAAGGCCCAAGCCCAGGTTCATTATAACCTAACCTAACCGTGAGGTGCGAGATATTCGTCGGAGAGTGGCCGAGTACCAGAGCTACCGATTCGGGTGAGGCGGGAACACCCTTCTCGGAAGAGGTGATGGCGGGACGAGCTTCAGGCCTCATACCGAGCTCTAAGCTTCGAATATGATGGTACCACAGATCCGTGGGACCATCTTTGCCATTTTGAGAACGCCATTTGCTCTACACACTTGATTCACGGACGGCGTGATGTGTAGAGTTTTTCCTACCACTTTGTGAAATCGGCTCAAAGAAATGGTTTTTTGGCTTGCCCCGAGCTCCATTCGAATTTTGATGACTTTAGCTCGGCTTTCCTTAATCAGTTCACGAGTTGCCGTAAGTAAAAAGGCGCCACGACCTGTTTAGTATCAAACAGAGAGAAAGGGAAGGACTTGAGCTATATCCGAGGTTTACATCGGCAAAGTTGGAGGTGCCGTGGTTCCTAGTCCGAGAATTTTGGCCAATGCCCTAGCTCAGGGCCTGAAGGATGGGGAGTTCTTTGAATCATTAGTGATAGAGCCTCGCTAAGACATTTTTGGCCGTTAGTTAGCTCGGGCAGAGAAATATATAAACCTGGAAGAGGCGAGAAAAATGAAAAGAGAGGAAGGAGAGAAGAGAAGAGACGGGAGGGAAGATCGGAAGACAAAGTACCTCGGAAGAAGCCGTGTCCGAGGCAACGGGGGAAGGCCGAGGTTTGAGAAGTATACGCCTTTGGTCGTCCTCGGGCGAAGTGCTTGTAGCTATTGAGAGGCATCCCGACCTGAGGTGGCCAAAGGCGCACGCAGAGGCACCAGCAAAAGCGAAATGTAAGGAGTTTTGTAGACTTCACAATGAGTATGGGCACACAACAGATCGGTGCACACACCTGAGGGATGAGATTGAACGACTCATTCAAGCAGTCACCTTAGGGAGTTTGTGTACATTGACAAAAAGGAGAAAAAAGGGGAATATAAGAGGGATAACAGGGATATCATCAACCTCGGCGGGAGCCGAGAGCGTAGGGGAGAGGAAAGGGAAGAGCTACCTCCACCTCCGCCCCCACCTCGGCGTGAGATCATCCAGATGATTGTTGGAGGGCCGGCGGAAGGAGATTCGAGGCGAGCTCGGAAAAATTATGTGAGAGCGGCAACACCAGATCGGGTGCAAGAACATTGAGGGTGGAACAGTCGGTCTGGTCGGCCGAGTATCCAATTGGGACGCAGGATTGCGGGGGTATTGTGACATCTCACAGCGATGCCCCTTGTGATCACAAACGACGATCTCTAATTATGATGTGCGGCGGGTATTTGTGGATATCTTTGGGAGTTCGGCGGATATTCTATTCTATGATTGCTATAAGAAGATGGACCTCCAGTGTCGGCTTGGAGACGGTGGACACGGCGTTGGTCGGATTCGCCGGAGGGATGATCCAACCAATAGGTATGATTACTTTGCCTGTCTCTTTGGGTAAGGAGCCTAATCGTAAAACTAGAATGATTCGATTTTTGATAGTCGAGGCGCCGTCCTCTTATAATGTCATGTTGGGTAGACCGACACTAAATGCTTTCCAAGCAGTGGTGTCGGTATACCATCTAAAAATGAAATTTCCTGTGGGAGAGAAAGTAGGGGAAGTCGACGGTGATCAGTATATGGCTAGAAAATTGTACGTAGAAAGTATTTAGAAGGCAGAAAGGGGGAGTGCTTTTGATGATGATAGAAACAAAGACAAGTTGGTTAGGTTGGACGAACCAGTGGAGCATGTCCAACCCAACGATGAAATGATGATGGTCGAGCTAGTGCCAGGTGACCCTGACAAGGTCACCAAGGTCGGGAAGGAGTTGACTGATGAATTAAGGGATGAGCTGGTGGAGTTTTTAAGGAGTAATGTGGATGTATTTGCTTGGACAGCGGAAGACCTGGTGGGAATAGATCCAAGCATCGCTGAACATAGGCTTAATGTTAATCCATCATATAAGCCGGTAAAACAAAAGAAGAGGAACTTCGGCCCTAAGAAGGATGCTATAATTAGGGCGGAGGTGCAAAAGTTGTTGAAAGCAGGGCACATTAAAGAAATCCAGTTTCCAGAATGGCTATCTAATGCGGTATTGGTTCCGAAAACGGAGGACGATTGGCGCATGTGTGTAGACTTTAGGGATTTGAATCGTGCTTGCCCTAAAGATTATTACCCATTGCCCCGAATTGATCAGTTGGTGGATTCGACGTCGGGATGTGAACTGCTTAGTATGATGGATGCATCACAAGGATATCATCAGATCAGGCTAGCAGAAGAAGACCAAAAAAGGGTGTGCTTTACCACCTCTTTTGGTACATTCTGCTATGTAGTAATGTCGTTCGGATTAAAGAATGCGGGAGCCACATACCGAGGTTGGTGGATAAGATGTTTGGGGAGCTCGGTAGGAACATGGAAGTGTACGAGAGGCGATATGTTGGTCAAAAGTATAAAAGTCATGGATCATGTGCGTGACTGGCCAAACGTTTGACACCCCGAGGAAGTATAGGATGAAGTTGAACCCCAAGAAGTGTGCCTTTGGGTCAGGTCGGGAAATTTTCCGGGATACATGGTAACGGAGAAAGGAATAGAGGCCAACCCGAAAAGGTCGGGCCATTAGAGAGATGGCACCACCTCGGGATGCCAAAGATGTGCAGTGTCTAACAAGTCGGCTAGCAGCGTTGAATCGCTTTATTTCACGCCTTGCAGAGAGAAGTTTGCCCTTTTTTAAGGTCTTGAGGAAAGCCAAAAAGTTTGTTTGGGATGAAGAGTGCCAAAAGGCTTTCGAGGACTTGAAAAATTACTTGGCTGATCTATCATTGCTAACTAAGCCGTTGCCTGGTGAGCCCCTATACCTCTATCTTTCGGTAGGGGAGCAAGGGTTATACGGTCTTGATCGGGGAGAGAGATCGGTTCAAAGGCCAGTGTACTATATGGTAAAGTTTTGAGGAATGCCGAGCTGCGATATGCGGAGATCGAGAAGGCGGGTTTGGCCTTGGTGGTGACTGCGAGGAGACTTCGGCTGTATTTCCTTTCGCATAAGGTAATCGTTCGAACTAATCTTCCGTTGAGAAATGTGATGAGTAAACCTGAGGTAGCGGGGAGGTTAGTGAAGTGGGCTATCGAGCTGAGTGAGTATGATATTGGATTCGAGAACAGATCGGCCATTAAAGCTCAAGCTTTGGCAGATTTTGTTCAAGAATCAACTAGAGATAATAGATAAAAGAAAGGAGCTTGGGTGATTTATGTGGATGGTTCAAGAGGGAGTTCGGGATGTGGTCTTTGGTATTGTTTTGATCAGTCCGCAAGGATCGAAAATGACTTTCTTTGTGAGGTTGGAGTTCAAGCTATCTAATAATGAGGCAGAGTATGAAGCATGTTTGATAAATGGTTTTATCATGATTTTGATGATTTTGTTTTATACCAAAACAATGGTTTTAAAGGTTGTCCAAATACTCCTAAATGATTTAAAATAGTTTTAATATTTTTGGAGTATTTGCTCAAGTCTTTTTTCGATTAATATTGACAACACTTTCAAAGATTTTATGTCAACGGGTTTTCACATTGAAACTATATTTCTAATGTTGTCTAAATACTCGATCGGTTTAAAATGTTTTTACTAAAGTTTCGGAGTATTTCTTGAGTTTTATTTTCGACTAAAATTGGACAACATTTGTCGTGGTCGACCTGGCCGCCCTATATAGGCAAACCCGTACCAAGATGATTTTTGAAACAGAAAAATGAGACGGAAGAAAAATCAAGCAGACGACCGTCGCTCAAGGGCGTCGGCCGATCCGTCGGCCGCCGCCAGGTCGACCGTGCACCGCAAGTGTGTTTCAAACAGAACGTTTAATCCTTGCAAAATCCATGAGGGGGACCGGTTGGGGTGATGGTCGGCCGGTCGAGGTAGACGTCGGCCGGTCGCCTGTGTTATTTTCTTTGTGTATTCTTTTTCAACGTCTATTTTAAATGCGACCGGTCGCTCTATGTTTTGACAAAGACAAATTTCGACCGTTTGACAATGGACAACATTCCTTAAATTGTGGGATTGATTTCTAACAGCTATATTCTTGATTTTAATTGTATTTTTCTGTAGATTTTCAATCCCCAAGAGAGCCTATGCTTGATCAATCATCTCCTATAAAAGAGGAAGTTTTGGAGCAACCAATACAACAATTGAGATACAACACAACAAGATACACTTCAAGCAAACACTTGGTCTTTCATAGTCATTATTCTTGTTGTAAAATTGCCTAGCTTATCACTTTCACATCTTTGAGGTCTAGGCTATTCTTGATTACACTTAGCACTCAAATTGTATTATTCATTATTGAGTTGTAATCTTGATTTTTGGTTATCATTCAAACACAAGATATCCTTGTGAGTGTTCTTGTGGTAAGAGCACACTTGGATGATCTAGGTGATAGGTGCAAAGAAGATTGTGGTAATCTTCTTTATTGAGGTGTTGAAGAATTTGGTATTCTTCAAGGTTGAAGATTGTGGTAATCTTCACAAGTGCCGTTGAAGGAAGATTGTGGTAATCTTCAAAGGGAGATTGTGGTAATCTCAAAGGTGGTGTTGAAGAAGAGCGTGGTGCTCTTCAAGGTGTTGTAAGTTGAATTTGTATTAATTTTGGTAATTAATAAAATTCTTTTTTCTTTTCGAAATCCATCCCGGATATCTTTGGGGTGGTAGAGGATTAGGCCCTAGGTGGGTTGAACCTCTTTAAATCGGCGTGTGTTGCTTACATTCCGCACCTTCATTATTTTGTTTGAGCATTCGGTTTTAAAAAAAGGGCGAAATCGAAAAGATGGAGATAATCTATTCACCCCCTCAGATTATCGTAGCCGCTTGGACTTACAAGTGGTATCGAGCCAAACTCTTTGGCAAGCTCGTTTCACATCGCGAGTGAAGAGAAACGATCGTCGGCCTCTGAACGAAGCTCAACTTTCAAGCACCTCCACCACCAAGCCACCTCGGTTTGATTCCAAAAATTTTATATTTTGGAAAGAAAGAATGGAATGCTATTTACAAGGTTGTGGGTTCGATATTTGGAACACCGTCATCAATGGAGAATCCATTCCGATGAAAGATACACCACACACCTCAAAAGGCTTCAATAAGCTCAATAATGAAGAGAAGAAAATCATCTCCTTAAATGGTAAAGCTCTTAATATTTTACATTGTTCACTTACCACTTTGGAATTTGATCATGTTGTAGGTATTCGTCGGCACATGAAGTATGGCAAAAATTAGAAGCCATCTATGAAGTATATGCAAATGAAAGGAGCAACTCAAAAGCATCTACTTCACAAATGGATACAACATCAAATTCAACAACATGGTATAAGCCTTCTACAACCTCCCATGATGAACAAGTTGAACAATGCCTCATGGGCATCGAAGAAGAAAACAAGGTAAGTTCTAAAACCTCTACTTCTTATGACAATGAATTGCAAAATGAATATAGTGACTTGCAAAATGATTATGATGAGCTACAAGATGAATTCCAAAACTTACTTGTTAAATACAAAAATTTGAAAAAGGAATTCATTGTTTTAAAGAATGATAAGGATAGTTTATTTACTTCCTATGAATCACTATCATGTGCTCACACCACCACTCTTGACAAGGTTAGAAACCTTGAGAAAGAAAATAGTACTCTTGTTGAGGATATAAATTGCTTGAAAAATGATTTATCTAAATCCAACTCGAAAGTACCGATAAGATGACCAATATTGTTGATTGTTGTGATAATTCGAAACTAGAACTTGATCATAAGCCCAAGGGTGTCAATCACATGAAAAGGAATCAAGTCTTTAAGCACGTTGGTCATTATGCTCCTAGAATTATTACATGCTTTTATTGCGGTAAAAAGCGGTCATACGGTAAATACTTGTCGGGCTAGAAATAGCTCCATTATTGTTGGAGACCTAAAAGTCTCAAGACTAATCCCAAAGGACCCAAACACATAAGGGTACCACAAAACAATGTCATATTAGGTACCGTGAAATAATGATCAAGAAAATTTATACCGCCAAGAAGACATCAAATGACCGTTTCATTTGATCAAAGAAGGAGAAACTATTTTTACAAAGCCAATTTCAAGAAGAGGGTATAATCAAAAATGGGAAGAACACAATCCTTGAAATGGCAAAGACATCATCAACAAGATGATTTTCAAAGAAGAAGAGACTTTCAACAATGGGAAAGCAACAAACCTTGGAAATGGAGCAATCAAAGAAGTCATCATCAACAAAGTGACTTCTCAAGGGGAAGATATCATCAACAATGGGAACGACACAACCCATGGAAATGGCGTAATTGGTAACCCGTATCTCCCTATTTAAATATGCATTTTATTTTGTTATTATGCATGCTTTTATTTGTGTCTTAATTGCAAAATGAGTTTTCAAATATTTATTTTTTAATTAAGGTCTTCAATATATACTTGTGCTTTTAAAATATTTTTGAAAAAGAAGACCTTATATGATGTTTTTAAAACTCTTGTGCATTTTTGTAGACTAAAGTGTGTTGTCATCTCCTATGGATTTTTATGGCATGAGCTTACTTGCGATATCTCTTAGCCTACACTTTTATCATTATGATTTGTGCTAGATTTGTTTTAAGTATTGTGTAGGATTTACATATTTTCACAAATGGCCATTTTCGTCATTACTTGTCAAGAAAAGGCATAAATTATCGAGGTATGTTTACTTGTGTTATTCTTACTCTTATAAACTCGATATATGTATTGCCATGTGCCTATGTGCTTGTTTTTTCATAGTGTTTCATACAAGTGCCATTAAGAGGATTTTTAGATTTTTTGAAAGGCACTATTCGATATTTGATTGCACATATTTGCTTTGTCAACTCTTGTTCAAATACTTCTTTTAAATAAGGTCTCAACTATATGATATCGGATTTGCAAATTTCAAAAGAGACCTTTTATAGCTTTCTTAAGCTTATTTGAATTTGCATGATTTATTAGACTCTTGATGATATTCTAAAAGCATAGTATGTGTTTCTTGCTTCATGGTCTCTATATATAGTGTCTATTTCTACTATGCAAGATATTTTGTGATTGAGGCATGTTTTTACACTTGGGCTATTTTTTTCTTGCTTATATAAGCGATGCCATTAATGAGTTTGTTAAGTTGTGTAGATGAGAAATGAAGTACTCCAAATATTTGGATGTAAATGTTCTATTATGAACACCTTAGATCAATTGGATACCCTATGATGATAGTGATGAAGAAGATAAAAAGGGTATTTAGGAACAAACTCGATGACCAAGGCAACATTGGTCGAACTAAAAAGCGAGGTTAGTAGCTCGAAGGTATTTTCAAGAAGAAGGTAATCGATTTTGATGTAACATTTGCACTCATAGCACATTTTGTAGCTATTTGCATTTTACTTGCCCATTCTTGTTTTAAGAAAATTTCAAGTTTTACCAAATGGATGTTAAATCCAAATTTCTAAATGGTTTTATTCAAGAAGAAGTCTATGTAAAACAACCTCCGGGGTTTAAAATTTTTCCAGGCCAAATGATTTTTATAAAAGGCCTTGTATGGTTTAAAACAAGTACCCCATGTATGGTATGATAGACTTAGCTATTTTTGCTAAATGATTTTACAAGAGGTAAAGTTGATACTACTCTCTTTGTTTTTTTAAAAAAAAAGGGCAAGATTGTAAACTTGTGCATATTTATGAGAATATTTTTGGTGCTACTAATGAATAGTTGTGCAAGATATTTTTCTAAGATGATACTAGGTGTACTAAAGATGAGCATGATGGGGGAGCTCAATTTATTGCTTGGACTTCAAATTATTCAATGCCAAGAAGATGGTTATATTTCAAAAGAACTCTTGAAGGAGTTAAGCATTGAAGAAAGAAGAACTATCTCAACCTCTATGGCTAAAGATTGACAAAGGTTGAGAAAGGCATGTCAGTTGACAAACAAATTCGAGGTATGTCTCCTTGTATTATTCCTATAGACTCGACATTCCATATACCTTATGTCTATATGCTCGACTTCAAAAACTATCCCAACGAATCTCATTAAAGTGCCATTAAAAGAAATTTTCAAATATTTGAAAGGCACTTCTTCTTATGACTTGTTGTATCCAAAGATTTAAAACGTTCTTATTTTTTTTCGGGATAACAAGTTTGGTATCTATTATACGGTTATTCGTATTCAAAATTTGGTTCGTCATAATCGAACTAAACATATTGAGATTCGATATATTTTTTAAGGGATTGTGATTTTTAACAAAAACTTGAGATGTGTTTAATTCCTTCTAAGGATAACTCGCGGACTTTTTGATCGTTAACCGCCGAGTATTTTACCTCATTTGAGCCCGATTATGACATAATGTATATTGAATGAGGTCTACGTTTGCATTTTGCACGTTTTAAAACTTAGGAAAAAAATCGGATTTTGGATCAAATTTCGGATTTTCAAAACAGAAAAAGAACCACTGGTTGGCCGGGGCAAGGCCGACCGGTCGCCTAAGCCGTCGACGGTCGCCCATGCCCTGGACCGGTCGCCTGGATGATTTTTGGCTAAAAATAGTTCATTTCACTTCGCCATTTTGACTTATTTTGTCCATTTTTCGTCCCCCGCGAATTGCACACAAATTTCACTCAAAATTTGTTTTATTGCATACATTTTATATTTTGGGGATTATCTAGCTCGGTTATCATCATCATTGCTCGTCTTTACCGATTGAATGGTAAGAATTTCACTATCTTTAGCTCAATTGGGTTGAACCCTTGAGTTTGTGGCTTATATGTATTTTTCTTGATGTAATTCATATATGTTTGTGATGAGCTTATTGATTGTTGATGAATGATATTCGTTAAATTGTATTTGGTGATGAAAAAACTTGGCTTGATTTCATTTACAAGGGCTATATATATCTCTTTCAATTTTTTACGCCCGCCAAGTGTTCGATAAAACGTTTCAATGAAAAATTCATCACCTACATGATTCTCTCGTTTTCAAAAGGCTTATATATTTATGGAGATCATGTTTTGCTTATCATATAAGTTTTCATAAACCTCTACAAGTCGTATGATTCGACTTTTTCCTCCTATTTGGTCTATAAGCTTCAATGTTCAAATAGCTCGATACATCGGTTTAGTTGCGCACTTTGATAAGAATATATGATGTATTTATCGTGCTAACATTCTTTTTGATGATTCCAAAGGGGGAGAAACATGTTATAAGCTCATTAGCTCATAAAAGCTAATATAAGCTTAACGAAAAGAAGCTATAAGCTATGGCTTCATAAAGCCATAAGTTGTGGATCATATTTAGTCCACTTGGTGCATTATGGTTATGTATGAATCATGGTCCATTGGTTATAGTATGGACTTATATACGGTTCTAATGATGTATCTTTGACAGGGGGAGCTTTTAAGTTTTGATACTTAAGCTCAATATCGAAAAAAGCTAATATTTTAGCTTATGTTTAAGTTGCTTCTATATAACTCTTGTTGTGCATGTTGATAGGGGGAGCATTTGCTATATGTGTTTGAATATCTCTACTATGTGTTCTTATTGCATGGAATGTTGTCGCTCACAACGGATAGTTCTCTTTAACCGGTAAAATTGTTTTGTTTTCAAAATCGACCTCGTTAAAATTGTTTTGGTTTGTAATCATCAAAAAGGGGGAGATTGTTTGATAAATGGTTTTATCATGATTTTGATGATTTTGTTTTATACCAAAACAATGGTTTTAAAGGTTGTCCAAATACTCCTAAATGATTTAAAATAGTTTTAATATTTTTTAGGAGTATTTGCTCAAGTCTTTTTTTCGATTAATATTGGACAACACTTTCAAAGATTTTATGTCAATGGGTTTTCACATTGAAACTATATTTCTAATGTTGTCTAAATACTCGATCGGTTTAAAATGTTTTTACTAAAGTTTGAGTATTTCTTGAGTTTTATTTTCGACTAAAATGGACAACATTTGCTCTCGTCGAAATCGACCGGTCGCATCTATAGGGCAACCCGTGATCAAGATGATTTTTGAAACAGAAAAAATGAGACGGAAGAAAATCAGCGGGGACGCCGCTGGCGTCGGCCGATCGTTCGGTCGACGGGGCCGCCCAGTGGGTCGGCCATTTCCTGCAAGTGTGTTTCAAACGAACGTTTAATCCTTGCAAAATCCCAGGGGACCGGTTGGGGTGATGGTCGCCGGTCGAGGTAGACGTCGGCCGCCGCCTGTTATTTTTTGTGTATTCTTTTCAACGTCTATTTTCGCATGCGGCCGTCGCTCTATGTTTTGACAAAGAAATTTTGACCGTTTGGCAGACAACATTCCTTAAATTGTGGGATTGATTTCTAACAGCTATATTCTTGATTTTAATTGTATTTTTCTCAGAGATTTTCAATCCCCAAGAGGAGCCTATGCTTGATCAATCATCTCCTATAAATAGAGGAAGTTTTGGAGCAACCAATACAACAATTGAGATACAACACAACAAGATACACTTCAAGCAAACACTTGGTCTTTCATAGTCATTATTCTTGTTGTAAAATTGCCTAGCTTATCACTTTCACATCTTTGAGGTCTAGGCTATTCTTGATTACACTTAGCACTCAAATTGTATTATTCATTATTGAGTTGTAATCTTGATTTTTGGTTATCATTCAAACACAAGATATCCTTGTGAGTGTTCTGTGGTAAGAGCACACTTGGATGATCTAGGTGATAGGTGCAAGAAGATTGTGGTAATCTTCTTATTGAGGTGTTGAAGAATTTGGTATTCTTCAAGGTTGAAGATTGTGGTAATCTTCACAAGGTGCCGTTGAAGGAAGATTGTGGTAATCTTCAAAGGGAGATTGTGGTAATCTCCAAAGGTGGTGTTGAAGAAGAGTGTGGTGCTCTTCAAGGTGTTGTAAGTTGAATTTGTATTAATTTTGGTAATTAATAAAATTCTTTTTCTTTTCGAAATCCATCCCGGATATACTGGGGTGGTAGAGGATTAGGCCCTAGGTGGGTTGAACCTCTTTAAATCGACGTGTGTTGCTTACATTCCGCACCTTCATTATTTTGTTTGAGCATTCGGTTTTAAAAAGAGGGCGAAATCGAAAAGATGGAGATAATCTATTCACCCCCCCTCTAGATTATCGTAGCCGCTTGGACTTACAAAGCATTCATCAGAGGAATGCAAATGACCATTGAGATGGGGGCTGTTAGGATGGTTATTTACATGGACTCTCAGCTCGTCCATAAACAAGTTATGGGAGAGTTCGAGGTGAGGGAAGAAAGGATGAAGAGGTATGTTGAAGCATATCGAGCTTTAGAAGGAAGAGTGAAGGAAATCAAGATATGTCAGGTCCCGAGGGAAGAAAATGGTCGAGCGGATTTTACGGGCAAAATTCGCGATTCGGCCTTGGAGAATCAAGCTAAAAGATCACACTTTTGGTAGCAAAGGAAACGGCGCTGGGGTTGGAAGTCGGAGAGATTGAGGAGAAAGAGGATTGGAGGTCGGCTATCATAGCTTACTTAAAGGAGAGGGTCTTACCAACAGGTAGGCGTGAAGCAGCTCGGCTGAAAATTCGAGCGACACGTTTTTGCATTATCGGGGATAAGTTATATAAGAGAGGCTTCTCTATGCCTTTGCTGAGGTGTTTGAGTGGAGAAGAGGGTACATATGTGCTCAGAGAGATACATGAAGGTTGTTGTGGGAATCACATGGGAGCAAGAATTTTGATGAAAAAAGTCCTTAGGGCAGGGTATTTTTGGCCTTACCTGAAAGGGGAAGCAGAAAAGTTGGTGAGAGCATGCGAAAAATGTCAGATCCATGCGCCTTTGGTACATCGACCGGCGGAAGAACTCATGACGATGAGCTTGGCATGTCCGTTTGCAAAATGGGGAATTGACATCGTGGGTCCTTTTCCTTCGGCTTCAGGTCAGAGGAAATTCTTGATTGTGGCAATCGACTATTTTAGCAAGTGGGTGGAGGCAGAACCTCTTGCTAAGATAAATGAGGATGCAGTAATGAAATTTATTTGGCAAAATATAGTGTGTCGGTATGGAGTGCCTCGGGCCTTGATATCAGATAATGGGACGCAGATTCATGCAGGGGGTAAATCCGAGCTTGGTGTGAGGAAATGAAGATCAAGCAAAACTTCACTTCGGTGGCTCACCCGCAGGCTAATGGGCAGGTGGAAGTGACTAATAGAATTCTTGTCCAAGGATTGAAAGCTCGGCTAGAGAAGGCAGGAGGAGCGTGGGTTCGGGAGTTCGATTCGGTGTTGTGGGCTTATCGAACTAATCCGAAGGAGGCCACTGGCGAGCTCGTTCGCCTTGGTGTATGGTATGGATCTTTGTCATACCGGTGGAGATCGGGATGGAAACACATCGGGTTTAATTTTGATGAAAATATTAATGAGTGTTGATTCGAGAGGCATTGGATACGGTAAATGAGAAAAGGAAATGGCATTTTTGCGAGATGGAAAAGACACGAGGAAGGATTAAAGCGACTTATGACAAGAAAGTAAAGAAAAGGGCCTTTCGGTCGGAGATTTAGTTTTGAGAAGGTCGATGCTAGCAAAAACAAAGGGAAATTGGATGCGAGGTGGGAAGGGCCACTTCGGGTGGTCAAGGTACTAGCGGGGGGCGCACGAGTGGAAGAGATCGGAGGTCGAAAACTCGAGGGCTTGGAACAGTTGCAATTTGAAGAAATATCATTCCTAGAATAGAGAAATATCTGATGTAATCAATCTACTCGTTTTGAATGAAATGATTCGCTACCACACTATGAGTTCGGAAAGTGGAAAAGATAAAAACAGACAAGTATTTGGAGCTCAGCTCGAGCTAGTCTCCAAATACTTGGGGCCACGAGGCCATGCGAGGAGCTCGGCTCGAGCCAGCTTCCTTTGAAGACTGACAAGTATTTGGAGCTCAGCTCGAGCTAGTCTCCAAATACTTGGGGCCACAAGGCCATGCGAGGAGCTCGGCTCGAGCCAGCTTCCTTTGAAGACTGACAAGTATTTGGAGCTCAGCTCGAGCTAGTCTCCAAATACTTGGGGCCACGAGGCCATGCGAGGAACTCGGCTCGAGCCGCCTTCCTTGATGAAGATCGACAAGTATTTGGAGCTCGGCTCGAGCTAGTCTCCAAATACTTGGGGCCACGAGGCCATGCGAGGAGCTCGGCTCGAGCCGCCTTCCTTGAAAATCGACAAGTATTTGGAGCTCGGCTCGAGCTAGTCTCCAAATACTGGGGCCACAAGGCCATGCGAGGAGCTCGGCTCGAGCAGCTTTCCTTGAAGATCGACAAGTATTTGGAGCTCAGCTCGAGCTAGTCTCCAAATACTTGGGGCCACGAGGCCATGCGAGGAACTCGGCTCGAGCCAACTTCCTTTGATGAAACTGACAAGTATTTGGAGCCCAGCTCGAGCTAGTCTCCAAATACTTGGGGCCACGAGGAGCACGATATGCCAATCTTTTTGAAAAAAAAAATTACAAGAATAGTTGACAAGAGATCGAGAAATGAAAGTGCGAAGAAACTTTATTGATCATTCAAAATAAATACAAGTACATGAGGGAAAATTACGAAGCAGGAACTAAACTCCTAAGTAGTAGGGGGAACATTCTCGGTGTTCGGTCATTCCATGGAGATGGTCACATCGTCTATGAGAGCAGTTCGGGGATCGTCATCCGGGATATCTCGAACTTGACCTCGCAGAAGCCGAGAGGATGACCGAGCCCAGGAGCTTGTGAAGGACCGCCGAGCCGGGAGGCGGGGTGGAGGATAAAAGGAGCAGATAAGACTATATGAACTCCTCCACAGAGCAAGGTTGAGACGCTCCGCCTCGTCGTAAAAACACGAAGCCTTTGGGGTCGGGCGAGAATCCTCCAGGGACCTCGGCGATCGAAGGGCTCGGTAGTGATACCGCGTTCCCGAGTTGAAGCTCGGCCTGGTCAAAATCAAAACCATAGTACTCCATGGCGGATATCTGAGAGAGAACTCGATAAATTCCTTAGAGCTTAGAAAGGCTTGCTTCACCCTCTCCCGAATGGCCCTGAACTATGGAAGAGCCCTCGGGAGGTGAGGAAACTTGCCGACCAGCCTTCTACGCCCTCGGCTCGGGCTTGGTCGACATTGTGAGACATCGGAGCCGAGATCGCTTAGCTCGGTCTTGAGGTCAGCATTATCGATCTCAAAGCCTTTATTTTGGCCTCTAGAGAAGCTAGCGTAGCCTTGTTGACCTCTTCCCCGTCCTTGTACCGGCGGTTCTCCTCTAGGAGTTTAGTCTCCCGAGCCAAATAGGATGACCTCCTTCTTGGAATTGTTCTCGGCACTGGGAAGGATCGGCAAAGTCAACCCGAGCTCGGGAGATCAGAACCAACCAAGCGTGCCTCGGCCTTGGAGTGGTTGGCGAGAATGAAGTCACCACCCAAAGATCATTGAGTTTCTCCATGGCGGTTGTCGGGGGTTGGGCGATTGCCCGAACATATTGGATGGCAAAGGTTCCATCGTTGTTCTTGAGGATGGAAATTGGTGAAGAAGGTTTGATTGGGTGTATGAATGGGAGTGCGAGAGAGAGAAAGAAGCAGCAGGAGGTGGGGTGTTCTTCGCCCTCTTGGCGCCTCCTGTGCTGGTGCCGACAGCTGACCTCTTGGGAGGAGGAGGTCGGAAAGAAGGTTGAGCCCCTGGGCCAGTGAGATCGGCCATCACTGCGGCAACTGTGTCTGGTCGCCGAAGTGGAGGAGGCTGACCTCCAAGGCTTGGGGTGGCAGCGCCGGATGAAGGAGGTTGGGAGCCAGGAGCAATGGCCTGCTCCTCATCATCCAGCTCTGCAACCATCTGTGCCATGAACATATCTGCACAAAGAGGAAAGATTAGCTAGTGAGTAAGAATAAAATAAAGAAACTGCAAAAATGACAATTACCAATATCACAAGGCAAGGGAGCCACGATGGGGCTCAGCTCAAAGTAGTACATGAGAGAAGGGGTTATAAGGCGAGAAATGTCGTACTTGACCAAGGTGAGTTTATTTATCTGAGCTTGGAAATCGGGAGACCGATCTCAGGGGTTGTGTTTGCGTTGGAGCGGAAGGGTCCAGGTCCAAGCAATAGAAACCCCATGCTCTGGGGAGGAAATAAAAAAATATTTGTCCTTCCAGAATTTGTTAGAGGAAGGATACTTGCTTAAAAACTGAGCATCACCTCGGGAGGTGATGTAGAAGAGGCCCTTGGTGGTCGAACTCTTTATTTGAAAAAGGGCGAAGAATAGGTCCAGAATGGGTTCTATATCTAGGTACTTAGTCAAAATTATGAAGCCGGCTAAGATGCGGAATGAGTTCGGAGCCAGCTGATTCAAAGGCACCCGGGAGAACTCAGATACCCCGGCCATGAATGGATGGATAGGGAATCGGAGACCTCCCTCTATCTGACCTGCAAAGAAGGCCAGGGCATTGGGTGGAGGTCGGTTAGGTCGGTCAGATCGGCTGGGTAGATAAAGTTTGAAAGAGGAAGGAATTTGGGTTGTCCTCTTAATGGTCTGAAGATTGGGGGCTGATAAGGTAGTCTCCTTGAAATCGTGAGGATATACGGGCAAGGGACCCGAGCATGGAGTTCGGATCTCTATTGTGTCAGAATCACGGCCTGAATTAGAGCTAGATTCAGTCGCGTCGGGGTCCGATGGGCGGACTCCGGTGAGGGAAAATGGTGGAGGAACAGAGCCCGTCGTCATCGCCCACCGTTCTAAGTCGGCGACAACCGCGTCCGACGGTGTTGAGTGAGAGGAAGAGGATGCCATATTAAAAGAAAAGAAAAATGGAAAGGAAAGGGTTACTTACTGGATAGAAATATGAGGTTGAAGGAGGAAAGTAGTCTGGGATGTGGAACTTTTGAAGCCTATCGGAGCCTGGAGAATTTCGCCGGGGAAGAAGAGTGTTTGCTGGGAAGAACGCTCTGAAATTTGAAATGTGGGAAAGTGAAAAATGGAGGAGGAAGATGGCTTTTATAAGGGGAGAGAGAAGACAAAGGGGTGCCTCGATTTTCGAGGAGATGATTGGACGGTCTACGAGGCGTCAGGAAGCCGAAAAGATGTCTCATCAATCAAATCCGCGTGTCAGGTACTTGAAAGGCCAAAGGGCGGCAGGAATTTGAAAAGCCAAGAGTCGGCGGGAAAGTGAAAAGCACAAACCCTAAATGTTAGGTCAGGTCGGCCTATGAGCAACTATGGTTGAGGTGCAGGCCAACCCATAGTTGGGGGGAGGAATTGATAAGGGCAAATGATTGTCTGGGCCGACCTGATAGGCCCAGGACATTGGACCGACCTGATAGGTCTAGGAGTGTTTGGCCGACCTGGTAATACCGGGTATTGGACCGAAATGATGAGGCCCATAGTCTTAGGATGGTCTGTTAAGCGTTAAATAATGGGCCGATCCGTGGAGTCTTATAGCAGGAGATTGGTATAGGGCTTATCAACTTGGGCCGGCCTGTCAAGGCCCGAGTTCAAATTGTTGTGTGGAGCCGACCTGTGTAGAGTCAGCAGTGTTGAGTCGACCTATTATGGACGTGTGAAAGTTAACATGACTTCAGAAGAAGAGGTCAGTTCGGATGAGACTGAGGATGCCTTGGAAGATTTAAAGGGTTTTGCGTCAACACCAAGGACCGACGTGTTCTGAGAGATCGGAGCTCTGGTATTACAGGCGTAAAATTAGGGTTTTAATGAGATCCGATCCTAATCTAATGATGACTCTGACACCAAATCGTAACGGAATCCCGGATTTTACGGAAACCCTAATCCGAGCTAAGGTATAAAAGGCCCAAGCCCAGGTTCATTCTAACCTAATCCTATTTTTACTGTTGCATTGCTTTTTTCTCTCTCTAGTCTTTCTTCTTTCTCACAATACTGACTTAAGCATCGGAGAGGGTACGCCGGAGCCCCCCTCCGGCCCCCCTTTGTGCAGGTTTCGTGGTGGTTTTCGACTGGGAAGGTGATCGGCGAGGAGAAGTAATTTTTGGGAGTAATCACCGTTGATGAGAGGAACTATAATTAAACTGGGAGAGAAGTCATGTTGGGTGGATTTTCGGTAAGAGAACCTGCAGGAATTCTGTTTTTACTGTGGTAAGATTGGACACACTGAGAGAGGATGTAATCAAAAAAAAGAGGACCTTGTGAGCAATAACCTCCTTGAAGACCAATTTAGGAAGTAGTTGCGTGCATCTGAGTTGGGTGTGAGTAAAGTGAGCAGTAGAAATCATAGATTAACTCCTATGAGTGATCCGGGGATTTTAACAGATAAGAATGATGAGGTTAGGAGTAGAAATCTTGGTATTGAAAATCTCACACAGAGAGATAAGAATATCCAAATAGGGGTAAAGGAAAAGAATAAAAGCATACTTAGTGATTTTTGCCGGAAGATCCCAATTAAAAGGAAGGAAGGAATTGATATACAAGTAGAGAGTAATATCTCTACCAGTATATTTTCTGATCCGGTGTACCAAGGTGGAGAATAAATCAGGCCTGTTGATA
Organism: Rehmannia glutinosa; assembly: GCA_016081115.2. Taxonomy (NCBI): domain Eukaryota; kingdom Viridiplantae; phylum Streptophyta; class Magnoliopsida; order Lamiales; family Orobanchaceae; genus Rehmannia; species Rehmannia glutinosa. The sequence continues at coordinate 437,977 of JABTTQ020003087.1, forward strand.
GAGATGATGGAATTAACAAGGAAAATAAAATGTTAATTGACCATGTTGGCATTAATGTGTGTAAGGATCAGAACAAGATATCAAGATCTCCTTTAAAGGAAATTCTGATCCCTAACAGTTCTAGAAAGCTATTGGGAGATAGAAAAACAAACAGGAGAGAAAGTTTGCTAACAACAGTAGACAAGAGACTAATGAGACCCGGCCTATGGATACCAGTGAGGAAAATTTTAACACTAAGGTGGGGACAAAAAGAATTTTTAACCCTGTGGATGAAGAGGATGACACTAAGTGTGAGAATTGGAAAAAACCCAAAAGATCAGGTGTGAACTATGATGAGAATGAGCTATTGGAAAAGGTGGAGGTGGCCAGCCTTAAATAGGCCTAAAGTTATCAATGATAGTCTACTCGTGGAATTGTAGAGGACTGGGAGGGCCCTCTACTATTCCCCAACTCAAGGAGTCCATTAGACTCCACCTTCCCGACTTGGTATTTCTATGTGAAACAAAAAAGAAAAAAGCTTTTGTGAAAACTGTTTGTAAAAAACTGAGATTGGGTGATAGATGGTGCTGTGTTGACCCTCTTGGCAAAAGTGGGGGCCTTGTGGTGTTTTGTCGAATAAGATTAATATTATTAATATTGTTTGTTCCAGTTTCTGTATTGAAGTTACATCAGGAGATTTTGTGGGTGATTTTGTGTATGCGAGTACTGACAAATATTTGAGATTGGAGCAGTGGAAGTTTTTGGAAGCCGCTAAAAGTAAATGGGGCCTAATGTGGTTTTTAGGGGGTGATTTTAACGATCTTACTGGTACAGAGGAGAAAAAAGGAGGCAGAATTAGAAGCGTGGCTAGTTGTTTGGATTTTGATGCCTTCATTAATGAGATGGGTATGGGAGAGTTTAAATTCAAGGGTCATCCATTCACTTGGGCTAACAACAGAGAATGGGAAGATTTTGTTGAAGAAAGAATTGATAGAATTTTGGTTCCCCAAATTGGTTGATTAAATATCCGGATGCACAAGTGAATCACATTGAGAAATATTCTTCTGATCATTATCTCCTTATGCTTGAAAATTCCCCGGAGAAGCATAAAAGACAGATGAGATTCATGTTTGATAAAAAATGGATACATTGGGATGTGATTGATAGTGTGGTTAACCAAGCTTGGCAACAAGAGGTTGAAGGCACCCCTTTGTTTCAATTTCAAAAAGGAATTGCTAACTGTAGAATGGAATTGATCAAGTGGAGTAAAGCTAAATGAACTAACTCTTCTAAAATCATTGAAAAATACAAAAATAGATTGAGTGAGGTTAAGGTGCAGGGCTCTTGTAACGATTGGTCTGAATGGAGAAATCTTCGCATTGTTCTTGACAAAGCTTGTAAGGAAGATGAGTGTTTTTGGAGTAAAAAAGCCAGAGTGAAATGGTTTCAAGAGGGTGACAAAAATTCAAAAAAATTCCACGTTTGTACTGTCCAAAGACGCAAAAGAAACTGTATTGAAAATCTTGTGAGAAAGGATGGTTCGGTCTGTGCATCCCCCATCGAAACTGAAGTTGAAATAACTGACTTTTACAAAGATCATTTTCAAACTTCCTTCCCTAACCATGATGATACCATTTTAGAGGGGATTCAAAGTGTCATTACGCCCTCGATGAATCAGATTTTAACTGGCCAGGTGGATGAATTGGAAATCAAAAAATCTCTCTTCCAACTTCACCCCAACAAAGCGCCAGGTATGGATGTCATGAACCCTCTTTTCTTCCAGCATTTTTGGTTTATTATCTCTGATAAACTTTGCCTTGCTGTGACTGATTTTTTAGATTCAATAAAATGCCCAAAAATGTGAACCATACTTTGATTACTCTTATCCTTAAAATAAAAAATCCTCATCCATTGTGCATTTCCGTCCCATTAGTCTGTCTGGTGTGATGTATAAGGTAATTTCAAAAATTCTGGTTAATAGAATGAAGCCTATACTCCATCATTGTATTAGTGAAAACCAATTGGCCTTTATTCCTGGTAGGTAGATAATTGATAATGTGGTTCTAACTCACGAGTGTATTCACTTTTTAAATGGACATAGGAAGGGTAAAAAAACATTCATGGCTCTTAAACTTGATATGTCAAAAGCTTATGATCGTGTTGAATGGAGATTTCTTGCATCCGTTTTGATTTCCTTGGGATTTGACTGGAAATTTGTTAATTGGATTTTTGTTTGTATGAGTTCTGCCTTGTTTTCTTTTAATCTTAATGGTCAGGTCTCTGGTTATGTGAAGCCTTCTAGAGGTATTAGGCAAGGTGATCCCCTTTCCCCTTATTTCTTTATCATTCTTTCTGAGGTCCTTTCTAGTCTGATTAAACAAGCAAAACAGTGTTCCCTCTTCAATTGTATTAGAATATGTAGGAATGACCCTGTTCTTACTCACTTATTCTTTGCCGATGATTCGATTTTATTTTGTGAGGCTTCCTGTTTTCAAGCTTTGAGTGTGCATACAATTCTTGATAGATTTTGTCTTGCATCTGGTCAACAAGTTAACTTAGAAAAATCTTCGGTCTTTTTCAGTAAAAATGTTTCCCCAACTCTGAAAGTTGCTATTTGTTCAATCCTCAATGGCATTTCAGAAAAACACCACTCTAGATATCTAGGATTGCCTATGGTGATAGGAAGAACCAAAAGAGAGATTTTTCAGTTTGTTGTTGAAAATGTGAAAAATAGAGTGAATGGCTGGAATAATTTGTTTCTTTCTTCGGCGAGTAAGAAAGTTCTTTTGAAAGCTGTGATTAATGCGATGTCGAATTACGTGATGTCTTGCTTTCACCTCCCTGTTCATATCTGTAAAGAAGTTTGTAAAATAGCTTCTAAATTTTGGTGGGGTTCTTCTAGTAATGGGGATAAAAAAATTTCTTGGGCGGCTTAGGATAAACTCTCATTTCCCAAATCTAAAGGGGGTCTTGGTTTTCAGGATTTATCTTTGTTCAATGAAGCTCTTTTGACTAAGCAACTTTGGAGACTTATTACACAACCTAATGTTCTTATTAGCAAAGTTCTAAAAGCCATTAAAGGGGGTCTTTTGGAGTGTGAACCTAAAAATGGGGATTCTTGGTTATGGAAGAGTTGGATTAGAGCAAAAAAAACTCTGATTCTGGGATTAAGATGGAAGGTGGGGGATGGTAAATCGATCAATGTGTGGGATTCACCTTGGCTACCAAAAACTCCTTCTTTTAAACCTCTGAAAAAGAGTGACCTTGGGAATCATGTTACTTTGGTCCATGAGCTGCTATCTAATGATGGAAAGGATTGGAATAAGGAGCTTAATTTTCAATGTTTTGGGGAAGATGCTAATCTTGTTTTGCAGGTTCCAATTGGAACTGATGGTAATAAAGACAGATACATTTGGCACTGGGACAAGAAAGGCCTATTCTCTGTTAAATCCACTTATCAGCAGCTGCTGAATCTGACGTAGTGGAAGTTGGACAGACCATAAGCTAGTAATGGAGGTTCAACTGCTGGCAACATGTGGCTCAAGTGCTGGAAATTGAATATAAAAAACAAGCTAAAGCACTTCTTGTGGAGAGCAATTAATCACTGTCTGCCAATTGCCACCGGGCTGAAACAGAGGGGCATGAATCTTGACAACATATGTAAAGTTTGTAGGGAAGAACAAGAAACACCTGAGCATATCTTCTTTCAATGTGATCGTGCACAGCTTGTTTGGAATCTTTCACCCATCCAATGGTCAGGTACTATGCACCCTTCGTTTTCTATGAAAGGATGGTGGCATCAAGTTTGTGAAATTAAAGATTGTAGCTACACTCAAGATATAATTCAACTTAGTGTTTACTTGCTATGGTGGCTTTGGAAAACAAGAAACATTTGGATGTTCCAAAATATAAAATGGCAGGAAATTGAGATTGTTAACAGAGCCTATCAAGAATGGCTGGAATTTTTGGATCTTGTTGGTGCTAGTGTGAAGGTCCTTGACAACCAGGTTTGCGCCCAAGAACCAGTGATTGGCAGTGATAACTTTGCAAAATTAGTAGGACACTATGAAGTAGTGATCAGTGCTGCATTTGTGAAGAATTCTAAAACTGGTTGGGGGGGATGGCTGTGTGATGGAAAAGTGTTTTAATTCGTGCTTGGACTGCTTCTAGGGATACTTCAATACATCCAGTGGAAGTGACTTTGCTTTGAATTAGACATGCTCTTTGTTTGGCAACAAAATCAAATGCTAAATCTCTATCAATACAAGTAGATGACAAGGATATCGTTTGCAACCTTAACAACAAGAATCAGACAATCAGTTGATAGTGTTGGAGCAAAGATAGTCGAAGACATCTATTTGCTTTCTTTTCTTTTTGATTTTGTTTTGTTTGAAAATCTTGACCGTAAGAACTTTGTCTCTTGTGATAGAATAGCTCTTATGGCCTTAGATGGTGATGTTGATTTGGATTGGGTTGACCAATTCCCCATTTGGCTGTTATCTTAGCCACTTTGGTTTCTCGCCAGCCGACTACGTTGTAATTCGGTGTTTTGAATGAGTTGTGATAATAAAATTTCTATCATTTGAAAAAAAAAAGATAATGAGAAGGAGAATACGAGTAGAGTTTTTCATTTTTTTTGGGGGGGAAGGGGAGTTGTATCGCCTTGTTGAAAATTAGTAGTGACGTATTTTAATTTTGGTATTCATAAAAACAGATGAAATTGTTAAGTTTTTTCCTCTTTTTTTTTGGTCAATTTTGGTAGGTATTTCAAGCAAAAACAGAGAATATGAAAATTTTGTTCAAAAAGGTTACTAAGTTTGAAGTGTTTTTACTGCAAATTATACATAGTACAATAGTACTATTATGCTTTTTGGGTGCAAATTATACATAGTACAATAGTACTATTATGCTTTTTGGGTGTATTTCCTATGTTTCTTACTTTCTTATTTCTTCATAAATTTGTAAATTACTATAATTGTAGTGGAAGGACCCATCCACAATTTAATAGCAATTTTAACGTTGAGAAACAATAGAGGACCCATATACTGGTGTCTAAAAAACGGTCTTGTCCATGCCACCCACTTGGGTGCCACCCAAGTGGGTGGATCCACCCTTGATTTACTGATTTACAGTGGGGTGGATCCACCCACTTGGGTGGCACCCAAGTGGGTGGCACCCAAGTGGGTGGCATGGACACACACCTCAAAAACAACCATACTTGTCCATAATTGGACCCACTATATTCTTGCTTTTCTTTTGAAATGTTCTAATATACAAATTTATTGTAATATTATATATATTAAAACTATCATCTTAATTAAAGTAATAATTGACACTGATATAATCTTTCGTCACTGCTTTTAACTCCAATGGTATAAAGATACAAAAACTTTCATATATTCAGGAGTCGAGTGGTTAAAACTCTCAAATTTGGTTCGGGATTCGATTCTCTTTAGTTTTCTCCCTTTCCCTCCATGGACATGTACTAAAAAAAACTTTTCACATATTCAACTCTCATCTAAATTTATTTGGACCTAATATAATCAATTTGATCTTTTAATGCAAGTCTGCGTCTGCAATTGATATTTTAATCTCTCATTGATAATATAATCAATATATACTATGTATATGCTGATATATTATTTTTATATATTTGATATGTACGAATTATATTTCAATGAAGATAAAATCCTAATTGCCATATAGAATATAATGGATAGATGGATTGATCTCTCTTGAACTGGGGCCAAGCATATATCACATCTATGACAATAATTAGTAGTGTATAGCTGGATGTGATATGACCACCAACAAGGGCGGAGCCAGGACGCTTTACCAGGGTGGACCGATACACGAAATTTAATACAAATTATAACTAAATTTTTTTTTTTTTTAAAAAAATCCTCACTAAATTTTTTTTTTAAAAAAATCCTCACTAAATTTTTTTTTTTAAAAAAATGGGCTGGGCCAGGGCCTAGATCGGCCTGACTGTCTCCGCCTAATGACCACCAAAGACATATAATAAATATATATATATATTTAATATTGGTTTAAACAGTTTTTTTTTGACGAAAATATTTGTTTAAACAATTAAATTTGCAATATTAGTTAGGTGCTTCTATTTTATATATGGTCTTTGTTAATTAATTAGTTTATAAGTTCCATAAAGAAACCGAATAGAAGACGACATAATTTTAATAATGCACAATAATCAGAGCCGGTCCAAGAATTCGAGGGGCCTAGATCGAAAAAATAAAGGAGACCATTGTGTTTACATAAAAAAATAAAAAATAATAAAATCAATGTTTCACGTTGATTTAGTATTTAAAATAATATATGTAATATTGAATATATTATACTACAATTTTAATATTCCGGTTTCACTAAAATAAAGTTACAAAAAAGATTGTTAAATATAATTTACCATAGAAAAAAAGGAAAAATAAAAAATTAGTTAGATGGAAAGGAAAAAAAACTTTTTAGACCATCTTACACAATAAGTCAATAATGAAGAAATATTGGATGAGTCGAAACTTAGTTAAATAAGATAGTTAAGTCTCAATTTATGTCCGTTCCTACTGAACGCAATAAAGTTATTGAAGATACAAGATATTTCAGCATTTATTAATATAATTTATTTAAAATAAAAGTTATAAGATATTAAAAGTTATCCAGTATTGATATTTTTCATAACTTAATATGGTAAAAAATAAATAGAATACTACAGAAAATAACACTTCACCCCATCAGTCTTTTCTTTCTCTTTCTTGCTCACACATATGCAGAATGGCTGTTAAAATTGCTTTATGAAAATTGGGTTTTGACCCAAACTTACCCAATAAGTGGGTTTATTTATTTGTAGTAAAAATAAATGAGATAAACGCAATTTACACCGTGAGTAAATGAGTTTTACATTTTGGATTTTTTAAAACTAATTTCGGGTAAATAAGAAAATCCATACATAAACTAAGTCACTTAAATGCATTTTAATATGGAAATGTGAAAGAGTGGGAATGTGAAGATGCCCCATATTCATTTTTTCTCATCTCATTTTGAGTTAAAGTACTTGTTTGTGCATTAGTTAATCTATAGAGTTCAGAAACGCCCAGAGTTCAAAATTCATGTGATTTGTAGTGCTACTGTTACAAGAAAGAAGTCGTTGTATCATAGAAGGCTATTGTCAGACTCCGTAAACATCTTGGGAGGTGCAATTTTATCTTAAAGAGAAAAAATTTAACTTTTGTCTCTACTTTCCATATTATATCGTTACTCAGCTCGATTTTACTTAACCATTTCGATATACACATATACAGATTTCCATTAATTTAAGACAAAATTTTATGAGTCTAATCAAATGGCTTCAACATCGTCAGTTCCAGTAGAATATACTAATAAATAAATGCAATATTTTAAATACCATACCGGTGATCAAATTGGTCAAACCACCGGGAAGGGGTTCAACCGGCCGGGCCGGTTCAACCTCTGGTTTTATCGATTTTAATTAAAACTAATTTTATTTGAAACTATATTATATAAAATATGAATGTAATTTATTAATATAAAAGGAAAAGTTTGTATATATATAATTAAAAAGAAAAGATGTATATATTTAGCTCAAAATTAAAATAATGGCATAAATATATTACATATTAAGTTTATGAATTCTTTTTTTTTAAAAAGTGGAAAAATACAAAAACAAAAAAAAATCTGGTTCAACCATTTTTTGGCCGGTATTGTATGGTTTGGCCGGTATTGATCGGTTTAACCGCAAAAATAGTTTTTAGGGGCCTTACCATACTGGACCGAACAACGGCATCCGGTATAACCGGTTTAACCGACCGGTACGATCCAATATTTAAAACAATGAATACATGACAACTAATAATGAAATAGTAAGACGCATATTCATCGATAAAGACATAAATACTCAACATATTTTTTTTTTTGAGAAGAAAAATCATTTCATTCAAAAACATCAATGGGGGGCTTCCTCTCTAATCAAGTCTTCAATGTACTGAGGGCCCCCTCTAACAGACTCCAGAGGATATAAATTAAAAGCAAAACGCGCCAAATGATGCGCCACTAAATTACTAGACTGTCTAACCCAACTAAATGAAAATGAATGAAAGCGAGGGAGGAGAATCCGGATGTCTTCTATGATGTTTCCAAGGTACGAGAAGTTCGTCAAATTATTAGATAACACCTAGTAAAGCTGCAAACTGTCCAACACAACATTTTGGAATCCTACTTCCAACACTAAAACCACCCCGTCTTTGCACGCAGTTGCTTCGGCAACGTCCATATCCTTCTCTTCTATTGCACGACTGGAGGAGGATTGAATTTCTCGCCTTCGATGGTCCCTAATGACAATTCCCAGCCCTGTTCCTTGACCATGTACGATGGAGGCATTCGTTTTCACTTTATGCAGGGTAGGGGAAGGTGGCTCCTAGGAATCTACTCCATTTCGTCCCCTGTTATTTGCCGTGTGAACGTGTGTAACTTCTTTGTATTCTTCCAATCCCCTGCATGCCATTTCGATGCACCTCTGTGGCTTCACCTGAATGGACCCGAGTGTTTAGGCGCAACGACCCTACTTCCCACCCAAAACCAGCCCAAGGACAATCCCTCAGCGCGTGCACATCCGTCTCAATCTCCATACCGCATCGACTACACAGCGGATTAGTCCCCATGCCTCTTTTGGTTAATGCACTCTTCACAGGGAGTATCCCTTTTAGACACTTCCACAAAAATATTTTAGTTTTTGGGGATATGTCCAAGTGCCACACCCATTTCCATACTTTGTAGTCTTTCCTGAAGAAGATGGGCTTTCAGTGGAGCTTTCTTGCATTTTGTACGCCATTTTGTACCCAAATTTGACGCTATAAATTCCATTTTTTGTGTAGTGCCACATTATTCTGTCAGGTCTACTATTGAGAGTTAATGGAATGGCTTTGATCGCTCTTACTTCTTTGGGATTGAACAGCTCGGATAGAAGCTCAACATTCCACATCGTCACATTATCATGAATTAAATCTCGGACTTAAGATCATTAGGTTTGTCTCCAGTGGGGTTATAATTTGAAATTTGGGTGCTCCGGCACCCAAGGGTCGTTCCAAATATTAACCCCATCTCTGTTTCCAATATTCCATCATACCCCTTTCATAATAATTTCTCTCCCCGCAACAATGCTTCTCCAAGTGTATGATGGATTATAGCTAGTTGTTGCGTTGAGGAAATTATTATTGAGGTAGTATTTCTCCCGAATAGACCTCACCAATAGAGATTCTTCTTCATGGATAAGCCTCCAAATAATTTTAGCTAACATAGCCTCGTTAAAACACCTCAAGTCCCGAAATCCCATACCACCCTTTCTCCTCGCATTTTTGACCCCACAAATAATTACTAACAATTGAGTTTAATTGTTGGCAAATATTTTGAGAAAGTAAAAAATAACTCATAATGTAGGAAGGTATGGCTTGAGCCACCGATTTGATCAATACCATTTTGCCCGCCGATATAGTAGTTGACTCTTCCATTGTTTCAACTTTTTTCGAACCCAATCAACCACCAGCTGGAAGACTTCTTTTTTCGGCCGTCCTACTATCGTAGGTATGCCCAGAAAAATCGCATGCTTCTCCATCCAAACCACCCCCAAATTAGACGCAAGGTGATGTAGTCTCGAGTAATCAATGTTCCCACTAAAAGATATCTCCGACTTCTCCAAATTAATTTTTTGGCCAGATGCCCATTTGTATGCTTGAATGATCTTGCTCGTTTCCTCAATCTCCTTCTCATTTGCCCTGCCGAAAATAATACTATCATCGGAAAAAAATAGATGTGAGATATGCGGTGAGCGCCTATAAATCTGAATCCCGTGCAGGTTCCTGCAAGATTCGGCTTTTTTGATCATTAAAGAGAAACTTTCTGCACAAAAAAGAAAAATATACGGGGAAAGGGGGTCTCCTTGGCGAATCCCACGGGAAGGGGTGAAGATATCTCCAATCTGGCCATTATTCAAAATCAAAAAAGAAACAGAAGATACACATTTCATAATTAACTCCACAAACGCACTATTCATGCCCAGTTTAATCATAACTTGTCGATGAAAATTCCGTTCAACTCGATCATAAGCCTTGCTCATGTCGAGTTTAAATGCGAAATTTTCTCTTTTCGTGGCTTGGCTATTTTTAATGTAGTGGAAAATTCCAAATGCTAGGAGAGCATTATCTGTAATGAGATGGCCAGGGACAAATGCATATTGAGTGTGGGAAATAAGACTCGGTAAGATAGTTTAAGCCTATTAGCAATGGTTTTAGTGATAATTTTGAAAAGTACATTGCATAGACTTATGGGGCGATAATAAGTGACATGTTCGACTTTCTTTTTCTTAGGAATCAAGACTATGAAAGTATGATTTAAAGCTTTCGGACTCTTTTGGCCATTAATAATATCAATGACAATGCGAAGAATATCAGTTTTCATAAGTGACCAGAATTTATGAAAAAATATGACATGCATATCGTCTGGTCCTGGCGCTTTGGTGGGCTGCATCTGCATCAGGGGCACCGTAACTTCCTCAAGTAAATGGTTGTGTCAAGATGTCGTTCATCTCTGTCGTCATTTTATTATCGAGAGCGTCGAGGGCATGGTTCATCTCTAAATTGGCCTCTGAAGAGAAAAGGCTTTGGTTGTAATTCTGGAAAGCTTCTCGAATATGTTGTTCCTCCTCAACCCATCCATCATTCTCGTCCCGGATTTTTTCAATGGCATTCCTCAATCGGCGGCCTGAGGCAACTTTGTGAAAAAAGGCCGAATTTTTATCTCCATCCTTTAGCCAATTTGGTCTCGACCTCTGATGCCACATGGCCTCTTGTTTTTTTTATAGAGAATAGCTAAATTTGTTTCTGTCGTCCGTCGTTCCCTGAGATGTGCATCAGTCATAGGCATAGGACCTGGTTGATTTAGTTGGGCCTCACACTTACTGATTTGGTAATTCACATTGCCAAAATTCTCTCTCTCCCATATTTGTAGTTCTTGACCGCAACTATTGATTTTTTTGGCTAGGATCTCTCGGCCGAGATTGTACCAGCTTCAACTTGCCAAGTGTTGGGAAATTTATTTATTAGATTTTGATGAATGACATGTAAAACGTAGACTAGAAAGTTGGCACCCCATTTTCCTTGTAATTTGCATTGTAATAGATAGGGTTGTGCGAGCTGAGTCAAGTCAGCTATGCCTGGATATACAAGAAATCAACTGAAGACTCATTGTGAAGCGGTGAGTGTGGCAAGGAAGAGACATCAAGAACTCGACTGAAGGAGTGTCAGCTGTGATACAGCTGTATGAAGAGTCAGTCAAGTCAAGCAAAGAAGCCAAGTCAAGTCAAGTTGAAGTGACAGATGAGTCTTTCAATCATTGGAGCAGACTCAAGTCACCTGGGGAAAAGGCGTTTGCAAAGAGGAGTTAAGCGAAAAGAATCCGTTGCACAAAAGTCAAGAATATTACTTAATCTAGTAATACTTCCATGCTGCCATGTCTTAAAGTGCTCAGTCCCAGAAACGTGCAAAAGGAATAAACCAATGGGAAGCACTGCACCTTTTGTCAGAACATGGAAAGCTGCAAGACATTTAATACGAGGAAATGTCAGCATCAAGGACTGCAACAAGACAAGCCAACAAACACAAGTGACTTTTTGAAAATCAGCCTATCTCTTCAACGGGCAGATTTTTGAAAGATCACTATAAAAGGCTGAGGAATCACATTGAGAAAAGGTTACCTGAACCACGAGAAATCAAGCATTTTATTCACACTGTAACCTGCAAAATATTCTCAAGTCATTCAAGCAAAATCCTTAAGCCTAACTTTCGAAGGAAATCAATCCAACACCAAGCTGTGAAGGAAAGACGACTTCAAATTGTTGAAAAGGAAACTTTTGAAGAATCAAAAGGGGTCTACATTCCAAGGAGGATTGTAGAAAGGTTCAAGGTCGAACCAGTTTCAAGTTGTTGGAGGGCTTCGTGATCAAATCCAAGAAGCTTGAGCAAGTGAGTGAAGTAGCAAAGCGACCACCCCGTGAAGAAGCCGAGTCGGACGAGAAGCCATTTGTGTGACCAAGGCATCTCAGATCGAGTCCCAAAGGATCAAGTGTTTGTGTGATTAAGACTTGTATCCGGGTGATAACCACTTTGTACTACGATCAATACTTAGTAGATTCCTCCAGGAGTTGGAGAAGAGAGGAGTAGAAGAATTACTCCATCTTCGAACCTCTATAAAAACTATTGTGTCATTTACATTTCAACATTTTTATTTTTGCACATTATTTTATATATGCTGATAATTTGTTATCCAACTGATAATTAACAAAGTGCCAAAACTAAGTGTTAAAACAAACTTAAACCAAATTCAAGGGTGTTAAGTCTTTATTTGAAAATCTCATCACATCCAAGTTAAGGTTTAGACTAAACAAATTGAGTTATTCTATCAACGGCTCAATCGAGTCGTTGAGTGGCTAACTCTATTTGGTTAACTAACTTATTGTCCCTCAAGGACTTAGTTTGTGTATTTAACTCGTATTATTTTAAAAGGACTAAATCGAAAAGTTGGTAAGGTTTATTCAACCCCCCCTTCTAAACCTTACTCACACCCCTTGGGACCTACAAGTGGTATGAGAGCGGTTGGTTTATTGAGCCTTCCGCACTGGTTACTGAACTAGATCTCCAATCTATCAAAGAAGTCTTTGACACTTGTTCTTTCAAATTTTTTTTTTCAAACAGCAATGTTATTATCATGGAAGCAAATTTGACATGCATCCCTATGTTCACCATTGAAGAATTTGATGACTGGAAAATACGTATGCAGGCTCATCTATCACTTTACATGATGAGATGTGGATATCGATAGAGGATGGACCACTTTGCAAATAATGAAGGTGAACACGGTGCAAGGAGAGAGCCTGACTGAATGAGAAGAGGTTCTTGCTCTAGACCCCTATGGTTGAAAAACCAAGAGCTGAATGGACAAATGATGACAGAAAAAGATACAACCTAGACAATGTGGCCAAGGATATACTCTACAAGACTTTGGACAAAGCCATGTTCAACAAAGTCAAATTTTGCAAGACAGCCAAAGAAATCTGGGATAAACTAACTTTAATTTGTGAAGGATCAGAGCAAATTAAAGAAAACAAATTATCTGTTGTTGTTCAAAATTTTGAAAACTTTAAAATGCTTGCAGGTGAAACAATGGATCAGCCGGATGCTAGATTCACTGAAATTACAAATGAGCTCTCAGCACTTGGAAAGGAATACACACAGAAGGAGATGTGCATGAAGATACTAAAGAGCCTCCCAGCTGAGTGGGAAATGAAAACCATGGCTCTAAGGCACTCGATGGACCTATCAAAAACATCCAATCATGAACTATTCTCAGACCTCAAAGCTTATGAGTTTGAGCTGAGAAGAAAAGGTCAAGAGGAGACAAATTTGTACCCAAAACATTTTGCACACTCATAGTCAAGGATGGGAAGAGAGTTGAGACGAAAGAAATCATTGACCAGGAGGAGATTGCTCTGATGGTTAAAAGTTTCAACAAGTTCTTCAACAAGAACTACAAAAGAAATAAAGGTGAATCCTCCAGAAGACATTCACCTCCCTCCAAGTCAAGGGAAGATAGGCCACCAAAGAGAGTTGAGTATCAAAAGGTCGAATATCAAAGAACTGACAATCCAAGAAATGAGAGAGCTGACCAAAAAGTTGAAAACCTGTGTTGGAATTGCAGGCAACTAGGACATTTTGCTATTGACTGTCCATATCCTGTAGTCAATAAATACAGGAATGAGGAAAAAAGAAGAGTCTTCAGAGAAAGAAGACAAGAAAAGAAAAAGGAAATGTTAGCTGCAAAGACTACTGAGACAGCTAAGTCAAAAGACACAGCAGACTCAGAGAGTAGTGAAGCTGACTACTCAAGTGATTCTGAGGAAGAAACAATGATCTGTTTAATGGCCAAAGAACAAGATCAACCTGACCAAGAAGATGAGGTACACTCTAACTCATCTCACTCAGATTCTAGTGATAGTGATTGTGACACACACACTTCATCACCCACTGATCTTTATGATTCATTAGGAAAAATGATAAAAGATTTTGAGCACATCAAATCCTCACACACTGTTAAATGAGGAAAACAGCCAGCTCAAAAGCCAAAACTTACAGCTGACTAAGGAGCTGAGTACTCTAAGTCACATAGCCGATGAGAACAAAGAGTCAAGGCCGAGAATGCTAAAGCGGTAGCGAGAGATAGCTGCTATAGAAAAGAGAGAAAATGATCTCAAAAATGTGATTGCTTCATTCACAAAGGCATCTAAATCATTGGATGACCTTATCATGAGCCAAAAAGAGTGTGGAGACAAGACAGGGCATAGGATTCAATTCCTTTATACACAAACTCCCAAGAGTGATCTTGGAAAAAGGATCTTCAAGTAATGAAGCATCTCAAAACCCAAGACACCAAATATTGCACCCACATTCACTCCAAAGCACAACCACAAACAAAGCGGCCTTGGATATAAAAAAAAAGAAAAGGAAAAGCGACAGTTGAGTATCTTTGAGAGGACGGTGAGAAGAAATCCAAAGAAAGTGCCTCAATGCAGACTCCAAAAAAGGAAGTACTGTGAAGAAGAAATAGAGCTACGAGAATCCCGAGAAGTTCTATCAAAGGAACACAAATGATGGGAATGGTAGAAACTACCCAAGTCAAGTGATTGGAATAAAGTGAAATATCGGTAAAGACCTATGGAATATATGCCAAAATGGCAAAGGTCATTCCAAAGGCAAAAGAGCTATCACCAAAGACACATATTCACCCAAACACTACACTCGTAAATATCACAACTACCCAAAGAAGGCAATTGCTAAAACACACACATAGGCATACAAACAAAAGAGACAGCTGTATGAACCTAAAGCCCCCAAGCAATTTGCCAAGGTAAATTATGATTATGGCACGCATGGATGGCAACCTCTTAGAGTCGATCATTTGGCTATAGGTTGGTTGGATCATCTTACAAAGACTAACCCCTCGGGACCCAGGCAAGTATGGGTACCTAAAAACTAATTTCCTTGATTGCAGGTTCAAGGAACAGCTGAGTGCCAAGGAACCTGGTACATGGATAGTGGCTGTTCCAGACACATGATAGGGAACAAGAAAAATCTGTCAAAATTCAAGGAGATTAGAGGCACAAAAGTCATATTTGGAGGAAATGAAGCTCCAGGGGAAATAAGAGGCACTGGATCCATCAAGAAAAATGAATTAGAAATCACAGATGTTGCATATGTTGAAGGCCTCAACTTCAACCTGTTAAGCATCAGTCAACTCTGTGACAAGGGTTATAATGTTGGATTCAACATGGGAGTGTGCCAAATCAAAGACACTGAATCAAATGAAGTGGTGTTGCAAGGATCCAGACAAAAGAACATGTATGTGGTAGATTGGTCGACTGCCACACCAAGCACTTGTCTGCTAGCAAAAAGTACAGCCGAATCAAGTTGATTGTGGCACAAGAAGCTGAGTCATCTGAATTTCAAGACAATTAACAAGCTTGCAAGGAGTAATCTTGTGGAAGGATTGCCAGATTCAGTGTACAAGAAGGAAAGTGTTTGTGATGCATGCCAAATGGGAAAGCAAATCAAATCATCATTCAAAGAGAAGTCTAGTCTATCTTCAACAAGGATATTACATCTGTTGCATATGGATCTATTGGGTCCAGTTGAGCCAGCCAGCATAAGTGGAAAGAAATACACTCTAGTAGTGGTGGATGATTATTCAAGATATACATGGACAATTTTCATGTGTAAAAAGAAGGAAACCTTGCAGAAGTTACCTCAGCTGATGAAAAGAGTTCAAAATGAGAAGAGTCAAACCATTATAAAGATAAGATCTGATAGAGGAACTGAGTTTGTCAATGGAATAATAACTCGATACTATGTTGAAAATGGTATTGCTCATGAATTATCTGCAACAAGGACTCCACGTGAGAATGGATTAGCGAAAGAAGAAAACAGAACTCTCAAGGAAGTCGCAAGAACCATGTTAGTCAATTTGGATTGCCAAAAGATTTTGGGCTGAAGCCATCAATACTGCATGCTATACTCAAAGTAGATGCATGATCAACAGACAGCTGACAAAGACTCCCTATGAAATATGGACAGGGAGAAAGCCAAATGTTGCATATTTTAGAATATTTTGGATGTAAATGTTTTATCCACAACAATGGAAAGGATAATCTGAAGGCTTTTGATGCTAAAGCTGATGAATGTATCTTCTTGGGATACTCAGCTGAAAGCAAAGCCTACAGAGTGCTGAACAAGAGGACTATGGTAACAGAAGAGTCTATCCATGTGGTTTTTGATGAACCTAATGTAAATGGAGAGGACATTGAAGAGTTAGCTGATAAGCTGAATCAGCCAACTATGCAGAAGAGTCCCTATGTTGAAGCTGAAGCTGGAGTAATCAATCAAGATGAAGATGAGACAGCTGAATCTCAAAAGCAGCTGGAAAATATGCAGCTAAATGATGATGAGAGAGCTGCTCAAGGCAATACAGCTGCAAGACAACTGAACCCAGCTGATTTACTTCAACCTGATGTGAGATGGCTGAGAGACCATCCACTAGAGCTAGTTATTTGAAATGTAAGAGATAGTGTAAGAACCAGATCCAGAGCTCAACAAGAAGCAATGTTCACTTGTTTTATTTCTCAAATAGAACCAAAAGATGTGTCACAAGCATTGGATGACACACATTGGATTCAAGCCATGCAAGAAGAGTTGAATTAGTTTGAAAGAAACAAAGTTTGGGAATTGGTGCAAAGACCAACCCATCAAAATGTTATTGGCACAAAATGGGTTTTCAGGAATAAGATGAATGAAGAAGGTTTTGTGGTAAGAAACAAGGCAAGATTGGTAGCCAAAGGGTATTGCCAAGAAGAAGGAATAGATTTTGATGAAACATTTGCTCATGTTGCAAGACTAGAAGCAATAAGGATGTTTCTTGCCTATGCTGCTCACAAGAACTTTATTGTATATAAAATGGATGTGCAAAGTGCATTTTTAAATGGACTGTTGGAAGAAGAAGTCTATGTTGAGCAACCTCCAGGATTTGAGCAGAAGACTCTTGGAGATAAGGTGTACAAGCTCAAGAAAGCTCTATACGGATTGAAACAGGCACCTAGAGCATGGTATGATACATTATCTCAATTTACGAGATAATGGATTCACCAAAGGCAAAGTGGACGAGAACACTCTTGTAATTCAAGATGGAGAGAGTATCGCTTGTTCAAATATATGTGGATGATATCATTTTTGGATCCACAAACAAAGAGCTGTGTGTGAAGTTCTCAAACCTCATGCAAGGAAAATTTGAAATGAGCATGATGGGAGAGCTGACTTTCTTCTTAGGACTTCAAGTTAACAAGTGAAGGATGGAACCTTCATAAGTCAAACAAAGTACACCAGAGATTTAATGAAGAAATTTGGTATGGAAGAGAAGTCTTCGTGAAAATACCAATGAATACATCACCAAGATTGATATGGATGCGGATGGCAAGCCTGTGGATCAAACCGGATATAGAGCACTCATTGGATCTTTGCTCTATTTAACAAAGAAGCAGCCGGACATCACCTTTGCGAAGAGGAGTATGTGCAAGATTCCAATCGCTCCAAAGGAAAGTCACATGATCGCACTAAGAGAATCCTAAGATATTTGAAGGGATGCCAGGAAGTTGGCTTATGGTATCCAAAGGAAGGATGATTCAAGCTTATTGGTTACTCGGACTCTGACTATGCTGGATGTAGAGTTGACAGGAAAAGTACTTCGGTACATGTCAAATGCTTGGAAACAGATTAGTTTCTGGTTCAAGAAGAAGCAAAACTCAATAGCCACATCCACAGTGGCCGAGTACATAGTCTGCGGGCAAATTGTTGTAGCCCAAGTCTTATGGATGAGACAACAATCGAGAGATTATGAAATTGAAGAAAAAAAGATTCCAATTATGTGTGATAACACAAGTGCTATTGCAATCACTCAGAATCCTGTGTTGCACTCAAGAACAAAGCACATTGATGTCAGATATCACTTCATAAGAGATCATGTTGAAAAGAAAGACATCACCATGGAATACATCTCAACTGATAAACAATTAGCTGACATATTCACAAAACCCTTATGTGAATCAAGATTTGAAGAGCTTAAGCATGAGCTAGGGTTAATTGAGTTGAGTTGACACTCAGAAGACTCAATGAGAAAAGATGAAATTTGAAAAGATGAAAACAGAGCAGAACTTTTAAATCACCAAGTGAATCACCAGATCGAAAAGTCGGTTGTACAAAGTTAGCGATAAATTTGAGTCACTATACAAATAGAGAGAAGAAGAGTTAAGTCTGTTAAGCAGTGAGCTGAGTCATTTATGAGCTAAGTGACAAAAACGCAGTCGTTTTTAATAAGCTGGAATGTTTTTAAGGATGACGTCGCGTAATAATAATGACAAGACAATCAAAAGTCGCACGACAAAGCATATGATTGGATATAAATGCTGCCGCATTAAATGCGGGCAATTAAATGCTAATCGGCGTGCTAAATCTGAGCCGTTGATCTTGATCAAAATTTCAAAAGCCGAAAGCAAGTCCTTTCACAACCCTTATATACTCAACAGTTCAGTTTTCTCTCTCTCACTCTACTCAAAACTGTTCATCTCTCCATAGCAAAGAAAGCATTTTTTTCTCTCAAAACCCTACCAGTCTTCAAGGCACGTTTGTCAACATTTGTTCGGTAAAACTCAAAGATGGCATCAACCTATGATTTCACCAAGCTAGGGAAGCAAATCCACCCTGGTTCTACCGTGGATTTTGAAGGAATGGTTAAACAGGGTTCCGATGAAACCCTTGTGAAGAAGATAGCTGATAAAATTGAGAAATCTGGGCTAAAACCCTTTCTCACACTGGAATACCAAATGACATACGTAGAGGAGGTCGCTCAGTTCTACGTAAATGCCGAGGTGCGGGACGAAGGGATTAAATCCTCCGTCCACCGCAAGGACATTATAATCACTGCAAAGGACCTTGCGGAGCACTGTTTATTGCCGTCGGAGGGCATGCCTGAGATATCTGAAGCAGACGTAGATTTGGTCGCTGCGTGGAAGGAAGTGGCCAAACCAGAATGTGCTGCAAAAGTTGTCTACACAGCTGAGAAGAAGCTGCTGAAGGAGGATTATCATAAGCTTATGGATATTGTCGCCAAATGTGTACACATGAAATTTGGAAGCTTTAATCAGCTGTCCAAAACCAAGCTGATCGTCATGGCTGCGATCATGAAGGAGAAGAAGATCAACTGGGCAGAATTCGTCTACAACAGACTCTGCCAGAATGTTGCGAATAAGTCCTTCAAGGACGATGGATCATTTTGAGGATCTCTGGGATATGGCCTTGTAATTGGCCACTTCATGGAGGTGAAGGGTGTTCCCCTTCGACATGGAAAATCATTCCATGTCAACAAGAAGATGTTTCGGGCAAATCTCTCAGGAGCCCAGAAGAGAGCTTATGCCAAGCGGGCGGATACCAGTGAGGGGGAATCAAGTGACCTCGAGGAAACTTTTGTTGCCTCCCTCCGAAGAAGAAAGTCGCCCATGCAAATTTGAAAAGAAGAAGGTTGCCCAAAGAAGAAAGAAGAAAACCGCACAGCCCCTACACTGGCCGAATCGAATCACCGCCCGCATGTTGTGTCTCCCCCCCGCAGCCGCGGTGGAGAAGGAATCCTTAATACCTTCTCCAGGAATGAAGAAGAAGAGGACTGCCAAGACGAGAAAGGCAGCTTCCTCTAAGGCAACCCCTAAGGCCTTTACTTTCGAGGAACCAGAGGAAGTAGAACCAGACATTCCTCTAGTGAAAACTAAGAGAAGGAGATGACTCACCAGGCGTTCAGAGCTTGAGAAGACAGTGAGTCCGCCACTCACCGAAAAGATCTCTCGAGCTGCCAAGAAGTGCGATCTCGAAGTGCTTGATGAAACCGCCAAATCCGAGGCCGATCAGCAGAGGAAAATCGAAGACCCAACTGTGGACAGAACAGCTGAGGAACTAGAAGTAGGTGAGACAGCAGAATCCCCTGTCGACAGAACTGTATATCCACCTACGACAGACGCTGCTGAGAACGAAGAGCAGCAGAGCTTGCTACCCTCCATTCCTGAAAAGGAAGGGCAACAGGGAGAGGATGAGGATGATGATGTAATCATATGCTCTCCACTGTACCCAGACATCCAAAATCGTCTAAGAGCATGGAGGACATGGAAACTGAGTCACTCTAGGGTGCAGTTCAAAAACCCAGAGTTCATTGATGAGGAAGATGAACTCCTCAAGTTTCTCGAAGTTGATACAATGCTGCAAGCTCTAGATGAGGATAACTGCATTAATATACTGCAAATTCGGAAGGAAAACGAACAGGCGAGAGCAACTGAGGAAGCAGAGGAGCATGAAAAAGCCAGCATC
The DNA here is from genome assembly GCA_016081115.2 of Rehmannia glutinosa. NCBI lineage: Eukaryota > Viridiplantae > Streptophyta > Magnoliopsida > Lamiales > Orobanchaceae > Rehmannia > Rehmannia glutinosa. Next base: position 458,484 of record JABTTQ020003087.1, read on the forward strand.
TGTCCTCTTACTGGAGCCAGTGATCACACTCATCCGTATGTAGATGTTCTTTCAGGAAGCGACGAGGACTTGGATCCTGCTGCTGCGACATAGGAGATAGAAATGCAGCAAGCCATGCGGGAATCCAGGATGATGCAGGAGCAACAACTGAGGGAAGGACCAGGAGAGTCTTCCAAATCAAAGCTGAAGGATCCGTTGGGAGTGGTGCAGCAGATTGCCACTGTTATTGCTGCAACCACTTCCCCAGTTCACTCAGAAGACGGATCTAAGGGAAATGGCGATGACACTGGGAACTTGGGCACCCAAGTTGAGCCAACCCCTACTGAAGGTGTCTTACCACCTGCCCCTACGGCTGACCACTCATTTGACAAAGCTGGGTGTCTGGAGCAGAGTGACCCCAACATAAGTCACTCAGCTGGCTGCTGAGGGGGAAACTCACTACACTGCAGCTAGGTCGGAGAATGCTGCAGCTGACTCCACCATGAATCTAGGAGGCGAAGTGGAGAAGGACCAAGAAAAGGAAACACATCAAGTTGTCACTGACGAAGCTCGGACAGTTGAATCTGTCTCAGCTGAAGTGCCAACCGCTTGCAGCCGAGGACGCTGCTGATGCAGTCGAGGCACAGGATGGTTCTACCCCGGGAGTTAACACTCTGGGCAATGAAAGTGCAATCCACGGAGTTGAGACTCCTGTGGATGCCACAACAGAAGACCCTAAGACAGCTGCGCCTGTCGAAGGGATTGAACAAGGCCCCGCTGCAGTTGAGACTGCAGGAGGTAATGAAGGCCTAATGGAGGTTGAGACTTCCCTAGGTAAAAATCAAGGAGATAAGAGCATTTCTCAGACCATAATTTCTGATTCAGAAAAGGAAATCAGTGCTCTCCATGACTCCCAGGATGATCCTGATACAACCTTCCTGGGATCTGCAGATGAAGCTGAGTCTACCCCAACTGCACATCAAAAAGACTCAGCTGAGGACGCTCTTCCAAGTAAGAGTAAGCCAGAATTCAAGGCTGCTCGTCAAACATTCAATTTTGATGATGAGCCAAGTCTTCAAGACTCATCATCTTCCGATGACGCTGATGGTGCAGCTGAGGAACAACAAATTCATTTAGCAGAATCTACTGAGGCCGAAGAAGCTGTTAAGACAGTGAAGCTCAGTCCGCCAAAGCACTCACAAGGCCCACAAATCGAGTCGTCTGCGCAGGCTCCCAAAGCTGCAGCAGATTCCACTCAACCAGGCACATCACAGGCACGAGTTATGGAGCAATCCATCCCATATGTCCGTGATGATGCATTTGAAGAAACTTTCGCTTTCTCTATTGAGCTGCCTGAACTTGATGAAGAAACATCTCGAGAGCAACGACGCTTCAATATCAGACCTGACTCAGCTATTCCCACAGATACTATCGTTCAAGTAGGATTTGATTTTGATGCAGCTTGGCTGCCAGCTGAGACCGAGGTGACAGCTGAGGTACGGGAGGTCTTCAAGACAATCCTTGCAGAGATTGAGAAGATAGAACGGCACCAGGCCACATTGGATATGCGGCTGGACAACAGGGATGCAACTCTTACAGCCGATCTGCGTGGGATAGTGATTAGAATCATGAATGGTGTCAACAACAGCGTACAATGCGACTCGAACAAGTCAGATATTTCAAGGCACTGTACAATAAAATGCTGATCTGGAGCGCTGATAATGCTGACATGAAAAGGAGGATGCAAGAAAATATTGATAGATGCATGCCTCCCATACCACTGAAATGGAATTGCTGCGAGAATTTCATAGAAAAGAACTTCTGCGCGTAGAGGAGAATATGAATGAAAAGTTCAGCCTTCTTATGGCTGAAATGAAACTGGTGGCAGCCGAATCTAAAGCCACCCGCTCAGAATTTTGAGCAGCATTCTCCGCAGCAGACTCTAAGCAAAACTTAGCTATCAGCCGCCTAGACTTCATGCTTGCTGGCATGTTCCCAGGGGTTCCTCTTGTAGGTCCCAAGGGGTGTGGGTGTAAGGTTTAGAAAGGGGGAGGGTTGAATAAACCTTACCAACTTTTCGTTTTTAGTCCTTTTTAAAATAATACAGAGTTAATTACACAGCTCAGTCCTTGAAGGACAACTAAGTTAGTTAACCAGCAAAGTTAGTCACTCAACAGACTCGATTGAGCTGTTGATAGAATAACTCAGCTGTTTAGTCTAAACCTTAACTTGGCTGTGATGAGATTTTCAGCGGAAGACTTAACACCCTTGAATTTGGTTTAAGTTTGTTTTAACACTTGGTTTTAGCACTTTGTTAATTATCGGTTGGATAGCAAATTATCAACAGATATAAGATGATATGCAGAAAGTAAATGCTGAAATGTAAATGACACAATAATTTTTATAGAGGTTCGAATATGGGGTAATTCTTCTACTCCTCTCTTCTCCAACTCCTGGAGGAATCCACTAAGTATTGATCATAGTACAAAGTAGTTAACAGTCGGATACAAGTCTTGATCACACACCGGTGACTTGATCCTTCGGGACTCGATCCGAGATGCCTTGATCACTCACCGGCTTCTCGACGACTCGGCCTTCTTCACGGTGGTGGTCGCACTTGCTACTTCACTCACTTGCTCAAGTTCCTTGGATTTGATCACGAAGCCCTCCAATAACTTGAGACGGTTCGACCTTGAACCTTTCTACAATCCTCCTTGGAATGTAGACCCTTTTGATTCTTCAAAAGTTTCCTCTTCAATGAGTTTGAAGTTGTCTTTCCTTCACAGCTTAGTGTTGGATTGATTTCCTTCGAGATTTAGGCTTGAGGATTTGCTTGAATAACTTGAGAATATTTTGCAGGTTACAGTTTGAATAATTTTGCTTGTTTGTGGTTCAGGTAACCTTTTCTCAATGTGATTCCTCAGCCTTTTATAGTGAACTTTCAAAAATCTGCCCGTTGAAGAGATAGGTTGATTTGTTAAAAGTCACTTGTGTTCGTTGGCTTGTCTTGTTGCAGTCCTTGAAATTGACATTTCCTCGTATTAAATGATCCTTCAGCTTTGCAGTGTCTAACACAGGTGAAGTGCTTCCCATTGGTTTATTCCTTTTGCACGCTTCTGGGACTGAGCACTTTAGAATATTGCAGCATGGAAGTATTACTTATTTAAGTAACTTTCTTGACTTCTGTGCAACGGACTTTTTTCAGTTGTCTTGACTTGACTGCAGTTCCTTAATTTCCCCAGGTGACTTCGAGTCAGCTCCCAATCATTGCAAGACTCATATGTTACTTCAACTTTACTTGGTTGTCTAGAGTTGACTTGACTGACACTTCTCACACTGTGTACCTAGTCGATACTCCCTTGATCGAGTTCTTCACTTCTCCTCATTGCCACACTCTCCCGCTTTACAAGTGGAGTCTTCATTTTAGCCTTGATTGACTTCTTGTGCATTCAGCATAGCCGACTTGACTCACTCATAACCCTATCTATTACAATGTAAATTACAAGAAATATGGGGTGCCAACTTTCTAGTCTAAGTTTTACAAGGCATTCATCAAAATTTAACAAACAATTTCCCAACAAGTTCCCCCTTTTTGATGATGCCAAAACTTAAAAACATACATGCGTAAATGTAAGCATCAAAGATACATACATGTAGTGCAGTAACAGAGAATGTATGCGTAGAATCAATCTTTGTATTGATCATAACATTCTTGTCCTTTACACAACTGTTTACAATGTGTATCAGAGCAAACATCTATGTCTAAGCAAAAATAGAGAAATCACAGACTTCTTATTCAATGTACAGAAGACTTACATACTTATGTATTTACAATAGTAAATTTCATGAAGGGGTGAACATTAACACTACATCGCCTTCGCTGCCTCCTTCTATCTTCTTCAGCTCTGTCATCTTCTGGTCTTTTTCTCTTCTTCTCTTCCTCAGCTGCTTTCTTTTTCTCATATGCTCTTCTAGCAGCTTCGTCTTTTCTCTTTCTTTCTTGCCTTTCTTCCCACAGCTGAGTTTGTCTTTTGTTCTCTTCTTCAGTTCTCTTGACATAGTCAGCATTCTTCCTAGCCACTTCCCGGTTGGCTACTTCATCATATCCAGCCCAATAGATCTCTTCTTTCTTTCCTGGATCTATGTATTCGATGTTTTTTGGTAGAGGTATAGGTCTAAAACCTCTTCATCCACTGATTCTTCCTCTTCCTCTGGGCGTGTACTGTACTGGGGCCTTCTTCTTTTTAGCAGAATGATCAGCAGAGTGACCGCTAGGAGTCTGATGCCTGTCAGCTTCTTCGCACAGCATGAGGCCTTTTTCCCAATACAAGTCCCAGGCTTGGGCTATGGACATGTCTTCGAAGTATCCTTCGGATTCGAGCGTTTTGAATTCATCGACAGATCTAGGCTCGGTTCCGACATCTATAATAGCATCAGTGTCTCTTCCTGCCGGAATGCCTCCGTATTCCTTCAATATGTCCATCGTACGGGCATCCATTTTTCTTTCGACCTCCTTCATCTCTGCTTCGACTATATTCCTCTTCTCAGACATGGGCACAGCAGAGTGTTGGAGCGGCAGAGTTATTGGAAGTTTGCTTATGATGTCAGCTGTGACAAGGCCTTGTTGAGGGGTTCTTGCAATCAATAACATCATGTCTTTTGAACCTTCCCCCTCAACGGATTTTCCCTTTTCCTTCTTCTGCTCTTAAGCTATTTTCTTCTGCTTCTCAACAGCTGCTTCCTTCTTTTCAACTGGCAACGTCTTTAGGTAGTCCTCTTCCCCCTTTTTGGCATCATCAAAGGAGAGAGGAACCCCCGGGAATAGTCCAGCAAGCATGAAGTCGAGGCGACTGATAGCTGAGTTCTGTTTGGACTCTGCTGCGGAGTATGCTGTCTGAAATTCTGAGCGGGTAACTTTTGATTCGGCTGTCACCAACTTCATTTCAGCCATAAGGAGGCTGAATTTTTCATTCATATTTTCCTCTACGCGCAGAAGTTCTTTTTGGTGAAATTCTCGTAGCAGCTCCATTTAAGTGGTATGCGAGGCATGCATCCTGTCAATATTCTCTTGCATCCTCCTCTTCATATCAGCATTATCAGCGCTCCAGATCAACATCTTATAATACAATGCTTTGAAGTATCTGACTTGTTCCACACGCATTGTCTGCTGCTGTTGCCACCATTCTCGGATTCTGACGATGATTCCACGCAGATCGGCCGTAAGATTAGCATCTCTGTTATCCATCCGCATATCCAATGAGGCCTGGTGCCTTTCCATCTTCTCGATCTCTGCAAATATCGCCTTGAAAACTTCTCGAACCTCAGCTGTCACCTCTGTCTCAGCTGGCGGCCAGGCAGCGTTAAAGTCAAAGTCTGCTGGGACGATGGAATCTGTTGGAAAGACGGGATCCGGTCTGTGGAATCGCCTCGGTCTCTAGCTAATTCTTCCTCAAGATCAGGCAAAGTTTGACAAAGTGAGAAGGAAATGTTTCTTCAAAAGCATCATCACGACATAGGTATATGCTCAACAAGAACTCGTGGTCGTGATGTGCCTGGTTGAGTCGATTCTCGCTATAACCGGAGCCTGCGCAGATGATCGTGTTTGTTTGGGGTCCGTTGTGGCAATGACCCCGGCTTGGCCGAGCCTCAATCGTATCTCAATAGCTTCGTCGGTCTCGGCCTAGTTTTTCCATTTGAGTTGTCCGGTCTCGGCCGTGATCGAGCGTCATCGGACGATGATGAGACTTGAAGAGGTGGCTCATCATCAAAATTGAACTTTTGACGAGCAGCCTTGAATTCTGGCTTACTCGTGCTGGGAAGAACATCCTCAGCTGAGTCGTATGGATTTGCAACGGGGGATGACTCAGCTTCATCTTCACCTTCAGATCCCAGAAAAGTTACATCAGGGTTGTCTTGGGAATCGTGAAGTGCACTTATCTCCTTCTCAGATGCATCAATGACAATAGGAGGGATGTTCTGTGCTTCTGCTTCTTTACCTCGGGAAGTCTCAACCTCCCGTAGGCCTTCATCACCTCCTGCAGTCTCAATTGCAGCAAGGCCTTGGACATTCCCTTCGACAGACTCAAC
>JABTTQ020003089.1:0-52500 GCA_016081115.2 Rehmannia glutinosa
ATTAAGTACCATTTTTGTCACCATAATAGGCCATGTCTTCCTTCTCTGCTCACTAGGAGTTTGAAAGCTTCAGTCTTCACAGTCCTAGGCACATTAGAATGGATAGCACTGGTCGGAGGTGATCTAGTCCAAGCCCTTCTCCGTTCTCTGTATGACTTCAAGGTTTGGTCCCCCGGCATTCTTAGTCTGCTTTGATAGAACCCGGAATGGTAGAGTTCGCTCCTCTCCTTTCAGTCGAGCTGCTTCGCTCCTCTACTTGATAAATTCAAATTACCCTCCTGGCTTAGCTTAGATATGAGAAAGACCTGCGGGTGAGCGACTACCTGTGATAGACGAATTCGCTCCTACTTTTTTTCTTAATCGACCGAATCGGAGTTTTTTTCCCATGTCGAAACCAGGGAGGTTGAAGACAAACTTTATACATTCAAATCACAGTTAAGTTAAAAAGAGGATTTTAAAAGATTGGGTTGTGAGGTTAGGGTTGTGGAGGATGATTCGAAGTTCTCAATGCTGTAAAACGTAAGCGCAAGCTTAACTCGATCATGACCTTGTGGATTCGACCCACCTGAATATCTCCTTCCCTTTCATATTTATTTATTTTCCCTCTCGCCTCGAATATTTCATAATAGGACATCCTTCTATATGTTAAGACATCAGTTGAGTAACTGAAACACGAAATCTCTACATACCTAAAATATATGGATTTTTTAGTATACAATAGCGTAAATAGCGTAGGAAGCTTTATTGGATAAGTGGAATTACGCTGGTGGTAGAGTAGTAGGAAAAAGATATGATGAATGGATTTGTGACTGCGAGTGCTCACCCAGAGCACCATGGTGCCCATACTAGGACTAGAACCCCAGAATCCTACTCTCACCTAGCATCACAACAACGCGGATAATCAAAAAAAAATTAGGGTTTTCTCTCCTCTCCCGTTTCAATCAGCAATTGGCTTCTCCTTAAGCCAAACGCTCGGTGTGCTAGTTGGAAGCACTTCCCGTGTCGTTGTCTGACCGCGAAGCCAAAAGACATCATCATGCCTAGGAACGTTCATCTTCTCTTCCAATTCCAAATATGCAGGGGGAGGGGCGTAAGCGCATCAAACGCTTACTGTTCAATATCAGCCTCTAAGGTATCCCGAAAATGAACTCTCTTTTTCGCGTGAGTAGAGGGAATTGATTCGGCCTTGTCTTGTCTTATCTTTTTTCTTCTATTATATTAAATAGATATTTTATCCTTTCAAAGTGAAAGTGCTCCTAATGCACTCTCTTAGTTCGTTCAGGAGCCCTACCCTTCACTTTCTATTTTCTTTTATCCTTCGGTCAGCTCTTCGGTTGCTTTCTCAATTCAACATTGCCAAGACACTCAAGGGACAAAACTAAGGAGATTGGAGACAGATTCAAAAGCAGGCACCCATACACGAATTGGGCAGTTCACCACTGACTTTACGGCTCGTAAGCAAATGCTACGCCCCTACTTTGACACTCCCTCCTCACTATTGCATATTTTCACCGTGCTCGCATAAAAGTCTTCTTCTTCCTTAAACTAAGAAAGATCAGGGTAAGCATTCCAAGCAGAAGAGACTGAGAACACACCTCCAGAAACCAAACTAACTGAGTCAGGGTCCGAAGTAGAGCAAGGATGAGGGCAAGTTGTTTGCCAGCTCATTAAGCTGGAAACCGCCCACCTCTTTGATGAAAGAATTGTGTTGACTTTGGGGCGGCTAACCACTACAAAGACAGCAACTACCGTACTAACCATTGCTATTGGGATTGAAAACCATAAAATTGATCCTATTTCAAGCCTTTTCACTTATTTTATTGAAAATCAGAGGTCTTCCCTTGCGGTAGAAATGGAATAGATGGTGGATCCCTTCTCTTTCTAAAGCCAATCGTACGCCCGGAATGGAATGTAAGAGTTTCCGAGACTTTCTTCTCACTTAACCTTTGAGCTACGGACCTTGCCGCTTCGCCCCCTCTGCGCCTCAGTATTTCATTCCTGAAGCTTTCAAGCTGAAGAGAAAGACTTAGAGATTCTTCTTCTTCCCACTCGTCTGATTCAAAGCCTTCAGACTCAGGTTCCGAGATCTCAAGATAGCATGAGCCCTTGTGCTGTACCTGCATGAGAACATCACGAAAGGACAGTGGTGGATTACCGTCTTCCTTTGATCGCTTCCATGGTCCGGGACTCTTCCCAGGGTCCGGAGGTAGCTCACAAAGGTCGCCATTCCTTAGCCCCTCATTGGTTGTTAGGCATTTTTTACTTCTTCTATTTCATTTCCATAGCGATTCACTCAACATAGAAAAGCAACTAGAGCAAAGCTAGTATCCGGCCTAAAGCTCTTGAACTAGAGGAGGGGTCTAGCATACTGAAACATAAATGTAGCTATAAAGCCTTTTTGAGCATCTTCCTTGCGATATCCTTCTCCTATATAAGAACTTTTTCACTTTTTTTTTTGCTATCGATAAATTGCCATAGATCGAAAGTGAGTCCAGGCTTAGTGCTTCCGCCTACCCGGCAGCCATTACCTGCTGTTCACCACTCCCCCCTTCTTGCCTATTTCGTTAGCATGACTCCTCTCTAAAGTTTCATTCAAGTCCTTAGTCCCACATAAAGTAAAGCAATTAATTTTGAGATAGACAGGTGAACTACTTCCTATTCGATTGCTTTAACAAAAGCCCTATTACTAAATCCAATCGGCCGATATTGAATAGATCCTTGCTACAGATCAGAAGAGCGCATACCGATTGAAAAGAAAGGAAGCGATAGAGTACAACAGATTCACCGAAGAGCTGCTACAGAAGATAAAGAGCAGAAGAGCTACGAATAGGATCACTTGGAGCTAGGTGCTTCTCCCGAGAAAGGAATCACTCCTAGGCAAAAAGTGTACCCGCAGTAACTCGAGGAGTCAAAGATGACACCATTCACGTTTCGTTCCCATATGCATCGGCTTATTCTAAATCGACATATCCAGGCTCTCCCAACCCAACAGGTTCCCTTTCTTTCAAAGTGGCATTGCCCAAAGTCGAATCAAAGGCTTTACAGGGGAGCTCTTCTTAGCCCAGGAACTTATTCTAGTTAGTAGCGATGAATTATAGGATCCCAAAGCAATAACCACAGATGGAGGAGCATTCATTCCTCTTTTTAACCAGTTTTCCCAAACCAAGATATCCTGCCTATCCCGAAAAAGGGACTCTCTCCAAAAAGTAGCATCGTAGCAAGAGTGGTTTTTACTAAGCATATGACGAAGGATCGGCCGAAGCTAGAGCTAAGTGGCTGGTGGCTGGGTCATTACCCTGACCCAGCTAGGACCAATCTCCCTCACAGTGTCCTTTCCTTTCGCGGATTCTCTAAGAGCGGCATCCACATGATCAGAAAGCAGTGACGAAGGGTCAGGTAAAAATGCTAACATGCAAAGAGCGGAAATGCCGACAACAGCCTTTGGGGATAGGAGCTTCGCCCGGCGAAACCCCATGCTTTGAGAGTTCCTTTCTGCCAGCACTTTCTCTACCCGGGAGTCACTTCATCAGTACCTGGGGCTACTGTCCCAGGATGCAAAAGGTATGATCCATACATTGAAAGTGTCAACGTTGACTCACAAGCGCCACCCTCACCGGGTAAATCCGGAGAAGGGCAACTGCTTCTGTAGGTAAGAACTCAAATCAAGATTTTCATTTATAGAGTCGTGAACCAACGAGTCTTTAAGTAAGTAAGTGGGCGTTAAGCGTAACGAGCTTACGGGAGGTAGAAAATGTTGTTAGTCTTCAACGACACAGGGTCACCTTTCCGACGTTTAATTAAGTCTATTGAATCCACTACTTCCTGCCTTCCACTGAGTTAGATATGAGCCAGTCCCAAGCCAGTGTAGGGATCCAGCCAAAGGAGAGTGGGAAAGGGGAGTTGCTTGCGGGGGAAAGGAGTCCAGTCTCAGTTCTAGCCGGGAGAGAAGAGACAATCCTGCCATGCCAGCCTCCCAGCAAGTGAGGTGAGAGACTAGTGAGAGGTAAGGGATTCGAGCTGTTCCTATTCCCGGCCAGTGATAGGAGATCAAACAGTCATAGGATAACCATGAAGAAGCAACCAAACCAATGAGAGGAGTCTGTTTAGGTATTGAGATAGTCCTCCTTCCGGGTTGACGTCGACTATCTGTATCGAGTATACTCCCTTGATGAAGAAGTATACTCCTTCATCTTTGAAGTGAATGGAGAGAGCAGTGCTTCCAGTTCCTTTAGCAAGACTTCTATAATAACATCTTCCTTAGACCGGAGAAGGGCTTGGTCTAGCGGAATTGTAAAATGCTATTCTCGTATATGATGCGCCGAATCGCAAATGAGTTCCATGGCTTCCCCTTTCTTTTGCCAAAGTCCTACCTCCAATCAAGGAAGCATTGGTAGCATGCGTCAGGGGATTCCTAACTCTTCCAAGTGCAACCTAATTTCATAACGAAGGACCCTCTGGAAGTGGAAAGAGGGTAAGCAGAACTGCTGAAAGAGATTAAAGCTGCAATGATGCCATGGATGTTATTAGCTTATTCAAGCCTCACTCGACTCTATCTAGCCATTCGTAGTTAACATTTAGGAAGAAAACCTTTAGCGTTGTCGTATGCGACTTCCTTACTAAGCTTTTAGTAAAGTAATCCCTTGCTTCTTACCGCAAGTCTTTCTTTCGACCCCGGGTCTGAATATTCGATTTAGGCTCAAAAGAAGGTTGGCACAAAAGCGATAGACATTCAATTCAATAGAAGACGATGCTTGCAAGGACAGCTCATGGCTAAAATGAATGAAGTGAAGCCAATTTCCCTAGGCCCAGAATCGAAAGAATAAAGCAACCCATTGAAAGCTGTCCAAAGGGAAGAGAAAGAGCTAGAATATGCCTTCTGTTTGCAGGTTTGACATTCTCTTTAGCAAAGAAGAAAGCACTACTTCTTCAATGCCAGTGGTGTGAGGCAGTGAGCCCGGGAAGTAAACTCTTTCAGTTGCTGTTCCGTAAGCCCTATTCACTCCTAGATGATAGGAGGAATGAATCTCAGCAGGGGCCCATCAGCCCCCTCTTTGAAAAGATAAGAAAGAAAAGATATGCAGCTTGCTTGCGGCTTTTAAAGGGATCTTTCCTTCCTTCTCTACCTGCTTCTCAATAACCTCTGCCCCTTGGAAAAGAGCCCGAGGCACCTCTTTACTGATAAAAAGAATAGATAGAAAGAAAGAATGGGTTGGCTTAATACATGATTTGAACCACTCGCATCTACTCTTTGTTGTGAAGCTCATTCCCCGATCCCTACATCAAATGAGTCTGTTCTACGCTTTTATGGTCGAAAGACTAAACCAAGACAAGTGAGCTAATGATGCCTCCTTCATCTTCAGATGAAAGCGGAATCTGAAATACATTGAGATCACCGAAAAATACAAAGAAAACTAGGAGAAGGAAGCTGCACCCAGCTCGATGAATCTGAAGCAGCAGACCTGCAAGACTCGGTCCTTATTTCTTATTTCTCGGTTGAAAGAGAGGAGAGGAAGGGAGAAGCGAAAGCTGGATCGACTCTACTTTAGAGTAGCTGTACTTTCCTTTTTCTTAGAGTGGATTGAGGAAGAAGTGGAACTCCGATGAGAACGTAGTCTTGCTGCATCCCCTGAAGGAGAGGAGGCTAATCTATTCTTAAAAGAAGCTGGATCATCTGGAGTTAGATCCGCTGGAGTAGCTACTTACGGGTTCCGAAGAAGTCTGTTGGTACAGATGTCATATGAGATGTGAAAGCGATTTCCGACTGAAAGACTACTAGTTGACTAAGAAGTAGAGCCGACTGTAACATCCGACCAGAGAGTTCCATCATGTAGCTGGGAAAGCAAAGAATGGAATGTCTGTTCTGTAACAAGCTTGATTTGATTATTCTTTTTCAAGAGCAAGCCATAAGGACTCTGTAGATCGCGAGAATGCATGTTCTGATGCTTGCATGGGTGAGAATCTGCTTCCTTAAAATTTTCACAGAAGGGAGGTTAGCGAGATCCCTTATCTGAGGAAATAAAAGAAGCTCGACCATGAAAAGGAGTGGAACCCTAGCAATAAGGATGACTCTCGAAAGCTTGCCACCCTTATTCCATTAGTGGGACTACGGCTGGCTCTTTCTCCTCAATCGGGGGGAATGCCATTCTTAAGATCTTTCGCTACCTTTCTTTCACAGGTGGCAGAATTCTAGACCATATAACCTTGCCAACTAAAGCGGACTACTCTATCGCAGTAAGGGCTTAAGCGATCGAAGTGACCTAACCTGGCTCCATCTAGAAGGGCCCTCGGTCCTCTATTTCGTCTTTGGAACTCCTAAAAGAGTTTACGGGCCTAGCTCAACGAAAAGGCAATCCAGGTTCGAGTGATGGTTCACCAGTAAGAGATCAACGAAAAGGAAGCCTTCTTCCCAGTTTGAACTAAAAGAAAGTAGTTGAAACCCGAGACCAAAGGAGTGTACCTTACTTAAGGAAGTGTACTTAACGAGGGGCTGTTGAGTAAGGGAGGGGTCGGTATACTAATAGTTGTCTTTGTCTCTACCCTAGCTAGATTCAAGTTTTCCTCCCAGGGGAAAAGGTAAATGCATTCTTTTTTAATGAATACCCGGTAGCTGTAGCAAAGGAAGAAAGCGTAGAGGCTCTGCCTGATCTGATCCCCGGAGATGGAACAACTTCTGACCCTGGCCCCAGCTTAACCACACTAAGATTTATTCAGTCTAATTGGAAGACTGCTATTGAATCAGCGCTTTCAATGGTTCGCGACTCCACTGCTATTGATAAGGGCTGCTAGCCTCTTGTTAGCCGCTTCTCCCGTCCAGGATTCAGCATTCTTGGATTAGGCTTTACCGGGCTTCTCTCTTTAAGCTTTAAGGCAGGGCGGCGGCATTGGTTGACTTTCTTTTGTTAGGAATCGATCCAGTTGCTTCTCCGGTCTTGGTGGGTTAGGTTAGTACGGGGAATTATATTCTGTTTCAGAAAGAACTCTGAGTGGAAAGAGAAAAGAAAGAAAGTCAAAGGACAAAGGAGGGGGAGAGATAAAGAATAGAAGAATACAGCTATATCCCCGACCGGAGAAGTAGAGGAGTCAACCAAGGATTGGTTGGTCTTGCACAATAACTGATTCTAGCTATTCTTCTTCAATTTCAATAAGAGTTGGTGAGTGACTCTAAAATCAGAAGCTCCTGGGGGACCTTAGATTCTTTCTTTCGACGCGAACTCACTCGCTTGAGGCGGACTCAATCACTCTTTTTGGTTGGAGGATCATTCGTTCTTCACTCTCTTGCTATTACCCGAAGGGAGCGCAGCAACCAAGGTGCATATTATCATATAGAAAGAGGCGAGGCGTAGCGATTCGTACTACCGGAAAAGTTTCGCTAACCGGCAGGCAATAGAATCAGCCGATAGGGGCAAGCAAGCGTAGCGAATCACATAAATAAAATAAGCCCCTACCCGCCAGCGCGCGGATAGATAGGGCGTGCGAAGCGCGAAGGGGATGGATGTCTGAGCGGTTGAAAGAGTCGGTCTTGAAAACCGAAGTATTGATAGGAATACCGGGGGTTCGAATCCCTCTCCATCCGAGAGGTCATAAGTTCTCTCTTGCCTTATCTATAGATAATAATGAATCGGATCGACTCGACTGATATGATAGATGGAATGGTAGTTTGTGTTATGATTTAGTTAGGACCTTGTCTCCCTTTCGTTATCTTCCGCTCTCCTTGTATAGGTTGGGAAAGGGCCGGGTGGATTACCTTTGGGAGCTAAGTCGAAGATCTCGGTGGTCTTGTGAGTGGTTGATAAACTGCGATTGCAGTTTTCTTTAGGAAGTCCCATAGCTGTGAGGCTTAAGAGACAAAGAAAACGGTGGATACTTTTCTGGGTGGAAGGTGACGACCCTAATGAATCGACTATCAAGGGGGCTGTTAGCTACATCAGCACTCAAATTCCTTCCCCTGAAGCAAGCAGGCAATCTCACATCAGGAAGAGCCTCTCTCTACGGTACCCTTCTGTGATCACTAAACGTTCTGGACCAAAAGGGATAGCTGCTATTGAATCCAAGCCAATTGAATCAGAAACCGCTGCTGTTGGTGTTACCGGTGTTTTAGTATGAGTACTCGTAGCCGCTCTTAGTACTAATCTAAAGCACAGAGAAGACGCTCTAGGTCTCCAAGAGAGACCCCTCCTCAATCTGACCTGGATCTGACCAATCCGGACTCGCCCACATGGGAAGGATCAAGTCCCCCCTTCGTCAGTCGTCTTGATCCGCCAGACGATCTTCTTGCAGAACCTTGAAGAGGCTTGATGGGAAAGAGAAGTAAAAAAGGCGAACAAATGGAAGGTCTCTCTCTACCTCACAAGCTCTTGGATCCCATGGCTAAGGCTGACTTTATTTGATGGATTTTGGGTGAGGGTAGAGGAGTAGGATAGAACCTAATTAGGGCATTTTTGGCATATAATAAGGATAGTGCTAGGGCTCAAGACATTTTGGAAGAGAAAATTGGATCATAAAGCCTTAACGCCCTCATTTGGCCTTTGTTTAAAGAGGAACAATCCTACCGGACTCATTGTTGATAGGAATGGCTAAACTTCATTGTCCTAGGAAGAAAGCTAATGAAAGGTTAAGAATATCTTTGTTTAACAGAAGTTAGTCAAAATCTCGCTTTTCTCCATTGTACTATGATTGCTAGATAGCATTCCAAGCTCCTCGAATTCCTATCGAACGGGAATTCTTAGTAGTGCTAGTGAGGGTATGGAAATGGAATTCATCGAGTCTTTCAAGAAGTTAGATCCATTTTATGGGCGCCCTAGACCATTTTGGGTGACTTTTTCGTGCTTGTCCTTGGAAATAAGAGAAAAATGTTCAGCCCCTTTTCTAAAGAAGAGATTGAAAAAACGGTGTTCAATCTAGAGGAGATCTTACTAATAATAAATAAATACGATGGTTTTTCTTTAGGGTTTATTCAGGCTTTATGGGCTTTGTTAGAAGCGAACCGCAGGCTTGTCCATTTTTAGGTATTATAATACCCACTGCAGCATTTTCAATGCCAACACTCTTCCATAACTTTATGAGATCCACTTCTAACAAAACCCTGAAGTGGAAATGATTTAGAATTAGTTTGCAAACGATAGACAAACTTTCGATGGGGTCCTGGTTATTTATGTTTAAGTGATAGATAAAGATCGAAATGCGGTTCTGCAATGGTAGTAACACCGGCAGTTGACCCGGTTTCTATGAACTCATCTGATCCAATGTCATATCCAGTTGACCGGGTCGAACTATCAGCAGTGGAGAAGGCAACAAGAGCACCACAAAAAAGGGCGGAGATATCACCAGCGGCAGAGGTAGCAACATCTAAGCCAGTATCTGGGCCAGTTGGCTTCGTCGACTCAGCAATTGAAGTGGTTGATCTTGAACCAATTTGTTCAGCAGTTGCCCCATTACCCGGTAAACTCTCCTGGATCAATAGCATTGGATCGGGAATGTGGCCATTTCACTATAGCCCATTGATCTACAGCGGATAAAGACTCTTCGACTAAGACATTGCCTTTCTATTTCATTTGTTGACTGTTCACATTTAACTGGCCAGGTTCGAGACTCTCTTCCCTTCGCCCCATCATGCGAGATAGAGGAGCGTAGCGGAAAATGAAAATTGTCAGTCCGGGCCGGGGAAATTCATAGAGCCCCCAAGCGTTTTTGCCGTGGATCGCCAGCTCCACGCCAACATGCTACTGACGTTTAGGTAACGCGGGGACGGGTATGAGTTAGTCATCCGAGCTACTAACCTGGTAGGTTGGCCGGGTTGGTTCTCTCCGTCTATGAAATCGCATTTGACTCACCACCAGCATATGAATCAAAGTAGCAGCAATTTCGGTTTCAGTGCGGAAAATCCCGCAGCAGTTTCACCAATTGATTGGATTGACCACCCAGTGGAGGTAGTAGCAAAGTCAGTGGTTTCCCCCGATCCTGAACCGGATTCGGGACCAGCATTCTCGCCTGTTGGATAAGTCTGTAATCCGGAGGATTACCTCCAGGGGTGGGAGGCCCTTATCGATCGATGTTGATTGACAAATCAATCTCGGAGTTGAAACCCATACCCAGAAGTGAGAACTCCTTGAAGCCATTTATCTATCTCTATCAGTTCACTCTTCTTCTTCCCTTCCAGCCAAGCCAGTCAGTCAAAGCAGGAAGACAGTGCCAGAGAGAGTGCCAGTTCCAGCTACTAACTAGCAAAGCAGTAAGTCACACACGAGTACGGACAGCTGTGATTTTTGAAATCGAAAAAGTTGACCTTTTCCGCGTATTTTTGAATGAAAACACCTTTCTGCCCTAAAAGAGAGATTCAAATTGATTTTCATTTTCCCGGGAATTTTGGCCATTTGAAAACATATGTCAGTTCCGTTCCTTCCTCCAACAAAGCAAAAGCTACTCTTCGCCCGGAGAATGGATTTAAGCGCTTAACTGCTAGTTCCATTCCAACAAGAGATGCAAGCAAGGAATTCAATCCAGGAAAGTCATCAGTCCCACATCGGCTAGCCCTTTCCAGCTCTGATTCACTTGCGAAAAAAGGGGATTCGATAGCAGTAGCTGCGGATTCTCATGTCAAACCTTCCACCAGTTCGATAGGAGCTTGCATTCGCTGCATCAATGAATGTGCTTGCGTACTCTTCTATTCCTGCGGGAAGTGGGACTAATCTAATTTCGTTCTTGTCTGAGCTAAGAGAATTCAATGAATCGTCTCTTGCACGAAGACTTTAGAGCTATCTCTGGGGCATCTTTTGAATATATGTAAGTTGCTTCTGTGCCTACTTTCGTACCTTTCCCCTTTGGCCCTTGGTAATTCCGCATCTGAGATGAGTTAGGTCAGGAAAGGTGGCAAGAGCCTATTCCTATTCAATGTTACGATACCACCAAGAGATCGAATTCCTCCTTGCAGGGGATTCCTTCTTGCGAACAGCTTTTTCTCGAACTCGTGCTAACTCCTAACAGCCAACTAATAGATGTGTCCAACCATGCCCTTGAGCTATAGCCGCCCGGGAGAGACTGGGAGTGCTATCGAGAACAAGAAGACATGCACCGGGAGTGGCGAAATCTAAAGGAAAAACCGTAATAGAAAAGCCCTTCTTCACTAAGAAATTCACCGCATGCGAGCTCAACTACACTGCATTAGAGAAGACTTGTGCTGCTATGGTTTGGGTAAGGCAGAAGTTGAGGCTGGCTCACCCAATCTTAAGCATGAATCCGCTGAAGTACCTGAGAAGCCCCTATTATCCAATAGGATGGCGAAGTGCTTGTTGATGTTGTCAGAGTTCGAGATTAGATTACTTATGTCACATTTATATACTCCATCATGGACAAGTCATAGCTGACCAGCTGGCGAACTGCCCAGTAGAGTCTAAGGAAAATGGGGATGCTGAGTTTCCTTATGGATCCGTAATGGGTATAGATGATGAATCAGAGAGAGAGGGGAATTGGATTTGGATGGTGTGCCGCCAGGAGTCTTTTTCTTTTTTCCGGATGGGATAAACACACCGATCGCTATGAAGCTGGAGTAGTTCTTTTTTTCCCTGACATCACAAGGCAAGGGTGCTATGGATCAGAACCCGTTCTCTCCACTCCTGGTAGTCGAGTGGCTTATAGCTTCTGGGACAAAAGAAAGACAGTCGATTTCTCTTCTATCCCTTCCTGACTCTGCTGACATTCCGCCTTAATCTTTCTTAGGGTTGAAAGAAGAAATGAGATGTCCTGGTTCTCTCCTATCCTTTTCTATACATATAGTAGCGCCCGCTGGCCAGTCATAGATAGTCGGAACGGCTTCCCCTCTGTTTTTAGAGATCAGGTTCAAACTACTAAAGCTCGTAGGAATAGTCAAAGCGAGTAGGACTTTCCCTTATTCGTAGAGGTAGCTCAGCTCCCGGCCTCTTTCCTGTCTATTTGCGTTGCTAAGCTGACACAGGACTGAAAGAGGCATGCTCCTATGTTCGAAAAGAGATCACTCCTGGCTAATGGTCGACTGAAGCCTCAGCCTATAGAAAGAATTGTCTTCACATCAAACTTTAGGTAAAGTGGAAGTGAGCCTACCGCTCCGTGGGCGAAGGGCAGACGGACCTGGCGTTGAGTGCCCTTTCCGCTCATATTCCTATAAAAGCGGCTGAGAATTTGACTTGACTTAATCATATTGGGAACTTATGATCCCGACTCTCCTCTCAGACAGCTATGATGAATGTAGTTTGAACCTGGTGGTCAGAAGTCAAAGAAAAACAGAATTCAAAGAAGATTCTATGTAAGGCTGGCTTCGTCGATAGAAACGAAAGGGTCTGAATTCGCTGGGTAAGGGGTTGAATCCTACCGTTCAATGGGATTCATTTGCACCGAGATACTTCATAGCTAGGCTCAGAGATGGAACTACTTCCTTCAATACCTTTTCAGGAAATGGGCATGAGGCTTTCGAAGCTATTTCATCTTCTTTGATTGAGGCTTAGAACAGCCAATCCAACTAATAGCCATTAAATGTTGGGAAGTTGATTCTTTGAGTTGCCTGTGTGAGGCCAATGGCTACTTCTATTCTAAACAGTAAAGGAAGCTTTTCCATAATTGCGGGTGTGTAGCCCCTATTCCATATATAATCTACGATCAATCCTCCCTAATCCAAGCACTTGTTAACAGCTCTGGTCCTCTTGCTGGAAAGCAGGACCTCGCTTACCTTTAGAGGTCAACGAGAAGATATATTAGAGATATAGAAATTTTTTCATAAAGTGGAAGGTTTTCCCCGTATTTTTGATATGAATTCGAAGAAAAAGGGGCCCGTAAGCAATGAGTCTTGAGTGATGGATTATCCGCTGACCCTGAGCTACCAGATTAGGCGAGGGTGTTCTATTCTGATCTCTGCCGGCAGGATTTCTTTCTACGAATTAGCCTCTATGGCTATGTCCCTGGACCTCCAGGCTTCCCTGTCACGTCCGAACGTAATCAGAGAAGACCTGCTTGGCCCTCATCTTTACCGTCCAAAAGCTAAGGCACTACCTTCTAGCTCATCCGGTTCAGCTGATATCCATGGCCGATCCACTCAAATATATCATGACACATCTGACCTTGTCAGGAAGGTTAGCGAAATGGGCGCTGCTTCTATCTGAGTTCGAGATCCAATACATCCCTCAAAAGGCGGTCAAAGGCTAGGCATTAGCCGACTTTCTGGCCATGCATCCTGTACCAGACAGTTCACCATTATCCGAAAAGCTCCTTGATGAGGAGGTCAGAAAGGATCGGGAAATGTATTTCGACGGTACAACCAGAAGTCCCGACGGGTAAAAAAAGAGCAACCCTAGGGATAATCAATCAGGGATCGGCATTGTGTTTGTCTCACCAGACAATGCCATCATTCCTCACTCCTTAGCCTTAACTTAACGGAAGGATGCTCACCAGACCGAATATGAAGCTTTGATAGCAGGTCTTGAACTCGCCCTCGAATACAAAGCCTAATGGTCTACGTCCGAGTTAGTGATCAAGCAACTTAACGGGGCCTATGTCGTAAAATGGCAGACACAGGTCCCATATCACGAAAGGGCCAAGCATCTCATGGCTCAATTCGAGAAGATCAAACCATCTGGTTGTTATTGAAGGAATTAAAGCTGGTATAACCTTGATCAGTCCCGAGAATACTTCCTATAATTGTTTACCACGGAAGGGTAAAAAGATTATAAACTAGCTAAAGACCAGCTCCGTATCAATGGCTCGGGCATCAACGCATCCTTTATGAGTTGACTAAGTAAAACAAGCTTTGTAGAGGCGATTCCCATCTAACTTGGTCTACTATCGATGATTTAACTGCGGCAAGTTTGAAAGCATTATTTGTGAAGCTTGAACAAGCGCCTCTCTGGGGTATCTATAGAAAGCAGATTCTCCTCGCAAGGTGGTCAAAATGGCATGATGAGAACAAATGGTAGGAATGACCAGGAATTGGTCCTAAAGTATGTGTCATAGGCTGACCGCACGAGTAGATCTAGCAGGGTATGGTCCCTCGCCTCTATGCCCGTCTTAGCAGAAATATGCTTCCTTGGGAGCTAACTTGAGTAGAGCTGAAGGAAAGATAGATTGCTATTAGCTAACAGCCTCCTTACAAGTGGAGGCTGATAATCAAGCTTAGAAGAGGGAGATTCATATTAGGCTACCACCTGCTAAGCAAGTGACTTTTCTTCACCCTCTATTACTAAGCCAATGCCATCTATCTAAGCCTACTCAACTGAGTGGGATCAGTTGGTCTCTCCTCAGGAAGCCTATCGACCGCTCTTCTGAAACTCCTTTGACTGAGAATTTATTATATTTATATAAAGATTCTGTCTATGGAGGATGGAAATGAATCAAATACCTTAGAACCAGATGTGCAAGCTCGCTGATCAGCTTTCGCACTCTTCCTTCTTTCCTTCTACGAATCGCCCTTTCAACGGCTTTTAACAACCGGTTAACTACCGGGTATAGGTAGTTTACGGAAAAATGTTCTTATCGAAGAGCGGAAACTGAAAATACCGGAACTCCGTCGGCACTTCCTTCGTCATATGCTTAGTAAAAAGAACTCTTTCTATGATGCTACTTTTGTATTGTAAAGAGTCCCCTTTTTGGGGATAGGCGGGATATCTTGGTTTTTGAAACCTGGTAAAAAGGAATGCTTAGGAAAAGAAGCAACGCTCGAGCTCGAAGGCTTGAGAATTGGCCCTACTCCATTTATAATTAGAAAAGAAAATGAAGCGGAGATGACAAAGATTTGTCAAGTCCGGGAATCGTTTTTAGCTTCAGGGGAATCATCCATCTAAATTCAAATCGGAAAACTAGAGCGCTCTTATTTGGCTTTGGCTAGCAGTCTACCAAAGATTCCATTTGAGGCTAATCAACTCTTTGTGGAAAGAAAAACAAGCCAGAAGGAAAGGTGCCCTCCGCCAGCTTCTTATTCATTAAGAGCGACAATCCTATTGGCGACAGTTCAAGCCCAAAACGATCCTCGTCTCCGGAAGGACGGGTACCAAAAGGTTGATGAATGGGCATCTCTGACTTTATTGGGTGCTTTCACAGAGAGGGTTTCGCTTCCTTATCCTCTCTCTTTAAGCAGATGATGCATGCTCTTCTATAGCGGACTTTCCATCGATCTCTGATAGGTCGGAAGGATGAGAAGTCCGACATGTTAGTTAAGCTATACTTGTCTTTCTTCTTAAGCTCAAAGTTTATAGTCTTTCGACAAGAATCCAAGTCTAAGTTTGAGTTGGTAGTAGTCTCTGAGCCTTCTACTTCAACCTCTAGTCTTATTTAGTTGAGAGTGAGTAAGAAGTGTGTGCTGCTGTGTAAATGGTATATTCGTAGAATGTTATATATTCCTATGGATGTCGGACTCTGCTGGTATCCTCTTTGGACTTCGTCCCCAGTACCTTTCAAATATAGCCCTGAAGAGCTTCTTTTTTTATTTCCTTTTTCCGGGATTTCTTTTCCATATCATTTTGGAACAAAGGAGTTCTCCCCGGGCCTCTTAGAAACTCCATTAGAAAACAGGGGGCTTAGCCGATGGTCTAAGAAGAAAGTGGAATCTTCTCGGATGCTTTCTCGCTGCCTTTTAGGGGGAAGACTGGCAAATGATGGAATTCCGGGTAGTCGTAGATTCTCGATCATCTTTTAGCGGCTAACCAAAGCAAACACAATCAATAAGAGAAATAGTATAAAGAGATTGGGGCCGAACGGGAAACTGTGTGTTCTAAAATGGTAAAGTGAATCCTGCAGTGGAATAAACCTGATTCATTCAAATCAGATCTATTCGAGCTAAGTGGCCTGTAGCCAGCCCACAAAAAAAGAATAAACGAAGATTTGTGAGCGCATCTTTATCAAAAGTCCAGCTGACCAAAGCTGGAAAATCAAACAAGAGAAAAACCGACTTCTGCAAGGTGAAGCAAGCATGGGAAATTTCTAGTGGTGGTTTACTCTTGATTCTCATCAACTGCCGTTTGCTAAGAACAAAGAAGTATTAACCTAACATATGGAATTGGATATCCCTCATGCAAAGGCTCATCTGTCGATGGATCTTAGGTTCCAATCCGGAGATACCGAATCAGTGCTAGATAAACCTGGGACCCATGGTCTTCCTTCCATCTCTCTATGTATTGAAAACCTTCCTTTCCTTATGCCACCCTTTGGGTGATGTGCCAGGCGTCCACTTACTTTTTGACGGACCTTACCGCAGAGTGTTCAAGCTCTTCCTATGCCAAATTCAATCATTCAATTGATTTCCCCGCATTGGCAAATTTGATCTATAAGAAGACTAGGACCTAGCCTCATGGGGGTGGTGAGGCAAAGCAAAGTCTCGTGAAAGGGTGGATTTCGCCTATTTAAAGAAGAGGTACCAAAGACCGTATTTGAAAGCAACTGAAGGAACTCCTTCTTTATGAAGAGAGGAAAATTGGGCAACAACCAGAAGGGATTCGTCCACTCTGATGATGAAAGCAGGGAATCGTCTTCCTCATTCAATAGAGTTCTCTACGTTGACCTCTTTCTATTTAATAAAGGCTGCCTTCTAGCCCCGGATGCCGAAGTGTAGTTAAAAGGCACTCTTTTAGTCTATTAAAAGAAGATAATGCACCTATGATCGTCCCAAGTCTTTTTTAAATGGGCTTGAAAGCTCCCTTCTTCTGGTCGGATTAAGGGGACCTCTTCCTTTCCGTACCACACAAGACCTTCGGACAGACCTTTCTCGCTCGTACCTCTGTGAACCATGCATCCATGCTTTGATCGCCGAGTTGGTCAGGAAAGAAGAATTCGTCTGGAGATGAGAGCAAAAAAGGCTGAGCTGGGATCACCGACGACTGGCCACTAGGCCCAAAGCGCAGTTAGTGAGAATTTAGACTTCCTAGTCCGAGGAGGAGATAGATCATGCCATCGATCTGCTAGAGGGGGTCAATCTCAGAGGAGGAGTCTATACTTGGAGGAAGCTCTTGGTAGTGGATTGAAGCACAAAAAGAAAGAAAGTCAAGTAAATACGTTTTTGGCATCTTCTTCTTTTTTTTTTCTGGTATTCTTCCTTTCACCCAAAGCGGGTTAGTCGACTGGGCAAATCAGTTATGCAACTTTTGAAGCGCCATAAGCTGTCCACTTTATATCGAACCATCAGCACGCTCCTAAATTATGTAGACCCGGCGACATCCAACCTTTATAGAAGGGCACGAAAGACCAAGTCTTCTTCTGCGGAAGAGCGGCATACTCTTCTTTCATAGCCGAAAGCCCTCTACCTGTCCTCACTAATCAATCCCTTTCTTTCTGCCGGTGACCCAAGGACCACCACAAGGCCAATTGAAACAGCCCTAGTACTTTACCACTTTCCGGTGCCTTTACGACTGCATGACTGGACTTTCGCCCCAAGCCCCTCTTCTCTCTAGCCCATATTATCTATTTAGTCAAAAGGTTAGTTCAATCGCTTTGAGGTTAAAGTCTAACTTGAATCACTATCTCAAATAGGGCGCCTTCTGCGCGATATCGATCTTCTCTTTATGGTAAGGTAAGCGGTCTGCTCTTTCTGGCTTCGGTGAATCTCTCGTTCTGCTGTATTGGTCTTCTGTTAAGGCTTGCAAGGCTCATCTCTTCTTTGCTTTCTTTATCGCTTTTCGTAATTCAGTACGATCCCCTGGCAACTCCTGCTAACGGCCATCGGGTAAGGTTTTGACTAAAGCAGGATAGGAATAGTAGACTTTGCTCGTAAGCAGCAAGGGAGTTTACTTGCTTCCTTGTTAGAGTAAGGAAAGGACTTCTTTATTTTAACATAACTCTTTCGAGATGCCAAGAATCTCACTCCTTTCGGAGCGGTAGGAGTGCCGCTTACATTTTTTTTGAGTGATTCCCCGGTAGCTAGAATGGAACACGCAGGGCAGGGATCTAGAGGTGTCCCAAGAAGGGCTCGCTTAGCTAGCTCAAAGGTCAGAGGCGGATCTAAGGAGTCTTTACTTCGATCTGGTGGTTCTTGGTTACAACTGCTCTTATCTTATGATTGACCCTTCACAATAGAAATTGTTTCGACTCCACGGTTTCGGCTCACCTTTCGATAGTGATCTACTAGGTCCGTTCCCTGTGCTCGTCATATATATTAGGGGAAGTCACTCTAAGAAGACTCGTCCGGAGTCTCGTGTCGGAAATATATTCTTTATATTCTTAAATTAAGGTAACTCGTGACAGGGGTATTTTTTGTTGCGGCTAGAGTCGAATTGAAATCGACTAATTGCGACCCACGGAGCGGTAGCGAAGGAGACAGCAAATGGCTTTCGGCTCCTCCACTTTATGGCTGCCGCTTCTAGCTCGACACTCGAATATCGGGTATGATTCTGACTTTCTTGCCCTGCCACTCTCACCTCTTCCGAAAAAGACAAGCTTACCTCGATCTGTCATTACATATGATATATCGAGAGTTCAGTTTCATAACGTAATTCATTTAGAGAATGCCGATGAGTAAAGTAGATCTAGTTCCAGGCCCTCTAGTTCGAGTGAGAATTCCCGAGCCATTCGTAAATAGCTTTCCTCAAAGAGAAACTGGTTCAAAAGTCTCCCCCGATCCCGATAGGAAAGAGGGCAGCTAGGTCAAAGGGGTTAGGGCTAAAGGCTAATAAGCTAATGTGCCAACGAGCTTGCAGTTTTAGTTGTAGTCTTTAGGCGATCTCGGGCAAGTCATTTTGTCTCTGTAATCTCGACGCCTTCCACCAGCCAAAGAGCCTATGAATGCCATGGAATTCCACCTCGTGGATATCTTAACTGCGGATTCTGTAAGACCGTGGTCAATCAGTCCCTCTGTAAGAAGAACAGCGCTTATGACCAAGGCGGTAATTATGCACCCCAGCGTCGGGTGGTTCTACTCGAGACAAGGCGCCACAAGCGTGGCGATGGAAGCTTTGACTTTTAGGCGGTTTCATCCAATCCGTTAGAGTATGAAGCCAAGCCGCTTTCAAGCCGATGTTCAAGTCAAGATTGATGGTCCGTCCAGTCCGAATCAATGCTCTATAAGTCAAGTCAAGAGTGAGTTACTTACCGCAGTGAGTTTTCCCATCCCGCTTCCTCTTCCTTTGGTCGAGTGAGTCTGTTCCCAAAAAGTATTATTCAGGAAGTACTATCGGTCAAAGAATCGATAACTCGAGAAAGACACTAAAAAAGATATTCCTTCTCAAGTGCGAGAACTTCTATTAGGCTTAAAGGCACAAAAGATAGGATCGAATCCGAAACAGCAAGAGAGGTTGTTTCTACCAGAGGTTTTGCAAGATCGGGGTTGCCTTGCCTTTTGGTGACTCTTCCACAGGTAGAGATGCGGCTTTAGCCGCAGCTGCTAATTATTCTTTTTATGATTTGTCGAAAGAGCTTTTGACACCTGCTTCCGTCTCGAGTGCTATGCCTGCTTCCCTTGCAGAACATTTGAATGAATTGTACCACTAGTGGGCAGGAAGTTCCTCTTCAGCTCCTTTTCCAGAATGGAGAAGTTGTGTGGATTGGGGTATAAAGCAAGATCCTATTTCGTATGCCTTCAAAACCCCACGGAGCGGTAAAGGAGATCCCGGGTTGGGCTTTGGTCACCGGGTCAGCTCTTCCCGCCGAAAGGAGTTAGCAAATCATTGGCTTTAGACAGCGATTTCTTTGATGTCTGTAGGATGAGAGTTATTGCTTCATCCGTAGTTCTGCTGATTTAGGAGTAGGTCTTGGCTCTGAAGGCTTTTCTTCTCGATGCTTTGTCCTCTAGTCCCGCTTATTCTAAGTCTATGGTAGAGCTAGAGCCAGGGAAGGTTCTCCATGACAGACGAGAAAGGCGGTCCCTTAGTAGTAGTCACTCCCAGCCCCTTTCCTTGACAGAAGAACTCAGTAGTTTATTAGTTGCATCCGAGGTTCAAATCCCTGCTCATAGAAGGGATGGAGACAGCTACTTTTAGAATGAGAGAGGCATGGACCAATGCCATGAATATGGACTTCTAGCAAGAAGGATTTTCAACCTATCATTCTAATATCAATCGGAAGGATAATCATCCGTCGCTATTAAGAGAGCAAAGTCTTCTTTAAAGCCAAATGAGAGAACTTAGTAGAAACTACCATGCCAATCTCCAATACTGAAATTGGAAGCCTAGGGAGGCAACCTCTTCTCGTTGAGCTTTTAAAGGATGTCAGAAGGGTGCTTGCAAGCCTTGAAAAAGGGCCGGTTGAGTTGATTTTTGGGAGAGTCGAGTGGAAGCTCCTTCTCTGAAAAGGGCCATCTACTTAGCCAACCTAGTAGAGACATATGCACTTAGAGTTACTATAACATGAGAAAAAAACCAGGCGAAAGAGGAGTTCGATTCGCTTTCCACTTCTAAAGTGGTAAAGCTTTAGCCCGGTGATTCAATTCAAGTCAATTACATTTGTGCTGTCTAAGTCAGATAGAGAAGTGCTTTAGGGCATCGTCGTGGTTTAGTCAAAAGGAAAATAGGAGTCCAGATGGGCCGGACGCAGAGATGATCCAGTTGCCCTTTCACGTTCTACCTGTTTAAGCGAGTAGGCACTCCGTCTTCTTCTTTGCAGATTTGCTGTTCTGACTGACTTGCCTGATCTGATGACTCCGCTTTTCCAACTAGTGGCAATACAGCGTGTGCCCATATAATATATCATCGGCTAATACACGACCGGTTAATGTTTGGATAAAAATCCTTTTCGGCATCATCCCATTCCGAGGACTCACGAAATACCACGGACGGTGCCACAATGTTCGACGTACAACAATGTGTTGAACTACTTCAACAAATCTGCGCGTGAGATATCCAAAGATCATCGATGTTAAACAAAGAAGATATCACAACCCTTTACGGGCTCCGTAGCAAGAAATTATATATTACATTAAAGAAAGCCCTTCGCGTAAATTGCTTTGAATGGGTAAATCAATCATTTGTCCTTGAGGGTCCGACATTAATCCTCTCATACCTACTAATTGATGTACTTGAGATGCATTTCCTCTAGCTCCCGAAAAAGACATTATATGAACTGGATTAAAGGGGTCAGTCATCCTAAAATTAGGATTCATTTCTTGTCGCAAATATTCACTTGTGGCATACCATATTTCAATGGATTGACGTAATTTTTCTACCGCATGTACATTCCGATGGTGTTTTTCTAAAATCAAACTTTGTTGTTCACATCTTGAACTAGCCATCTCTTCGAGGGTATTGTTAAAAGATCATCAATTCCTAATGAAATGGATGTAGCGAAGAGCTTGTTGAAAACCCCAGTCTTTACTTGATCCAGGATGTGTGATGTATATGCCATTCCAAAGTGATCTATAAATCTACTAATAAGTCGTTTCATGGCGATTCCGTCTATCACTTTATTGTGAAATACCGATTGGCCCGTTACGCCATAAATACCTCCATATTCTCATGAGTACGATTCGACAATGGGTTTGAGTCAGTGATTGGAAAACTTCCTTTTCTCGATCAAGCATTCCTGTGCTTAGCAAAGAGATAGTAGCATCTCTGCTAGCCGGAGATCGTTCAGATTGGTGAGACCATATCAGGCAATTTAGGACTTTTCCCCCAGAAGAGGCGTAAGAAAGTTTGGGACCCCAGATTCTTCCACCCGCTATCTCCAAAGAAGGCACTTATCGAGCCCTGTCTGCTTGATGGGTCCGGTTCAAGTGTTATCCGAAGCTAGAAAGAGAGAAGAAGCTACTTCTTTCGTAGTAGTGACGAAGCTCTAAATGAGCAAATAGATTGTTGTGATGGATTGAATGGATTCACTTTATAGATTGCCTTTATGTTACGTGTGTGTTCGTAGCGTCTATGAGGGAGGGCTGAAGTCTGGTTCAACGATCGAATCGTGGATGGACATGAAACTTCCAAACCCCTTTTCTTCGGCTTGCCATAGCTACGACTATGCGGCCTAGCTGCACTTCTCAATCCACTTTTTTCATCAACAGAATGGGTACGATCAGTCTGGTCAGATAGCCAGCTAAATAGAGAATCCAGTCTTTATCACACACTACACCTTTTGTCGCCGATAGATAGGACTGATGGGAATGCTCTTTCTTTTTACGAATCAATGGTCTAAGCGGAAGGCTTGTTGTGGTATAAAGCTGATAGAAAGTGGGGCGCCCATCCGAAAAAGGACTATCCTGCGATCGCATCCTCCATGGCCCCTCGTACAGTCAGTCCCCGGGACCCCTCTAAAGAAAAGACTTCGACTTCAGAAAGAGCTTTGGTCTTGAAGAGCCTCATTTTTCCCATGCCTTTCCAGACCAACAGCATCTTTCCCCACTTCTTGAATAAGATATGATTGCTCGTGTTCAGTCTAATTAGTCTTCTGCTTGAACTCTTTTCTCGAGAAGTGAGCCGAGATCGAGATTTTCTTTCTTCTTTGAGCTAAAGCTAATATAATAGGGATACTTAAACCATTACGCTGGATTGGCAGCAGTGATCATATCCGATGCAGTTAACCCGGAACCCTCGGGTAGAAATAAAAAGCTGTTACAGAAGAAGCTGCACAAGAATCTGCTGTTGGAGGAAAGCTAAAAGGGATCGATCCCAGACCTGGCGAAAAGGCTCAAGGCGCTGTTCACACGTCTTTTTTACTCAGCTCTTCTTCCGTTTGCTATAGTTGAATCGACTGTTCACTCTGGGTTAGCTTCGGTTGAGGGTCTACGTCTCCTTGAACAGCATCAAAAGTACCGATTGAAATAGGCGCCCAGACTTCCTTAAGAAGAGGAGCCTAGGCTAAGAATTGGTTCTCAAGAAATATCTTTATGTAAGGAAGCGAGTCTTGTCCTCTCAGCGTCTACACTGACGGAATTCCTGCCGGAAAGACACGAGAATCTATTGCCCAGGCACACGGTCCACATGGGCCTCCAAAGCCGCCTACTAAGAGTCCAATAAAAGAGACCCGCGAAAGAAAGAGCCTTTGGCCTCAGAAAGCCCCTCCCCGCTAACTACCGCTCAGCTCAAAACATGTACTACCGGAAATGGACCTACTAAAGTTCCTGCACGTTGTAGGTATTCCTACTGAACCTACGACTACAACAGCTGGTTCTGTATTCGATCGTACACTCGTTCGGTTGGTTAATGCAAAAACTCTACTAAGCCTTGTTTTTAATCGTTGATGGTGATGTATGCAGGGAGAATCCAACACCAGTAGAAGTAGACCCTGCCTAAGTGGTTGATCCGGTTCACTGAGGAGCAAGAGGGGCAAAGCCGCTGTTCCTGGGTAAGCACCATCCAGGTCCACATCTCCACCTGCATTGTCCTCATAATATGGTCTATCGGGGAATTAGGAGAAGCTAGCTAACTACGTTCGTGCTTGTCTGCCCAAACTGTGATATTCCCCCTCTTCTTCTTCACCTGGCCTACTTCCTTCTTTAGGTCTAGTTTCGAGGACGGGCCCTCGAGTGAGTGCTTTCCTGAGATAGATAAATAGAAAGAGTGCAACCTGCACCTGGTACAATCAATGACGCGGGGATTGGTTTGATATGAACAAATATACATATGGTTTGTATGGTCGCAGTCTAGCCCCTAAAGCCCTTCCAACTCATGTAACTGACAGGTCCCATGGATTCATAAGGCAGCTAGTACAGGAAAGTAAACAGTTTGGAGAGAAAAAGAAAGCTGCCCTGGAGACTGACCCTTTAGGTCATTTCAACGGCAGAAGAGAAAATGCAAGGTTACCACCGTTTGACTATGTGGGGGATCCCCTTTAAAGGTGCGATCAGAACCAATCAGACGAGTACGCCGTTTGCTTTCATGCTATGATTATAGATCGAATGAGCGCCCGTGTGGAGAAAGATAGTGAATGACTACTCCTGCTCTTTCGACGCACTTCGAAACCCTTTCTTTGAACCTTGCTATCGTTGGAATCTATCTTTCACCATCCTTATCCCCAGTCCTGAGCTCTCAAACAATGAGTGTTTTTAGAGAGTCCTAAAGATCAGTCTTTCATAGGCATCTTCCATTCATATCTATTAGGTTTTTTCTTTCTATCCCTAGGAATCTGGGCATCTTTACCTTGATTGTGATCAGCTTTCTTATGGCCGCGAGGCCCAAATATCAAGGTATAAATATGGAGAATCTGACAGAACTTGAACTTATAAAAGATCAACCGTCCCTTTAGACTCCTGGGTACGGGGTTCTCAGGACTCGGTCTACAAGAAATGAAAAATGAGTGAACCAGAACTCGGATAACACTAACCTTACATAAAAGACGATTTAGCCGCAAGGCTGAAGTAATCTTCCGAAACCATAATGCTTCCTGCACTTGCCGCATTGACCCTATCCATATAAATAATAGAAAGATAAGAGAAAGAAAAATGACTACTTGTTGCATTATAAACATATCTTTAATTCTTTTCTATAAAACGGACTTGACCGCTTTCTTCAATAAGAAGAGATGAACGATCTGATAAATGGAGGGGATCACCACCCCTAACACATATATCATAGCTATTGTTAAAATTGCTTCCTAGGCAGTCATAGATGATCTCGTTCAATCTTCTTAGTTGTTTTAACCTCATATTATTATCAATCTGAATTATTACAAAATAATGTAAGCGCATATACTTAAGTTGAGGGAATTCTGAAGTCACTTTTTTTATCTATATCTGATAACATTAGATTTAATAAAACATCACTCATGAAAGCCAATGGGGCTATACCATTTTCCATAACTAATTCTTTACCTTTTTGTTCATCAACAACGGGTAAGTGACAGTAAGAAGTTACTAACTTCATAAATGATTCATCATGGTTAACAAGATGGCTCACTTTCTCTAAAAGTTTCTTTCTATTGATGGTGCTTATGGCTTTTGAGCAATCGTAGTGATAAATCATATCTATATTACTCCACTCTTGAAATGAGTTGAGGTAATCATTGAGATTTTTGCTGGGTGTAAAGAACTCATAACACGAAGGATGAAAAAAGGATGTTTTTATCATTTCCTCGATTAAGATATCACCCATTGCACCAATCACCATTTCGTCATTCAGAGTTGATGGTACAATAACAATTGTATGAGGTTGCTCAGGGTCATAGATAACATGGCGCAGATTGGAAAACACATATTTACCTGATAGAAGAACCTGTTGAAGAACTGTAATATCACTATCTGTTATAGGATATTCATCCACGTTATATAATAATACAGAATGAAGATAACTGATTCTATCTAGAATGCGAATAATATATGGACTACAATGAAACTCATTCTTAGTGATCATTAGATTCTTATTCTGATTCTGATTCTGATTCATGATATCTATGTATAAACGAATGATTAGCCTCAGTGGAATACAGAATGAAATATTCCACTGAGGTGTAGACTGTTTTAAGATAAAAACACTAGAATGAATAAAGATATCTACCAAGATAAGTTGAGTCATTTATGTTCGTTGGAGGGTCTATCCGAGAAAATTGGTTCATTATATGCATTCTGTCCTGAGCGTTTCGAATTGAATAATAGTGAAGTAAAGAACATACAAGAGCAAGTTGTTTCAGGCTGTTATCGTTTATCGCCAGTGCGTATAATGCCTTATACTTTAAGAGATGATGATCAATTATATACTCATAGTATTCTACTACAATTTTCTAATAACACTGGTGAATCGTTCTCATTTATACCTGAGGAGTCAGATAAGCTTGTATTAAGTGCGCTTGGAGCATCCTTAAATGAGATCTTTTATATAAAGGGGTATGATGCTATACGTTTTAATTTTACAGATTTTTATGATAAAATACTTACTCGAGAAGAGTGTGTTGAATCTTTATACAAATTAGATCTGACCCGCTCATTGACAACCATTAATCTAGTGTATTTAAAAAAGAGGCTAGAATCTATTCTAGGTAATAATCTTTTCTTTGATTTTGTTCTTTCATTCTTAAATAATGAATATGTAAATACATTCAATAATATTGAATATCTTCCGTTGAGTATCCCACCAGCAGGTCTTCTTACTAACGTACTATTAAATTTAGAATTCAGTAGGCTAGATTATGAAATTTCAGAATTATATCCTGATATATATCCTAATTATCGTCGTCATACACATGAAGTGTATATATATAATTGTAGCTGTGATAAAGAAATCACATCATTATTAAACAAACTAAATCTTGAGGGAGACTTCGAATATATTAAGCCAGGTACTCATACTGACTGTTTTCTTGGTCAGATTGGATTAACTAATAATGGTCAAATATATGTTAAATATCAATATCCCTCTATAGAATAGAATTATTTTAACACTTTTTTTCTTTTAGTTCTCTTTTGAAGTCAATAAAAATGGTATTAAGAGGGTGGAGATTAGCGAGGGGGTTGGGCGGTACCTCACGCAAAATATTGATGTTGTCATTGGCGGGTGAATCAGATTATTTCTTCACGATTGTGCTAAACCTTGAAAGCACTGTCAGTAGAAAGGTATTTGATCAGTCATCCGTCGATACTGTTATCCCTTCTTACGCAGCTTTCCCTTCACCCAATCATCTTAGTCAGCGGAGATGCTTTCGATTCCATCCTAGCAGGATTGGCACTCCTGAGCACTAATCGGAAATGAGTAAGAGTACCAGCTGCATCTGAATAAGAAGAAGCAGGGGTTCCAGCTCTCTATTGCCCGATCCCCTCTGCTTGGAGCTTCCTATGGCTTCTTCTGAGCTACAGCTGTCCAGCCAGTTTGCCCGTAGCCATATGCATTGGATTTCAGAATCCTTTTACAATACAAGGAAGATATCTCGAGCGAAAAGCTGCTGTATCGTACTGTGGGAGTGGTATCGCTTTTTACATCGAAAGATGTAGTGCATTGGATGTGACATGACATGGGGCTTCCTTTAATGCTTTAGGCATACTAAGGTAAAAAAGTGGTTCGACAGACAGTAGGGTACGGCAGAAGCAATCCGATTGCTATTGTACATGTACGTGGGTTGCAAGAGAGCATAGGAGCAATGGAAGGCTGCATGTCAAAGGCTTCAAGAAAAACGAAGTACTTGAGGGATTCGTGCATCAGAGTGGGAAAGTGCTCACTTATCTCCTATCTGGGGCAGAACGATGGTATGTAGTCTTGGTTAGCAGTCAAGGCCGGGATGCAGGTTTGAGACCGATTAGCGCAGATTAGAACAGGTTGGGAAGGTTCAATCAGATACTACACGGTACAAAAACAAGATATCAATTCTCTTTAGGTGTTGAATATTGATTAGCTTCGACTCAAGGCAGGCAGGCATAACACGAACCCCAGCGCTTTCTCGCTACTTTGACTCCCCCTAAATTGTAATGGTAGGTAGGCCGGTACCCCTTCTTTGGTTCTTACCAGGTAGGCTCGTGCCCTTGTTTCAACCACTGGTGGCCTTCCTTCTCTAAAGCACAAAGGAAGAGGAAGCCTTACTCCGACCCCCCTGTACCGAACACTTCCATAGGCAAATTAGCCTCTACCTCTCTTCTTTTAATGCCTACAGAGAGGCCAGCTAGAGCCCTTTTAAGGCATGGATTCCTAAAGGCTAAGAGTGTCTCTCGTATTTCTTTCCTAGCTTTTGGCGACTTCCTCTTCCTTCGGGTAGAAGGAGAAAGAAAAGAAGATATTCAAAGGAAAGAGATGCGCTAAGAAGCCGGAAACGAACGAAGAGAAGACGCAAGTGACGCGGCGCGAAGGTGAGGCAA
Source organism: Rehmannia glutinosa (assembly GCA_016081115.2). Lineage (NCBI taxonomy): Eukaryota > Viridiplantae > Streptophyta > Magnoliopsida > Lamiales > Orobanchaceae > Rehmannia > Rehmannia glutinosa. The sequence goes on from JABTTQ020003089.1 coordinate 27,635, forward strand.
GGGCACGAACACTATATGTGGCTTGCTGCGCACACATTCAAAGGAAAGGTCGGATTATGGGGACAGTGAACCCTTGGTATGGGCTAGAGAAATGAGGTTAGCCTCTTTTGTTCAAGGTTTGGATTACGCTATCTTATGATAGGAATCAGCGGTAAAGCAGTGGTTTCTAATTGTTCTTAGGTTAGGGGGAGGAGTGGACACTTTCTAAATAAGTAACGTAAGGTCGTAACCTCCGTTACCGGCTTTGCGGGACCGCAGTCCAACTCTCGAGGTGGTTAGGATCACCTTTATCGAGTCGGCCCAAGGCGGGAGAAGGTCTTCGTCAGATGTTAGCAGCCATGAGCAATAGAAGACAGGGCACACAAGGAAAGGAAGAGATCGATAGTTCATAGCGAGCAGTGAGGATAAGGAAGTTAGTTCCATCCTTCTTTTGACGACACGGGCGTTTTTTCTCCCCCTGGCGGCTCAATCTAAACCATTAGGGGTGAGGAAGATTGATCAAACTCCCGAGGGAAGGGGATAGGAACGCATCTTGAATCAACAGAGATAGGACTTTAGCGAACGAGCAATCGAACATTCCCGCTAATCACTCGTACTCTCCTAGCTCATGATTGATCGTGGTCACGGAGCTATGTAATACCAAGCCTTCTTCAACTTGAATGTGTTAAGCATATCTATGTCGATCACTTTTGGGGCATCTTGTCTAAAGGACTTGGCCCTAAGTTTAGATCGATTCAAAATCACTTTATTCTCTAAAGTTTTTATATTTATAAAGGGGTATGGTATCCTCAAATTCCTCGATCTTTAATTCAAGTCGTACAATGCCCGGAAATCTCTGCCTACTTTGGTGAAATCCTTGGATAAGTAGATTGCTTGAGGCCAATCGATGAATAGCAATCCCGAGACCTTTTAGCATTCTCAAAGGTAGGATATTAACAGCCGCCCCCACATCTATCATGATTCTTGTTATCTCCAATCCATTAAGGTATCCTGAAATGAACAAAGGCCAGTTATGCTTAATGAGTCTTGGTTGCAAGTAATCGTCCGTAAACGTGATCAAAGCCAAACACTCGGCATAAGTTGGTTCACTACTTCTCATCTCCACTTGGTTCACTTCATTAGAAAACTCCTCTGGGTTCGTTAATACGTATACTAGGGACATCCTTAGTTCTGCAGGCATCTTCAATGCATCGTATACGCTGAGGAGTGCAGGAATCTTTTTGAGGTGAGCTAGTTGCCGCTGCGAAATAGCAACTTCGAGTCTATCCGAGTGTCTTAGGGTGTTGGAGAGACCATGTGGTGACGTCGCCACTATGATCATTTTGAGTTGTTAGCTGATATGCTGGCACTCTAGAGAGAATCATCCTCGAGCCGATTGGTCTTTATATAGGTCTTGACCACGGTGACTATTCTGGCTGGAGAGCTAGTCGAGTCGGACGGCGAGTCTGAGCCTCAGTGAGGCGCTTGTCAGTCTTCTGGCGGACTAGTACAGGATAGTGGGTCCACCAGAGAGCTTCGTTCGTTTCAAAAGACTCGGTATCGGCTTTAGCTGGCTAGCCTTCTCTTCAATCGGCAAAATCCGAGACATACGCAGAGTACGCTTTCACGCGATTAGCGAAATCCACCTTGACTATGTTATCTTATTACGATCCGTCAATACAAATCTATCAAGTTGTTGAGCTGGACTATCATTTTGTTCGAGAAAGGCTGAGACCTTAGACCATCCCTATGACACTTCGGATAGAAAGCCAAAAGCAGTGAGCTTACGAGGTACCGATCAAATCAAATAGTAGAAAAGGCCGCAGCAGCTATTGAATCAACTATTCTTATTCAAGCTTTCTTGACGTCTTTTTACCTTACATAGAGCTTTATATTCGCCGGTCGTTCCAGATCTTGCAAGCCACTGGCTGATCAAGGGAACCAATATCTGAGGCGAGGCCTTTATATGTTGTGAGATAGTCGATTAGTCCGCTTTGCCTATAGGATAAAGGATAGTAGCTCAGCTTCTTCACCGCTCGAGAACTCACGAACTGAAGAGCTCACGTCACAAACTAATGGATGTAAACAAATAGCACGCCCCTCCACTAAAACGGTGGAATGCTGTATGCCCAATTTATGCAGAGTGGGTGCTCTATTCAAGAATACAGGATGTCCTCGCATAACTTTCAAGTATTTCCCATACAATCGAGTTCTTTTCCGAATTTGACTCTTAGCAACTCCTATGTTCAAGCAAGATGTTGTCTAATTAGACCACGAATTACAAATGTCCGGAGTTAGTCGAGCATCTTCATTTTGATCGAGTGACCGTTCTGGGCGATACATTAATATTTATATAATAATGCGGGAAAATCCATAGATGAAGAATTCACTAGGAGAAACCTTTTTTACCATATAGACCATGCTTTAGCACGCGGGTGACGACCCCAGATCATCTTTTCCTATGAAAGCATGAGAGTGAAACGATACTTCGATGCCGATCGCTTCTTGTATTATCCGGAGCAAGGGCACCGGGTCTCGAGAAGTTAGAGTTTACGCCGAAGCCTCGAAATGAGTAATCGAACCTCTATCCGTCTATCTATGGAGGATTCCCGAATACGATCCGCTAGCACCGTGAATTACCTTATACCTACGCAGCGGGGAAGGATATGGAGCACCTACTTCTACTGGTCGTCTGTTCTCTCGAGGTCGTCCTTCTCTAGGTAGAAAAAGGACATTAGGGGATATCTCCAAAATTCGATGTACTTCTTCAAGTGTAGGACACATCTCATGTTTGCCGAATCTAAAAACCATCGCTTTGCATCCCAACACTTCATCTGCGGCTATGATCGGATCCAGTGTTGGTTCACTTTTGACTTTATCCTCCACCAAATCTTATGATCTCCTCTTCTCAATGATGTTAAGCAGCTCTTGATCGCAGCAATCATGCCTTCGAAGGTACGCTTTTTTCATTCTCCAAACTTAGGGATAGACGATGGACCCGCTATTCTACATGATGTAGTATTTTGAAAGAAAATTCCATCAAAAGAGTGGACATTTCGACATCTCTTGACACCCTTGCTTTTAATAGGGGCCTTGCCTCATGATTTTCTTGGCAAGCATTTGGCTATTGACGTGTGTCCTTCGCACCCATTTGAATGAGCTTGTTCAATAACTCTGCCTGTAACGGTCAAGGCTTGGCTAGCGAAGTGAATCAATTGAAGTCTTTTTAGTAAATGAAAACTATAGTGTTATGGGCCCCTTGAGTGATTCTTATCTCAAAATAGTCAAAGCGTGAAAATCAAAGGGGAGCACCTTTCCACTTTTTTCTAAAGAAAGAGGGCTAGCCTAACATGCTGAAATCAGCTTGTTTTAGGTCATAAAGGGAATAATCTTTCTTTTAGTCATAGCTGTAGTAGCTTTACTAGTAGGAGGAGTAGGAGCTAGCCTTTGTAGGGGCGGAATCGAAGCTGGGGGCTCCAATGAGCCTGATCAAGAGGAGGCTAGAAATGTTGGGATACCTTACGAGTACATGGGCAAGAAGCAAGACAGGGTTTCCAGATCCAATGCTGAGCCTAAAGAAGTAGGTAGGGGTACCAAGCCATAGGTCTGTCTTTTGGACCGACTGGTTTTTCAACTGCCTCGCTCTCCCCTTCGGGATCTAAGACCAACAATAAGGCACCAAAAATGGGCTTTCCCGGCGTGAAAACTAAAAGAACTGTCCATAGCTCGGGACATAAAAGAGGGGCACCTTCTCCTTTGCCAACTCAGGCAGGATGACGGTTGAGGAGATATGATTTAGTAAAAGGAAGAATCGTGGAAATCACTGAACGGGAACTACTACTTTAGTTTAGAGTTTTGCATCCAACGACCATACAACTATTCAGTTATCAAAGAAAAAGGCCAAGCCTTTGTCCATGACACACTGTCCCCAACGGGCTAGGAAACTCGACTTTCCGCGGAGCACTCTGGAAGGAAGGATCAGACAGATGAATTCTTAATGAACGTTGCAGATTTCCTCTTACGAAATGGATTAGTTTACAACTCTTTCTCAGCCTCGGCCCTATATCTTCCTTATCTTACATATATATTCTAGTTTCCTTCCGGATACCACAAACGTGGAAACATAACTACACGGACAAGGAGGTGCTACTACCAGAGCATCAATTCAGTCACTCTTTGTTGAAGGGATCCTTCCCTAAAGGAGGCAGGCGGGTCCTTCGTACTTCTATCGGCGACGAAAGTAGCCTATTCACGCATTGGCAGACCTTTTCTACTTATTTCTTTCTTCATTTTCATTTATTAGAAAAGAAAAGAGGGTTCCGGAGCAACATAGGAATATTATTAGTAGGTGCGGAGTTTAAGTTAATCGGTCAACTAGGCATCGGCACAACGTCTATCGATACTGAATTCTCGCCAGCATGCCACTTTACTTTAGGTAGACCACAAGAGTAGATCCTAGCAGGCCGGCACCCTCTATGTTGTAAGATGAAAGCTGGAATCCATCTAAGAGACAGAAGAGCAAGCACATTCATTGAAGATTCAAACCCCTCCCACAGGGGGGCTGAGAAAGCTGTTCTCGATACACCTACTCGGTCATCAAACTCATTTACCACTAAATCTACTAGAAATAACAGATGTATAAGGAAAAAACGACCTCGATCCCGCTCAAGGCATTGGTAGTTTACTTGCTTACTTCTTAGAGTAAGGAGTGAAAGAGAGAAGAAATAGTAAGTAGAGATGGTAACCACTAGGAGACAGGATCAAAATAAAGGAAGTGAAGAAAAATGAGTCGATCATAGGAATTCTCGCACCCATGTGCATGAGTAGCGAACTGAACCATCCGATCTACGACTTGACTGAGAGTGGGAAGAGGGCTGGGATTATAGGCTTCTCGTCTTGTTTCGTACTTTCGCTGAGATGAGATTAGACCACTATGAGTTGCATAATCTCCCTCGGTTTAAGGGAGACTATCGAAGCTATGGACTTGGACTGCAAGACTAGAGCCATACTTCTTTTTCTTTTTAGGGACCTTCTAAGCCTGAGTTGAAGATACTCCCAGATGAATGACCAAATGGTCACTCTTTTCACGAACTTGACTAGCATAACTTTAGCACCTGAAACTTAGTGTTAGTAGCATCCATAAACCGAGATATGGATATGTAGCCTCTGATTTCATTCATATACTAGTACTGGTAGCACCACAAAGAATGCTTCAGAACCTACAGATATCACTATTCATAAAGAACATAGGCACCTAACGAGCTGCCCGATAACTCATAAGTAGTGAAAGGAAGAATTGGGGATGAATGAGATTGTTAGCTGTTAGGTATCTCCGCCTTTTCGTCTGAGATTCCTGATTTCGCTCAATTGGCATTACCTGAGACAGAACGAATTGATGGGAAATCCCCTTCTCCAACATTCACCAATGTTCGCCTATCGAAGGAGTTTTTTAAAATTGGATTTAATTGAAGTTCTTTTAAGCACTCACTACTTCTTTCGCCATTAGGTATCGGAGAGGAAAAGGCTATTTTCCTAAACAACGACAGGCTACGGGCATTGATTCTTTCCTATTTTCTACGGCTCCCGAGAAATCAGTATCATTTGAACATGCCTCTGCCCCTCCACCTGGATACAGCATGTCAGCAGCTTTTCCTATGTCTCTATAGATAGCTCTCCAACGACCAGTATATCTCTTCCGGGTGCAACTTCTTTCCCTTCTAAGGTATCCATCTCCTGAAGCCAACCTATTCGTCTATGGTATTCTATCTCTGTTCACTCTTTAGCCAAGCCGGAAGTTATCATTTTATTAGAATTCGCTTCATCCGAGGAGTCAGTCTTGCTCTTGTCTACGGGGCAGAGACCTCTTTAGATTGGTCAGATCTAGGCCACTAATTCGATTTGTCATCTCTTAAGATATTCCGTTTCGTAACGGGCTCTCCTTTACACCTACCTATTCAAAACTATCACCCATCCGATCCCGAGATCGTTAGATGTGCGGGTGCCTTAGATTGGAAATCCTCAACTACTAGCGCAATCTCATCAATCTACAACTTCAGTTTCGCCTGCCGACTGAAAAAATGCTGTAATTTATTCCAGCGCTTGCAGGTGATTAGATCTTTCTTCACATACGCCATTTCTTCAATCCCTGCTTCCTCGTTCCTGAGCTCTTGAGCCGGGTTGTTCTGCTGTTCGATTGAAGTAGTAGTAACCCGAAAAGGAATTCCTTGACTTTAAGACCATGAGAGTGTGCCCATTTTGCTAAGGGCAGAAGCCTCTTTGATAGAAGTTGCTTGGGATTGGAGCCGGGCAGGGAAAGAATTCCTTTGGTGCAAGAGGATAGCGCTTAGACTCTAGTCCCTGAACTGAAGGGGGAATGTTCTCTTGATGAAACTCTTCCTGCAACAAACAGCCATAAAATGTATTCTATTGTGGGCCTTTCTTTACCTGATGGATGAGCCATGCAGTGTCTGACTCCTGCTGATCTTCGGCGGATGAAAAGAGTGTCCATGGCTTGTTCATCTATATTGCCCAGTATGGTAGAGAGAATCTTCATCGGTAGGTTCCCCAACCTTCAAAAGAAAGGACATGCACTTACTTAACTTAAGGAGACCTGCTTAGGTAAATTAGTGGGACCAGAGCTTCCACTGTATGGGTCATAGTTCTGCAGTACGCTCTTGCACGCCGATTCCCCAGAGTTGTATAGCTATAGAACTCAAATCCTGCTTGGAAGGTTCCCCTTCGAGCATGGGTATCATCATGTGGTGAAGAGACTTCTATTGATAGATTATAGATTATCCGAGGAGCCCTTACTTAACTTCGCCCTTATCCCCTATCGTATCGTGGTGTCCCCACCAGGCCGCCTCTCTCTTTGGTTTCGCCATTGGCTCTCCTTTCGTCCCCCGAGCGCCTTGTTGAATTGAATGAATAAGGAGTGAACTATGGATCTTCGCCCCTGAACGTAGCTAGTAGCTTTAGAAGTAGATCTAGAGGTTGGAGTTGGAGTCGAGCTACTAATAACTAATAGAAGGAGTTGGGGTTGAGCTCTTAGCTTTGTTAGTAGCCTCTTACTAGGAAGAGTCAGCCGGTGGTGGAGTTAGCGGTTGAGTTGAAAAGGCAGTGGTTAAATCAAAAGCAGTAAGTCCTGGTGCTGTGAGTTGGTAATGTTCTCAGGACCTGCTACCGAATAAAGACAAGCTGCAGGTACGAAGTTCCAAGGATAAGTCGAAGCGGATTGAAGTTCCAAGTCAATGGCATCTCTCTCTTCTAATTGGTCTATCCGAAGAGGTCTACTTGAATTCTGATCTGATAAATCCTACCATCCTTTGAAAGTCCCTTCTTCTCTTCTACTAGTCCTGTGGAACTACCAACTACTCTTTCGTGGACTGATCCATCGATTCCGGACTGGTAAAAGACTATGAGTGAGACGTGGCCAGGGGTTTCTTCAATTGATCCACATCGACCAACTGCTCGTCTTTGATCCAACGCTCTAGGCTCATTAGCTGCAGGTGGTGGCGAAAGAAAGATAGGACTCACCGGTTGTCAAAGGCTCGAATCCGTCATTGGCCTGTCTAGATGCAGAAGACTTCCAGCCCTTATTCCGACAACAGCTTCTCAAGCAGGGGGTTCAATCAAGAAGAGTGGATTCTGGGCTACGCTAAACCTTTTCCTTTTCTGACTACTAATGCCTAGCCCTAGCCGATTTGTATGGGGAACGAGCACTCTTCATACTTCTCTCTTTTAGACCAACCCCGGAATAGCCCCTCTCCCTATGGTCGAGCATTCGCTGATATCCCTATTTCGTCTTAGGTTATTTGTTCGTGGGTTCATTAGCAAGATATGGGACTGCACCTGACGGACCAGGCTGCCTACGTACCCTTTTACCAAGACCTTTTCCAAGGCAAAGGTCTCAGACTTGGGCCTATTTCGCTTTAGGGGCTTGATTGACGGAGGAATAAGGAGGCCGTGGTGGAAAGGTTTCGTGAGCAAGAAAGTCGCTGGTGTCGAAGGAAGCTTAGCCGATTTAATCTCTTCCTCCTTCTTAGCTCTAGCTGTAATATGAGGATCGGCTGGTCTCTCTGCCGGGTCTGGTTCGGGTAGAAGGGAAGGCTAGAGAGTTGACAAGCGAAGACCTACTTTGAGGAGAAAGAAAGCTATAGAAGTTTCATACGAAGCGAGGGGTTATTCTTCCATACGAGCTGCCATAGGAAACCATTTCATCCTAACCTTCTTAGTTTTGAGAATATGTAGCTGATGGAACTAAGCCAACGTTTCCAGTAGTAGCAGAAGCAGAAGAAAGAAAATAGAATAGTAGGTGCCAAGCAAGACGGGAATCTGACTTTCCCTAACTCTAAGGCCCATCGGGTCGCCTAACTCGCGCACCGGATAGCGCCACTCGCGTACCGCCACCCGTACCAATCACAAGAAGAAGTAGCTTCGGTCTCTTTCTCCTATACCTACCTTATTTATTAAACAATAAGAGAAGGAGTCGCTTCAAGCTCTTTTACGAATTCATCAAATAAAAAAGGGAATCGGTGTCACAAAGGCGCAGGCTGCAGTTCCGAGCTTGTTCAAAATGGGTAAAAGGTAGCCCTATATAGTATAGAAAAAGCCCTTCTAAGAGAGGTGTCTTCGCCGGCTTGTCTATTCTTTCTCGACACTGTGCCCAGATCTTTAATTGGATGGGGAACGAGCACTCTTCATACTTTGATTTTCACTTTGTCCTAATTGAAGGATTGAAGAGATGACCGACCTAGAAAAGAAAAAGAGGCCAACAAGTGGATTGAATCTTTTCCAGTCTAGAGACTGGCGGATTACCTTCGAATAGCGATAACCGAAAATCCTTCTGCTTTGGACAAGATAAGTGGATAGATGAGTTTCATAATACAGGGACAGCTAGGCGAGGTTCCCCTACTGATATCTCCCAACCTAAAGGCTTTATTCAGAGATGGGTCTTTCAACCGCCTACTCTTTCGATGAAGGGTGCACTACAAGACAATCGGTACTAAAGAGATCAAATGGGGGGATTTCGTCGATATTGAGTCGACTATAAACTACTTATCTTGCTTGGAACCGTCGTTGTGTATGGGAAAGAGGAGTCGTTATGAACCCTATAGACCATCCCCATTGGCTGAACCTATTAACTAACATACAAACCCCCTATCCGCTCCGAGAGGTACCGAGCGACGAATTCACGTAAGTGATAGCAGAAAAAAGATATACCTTTAGTCTTGACAGGAATGACGGCACTCTAATCTCTCTCTTATGGGTATTAACAACATTTTTCCTATCCGCTAGTAGGGCTGCTATTGGAAATTTCTTCGTTTTAAGGCCCTTTTCAGGTGACTCACGGCATAAACCATTACAGGATCGCGAAACCTGGCTTTTCAAGCCCTATTTTGTTTTGTTTTGAAAGACTGACTGCGAAAAACCGAATCTCAACAGGGTGTCGAAGCCAGCCTCATAGCTTCTTAGTCGTGTCTGCCGTGGTAGCGTCGTGGGTGGACGCTTCTCTCCAGCTTGAAGATCGACTTTATGATAGGAAGGCTCCAGCGAGGGCTATCGCGGCGGTAAGTACGCCCTGATCGAATTCAGGACTGCCAATTGGCCCCTCACATCCTGCACTAGGCGAGGCTGATCTATGCTATTGATTTCAACGCCCCCAACTCTTCTTATTAATAACCCATTCATAGATAATAGATAGAAGGCTGTTTAGGAAAAGTACACTTCACCGTGTGTTAAGCATCACACGAGATGTTCTACCCCGTCCTTCCTTCAACAAGGCAGCAGGAGACTAGCCAGGTCTAAGGTCAGGCAAGGGCAAGTCAATTTCACTAAAGAAAAACGCCACTTTGGCTACCCTCATGATAGATCTTAACCTAAGATAACAAACCCACGTTAAAACGAGGAATTCTGGTCTTCTAGCCCATATTCAATTGTTTAGCTCAGAAATCACCATATGGTATCTATTCTGTTTGCATCTTGCCTCTTCACGGGTTCAGTTCTTTCCTTCCGAAAGAAAAGAGGAAGACTTATTCCCACCGAAGTGCACTAATAGAAAACCCCTACCAGTCGAAGTGGAATAATGAGCCCTAAGTCCCTTGTACGATGAAGCTGAGTCACAGAAGCGGGAGAGGAGATGGTGAGATGAAGGAGTACTCTATTTTGTCTTCGGTCATTGGAGAGATTCCTATTCTTGGCCTTGAACCCTTTGTTTCCCTCGTTCCCTTGCTTTGTTCTTGAGCTCTTGAGTTGAGCTCTGCTATTCGCCCCAAAGCCCTTCAAATCCCAAAGGAAGAGTACCATCCTTTCTGTCCGTTAGGGTAACTAAGCCGCTTGTTTCCCCACGCCCTATCTATGGAGCCTACTAGGCATAATATCCGCAAGGGCCCTATTCGAAAAGAGTTCAACTGAAGTAATCTTTAATGCGGGTCCCCTGTGTATTTCTGTTCTTGTGGGGGGTTGCAAAGGTGCCGTGCCCTTAGTGCCCTTATTTCGTATGGGTACCCTAATGTCCCTAGGTTTGATAGGAAGAATTGCGCTCTTACCGACCAATTTAGCACATTCTAGCACCTCGCTTTCCTATGTCTTTTGCCCTAGAAACCTCAATAGTTCCCCGCCTAACCGTCTAATCTAATTGCACAACCGTAATCACAACCTCTTCCCCCGTTATGAAGGGAGCGTAGGTAAGATAGATCAGTCCCTTGCTACTAGATTGTTTGGTTTCCTTCTGAATTAACTTTTGAATTGGTCTTGTCGCTAGCAAATCGTTAGCACCCCTGCTATCTATTTATTCTATGTTATGGCTTCGGAGGAACTCCAAAGAAAGCTGTTAACAGAGACCGAGGAAGGGCTCCATCGCTTCAAAGCGAGTAGAATCACTCTGTATCTCTTACGTATCTGGTTCAGCTCTTCCAGTGCTGCATCCTGCTCAATAGTCCTACCGAAGTAAGCCAACAAACTTGAGTTTGCTGGGCCCCATGCGATAGGTTCTGGTCTCAAGACTTGCAAGCCAAAGCCGCCCTCTTTTCGATAACATTCTCTCAATAATTGGTATGGATGACAAGGACTTTCATCACCGAAGCCAAGCTATGTCCCTTGCTAGAACACAAGTTTGAAGTGCTGGTCGGACACTCGGGGGGATCACGGCTCCTCTCCCTCATCGATATCCGGTAAGCGGTGACTCTTCGGGCAACTTCCTATATGAATGAAGGCAATCCTTTCCTTCAAAGCAAATCCTCCGGAAAAGATCTCATGCAGAGGAGAGAGAAGAAGGATCTAACTCATAAAGCACTAGTAGGAGTAAATCCAGCACAATAGATTTATTGCTACACAAACTGTTGAGAACAGTTCTCGATCTGGTCCAAGACGAACTACTGTAGGGAGTTTATTAAAACCATTGAATTCTCACCAACGATCCGAGGTTGAAGTGGTAGGTTAGAAAAGTATGCTATCTTCACCAACCAATTGCACGCAGAGGTCAGTTCTCAGTGTGACCATGAAGCTGGGTGAGAGTGTGTAGCGAGGGATATTGGGATAGGTCGAGTTCCAGTGGGGATCGGATCTTTGCATCCTGCTAGCGAGTCCTCCTCCTATTTAGCTTTCTTTTAGTTGCCGTCCTTGGAACACTCCTTTGTGAGTTCGCGGCCCTATCTCCCTGCTTTCGGTACCCTACCGAGGACTGATCTGATCCCTGTAAGGAGTTTGGATTCCAGTAAGTAGGCCCTTATCCAGGCTCTTTCTTTCACCTTGAAAACTGAGCTTTTAGACTCACCCTTTCCATCGTTAACACTCCTCCTTAAGCTTCGCTAAAGCGACTACGTACCTCGCTGCTGCTAAGTGTGAATATCCTGAGGCTATCGAGAGTAGGCAGAGGACTATAACATAGAAGAAAATGGCTACCCGGACCAAGACCACCTTGCCATTTGAGTTATGGCTTGGTCGGGGTCGTCCCTTATTCCATTCCTTCCCGAAAGGAGAGGATCGGGTGATAGCCAAGTTCAAGCAAAGTCCTTACCTGACTGCATTAAAGAAAGGCTGCTTAGTCGCCTATTCGTCTTTCAAACCATGGATCTTTCTACTTTAATAGGGTACTGCAATGAGATCAATTTCAACTGATGGGCTTGCAGTTGCCCTAGAGCAGAACCTAGTGTATTCTTTCGTATAGACCGCATTCCCTCGCAACTACAGAACTAGAGCATTAAGAACTGAACTAGAACTGCCAAGCTATTTTAGAATATAACTGCTGTTCCCGTCCTGCCCGCCTATAAGTAGAACTATAGAGGTAAACTCTAAACCAGGAATTCCACCTATTCCAATTCTCAAGTCATACGATTTTTCATACGGATTTGTGCTCGGATCTCCTTCTTTTTTCTTTGAGCCTGCCTTTAGGTTAGGTAGCTATAAATGGAATGGAAGTCCCCCTTCAGGCCTTCCTTCAGGAAAGCCCACGTATTCTTATTCTAATGTTCAGGTGCGGCATCTTTGGTCGATCAATCTCGAGTGCGCAGGAACACTTTGATTGCTAGCTTCACGTCTTCAGTCCGGCCCCCTGAAGAAGGACGAGCAGCGTTATTTTCTATTTTAATAGGGGCAACCCACCCATTTTTTAGTGTTCAAGTGACCTAGGTACCTGGTGCATCGCATCCAATAACTTTCTATTTGCTTTGCTGGCTCCATCAATGGTTTGGTCTAAAACAAGGGCGGTGGCGGTAACTATTGCTTCAACTCCGTACTCTAATCCAACAGCTAGCCTTCCTTCCCTACCAACCAGCCAATCATTTGAAACCGCCTAGAAGGCTGCCTAGTTGAAACTGTTGTTCCCTTGTCTGAAGTGTTTATTTCATACCCGGAAAAAAGGCGACCCAGCCTACTTCGAAACAATTAAGGTATCCGGTCAGTAAGCACCCGCCAAAATGGATGAAATTGATCCCTGCTCCAAGCTATCCTCTAGTTTCTACTCCTAAACCGACTCCTTTTCCTGCTGAGGAATCTAGCTCACACAGGCATCAGGCCTAAAATCAATAGGAACTACCTCTCCAGAGGGTGTCAACCAAGCCCCAGCCAACAAAAGGAAAAATGCTACATTCGGAATCTATTCTCTAGCGGAAAACTTCTTATTCATTCACCGACGCAGCTCAACACTATACTTGAGGAAGGAGGGATGGCTAAGATAGGTCTACTGCTGGTATAAATTCCCTGATGACTTTCCTTACTCAGACTTTCCAATTCAGCGAAGGAAACTGGCCTGCATGCAACTAGAAAAGTCAATCAGGCCCTAGATGGCCTAGGCGGCCCAAGAGGAAAAGAAAAAAGAGAGTTTACAGGGGCTTTGCTGAAGGCTACAACGGGGGTCGGGCTTAATCGAATGCCCAGGGGAGATATGCATGAAACCATGCCCTTCCTTTCCTCGTTGAAAGCTCTGAAGAGCAACCGCCAGGACCGAGCAGACAAAAAGCTAGCGGTGGAAAATACAAGGAATGGGCCTTTCGACCTTGACTAGAGGGAACTTGACCAAGCTACATTTAGCTCATAGAGAGGTGGACCTCCTGAGAAGGGCAGGCAACCCATAGAGCAGAGGATGCTTTTACGAGGGGCGCAGAGGCACGAAAGTAATCTACCGCTTTAGACGGATTCACGCTGTCATCTTAGCTAGGCGAAAGGGAAAGGGCAGAGCAGAACAGGCGATCTCTTGATTCCAATGAAAGGAGTTCTCCGTTCAGCTCTATCATTCCAAGAAAGGAGGGTGGATCTATGATGGTACGGGACTGACTTAGAATCTAAATCAGAAAGCCAAAGAATGGGCGCAGGGTGGAGCAAAGAAACTGAGACTTTCAATGGAGCAGAGCTCAACTCTGGACTCATAGCCGATAAACAAACTAATTAGTAGGATAACTGAACTATTCAAGAACTGAAGAGGACGTCTTCTCACTCGAGAGCGAAAGCAACTTCATCAAAGACATCAAAGTCTTCGTTCGGTTCAAAAGTCAAGCAACTATATATATTACGACAGCAAACAGTGGTCTTTGCAGGCAACATGAGCTTTTGAACGATCCGCGCAAACTCTTGTGTTTTTTACTCCTCAGATCAGAACAGATAGGATTGACTGCTTTGCAGCGTATCTAGCGCACTTTCTCGTTTACTGCCTTAATCTCGGAAGTAGGTGGTCAGCTAGAAATATATCAGCTAGTCTAAAGACAGAAATCAACGAATGGAGTTAGGACCATTTCCTAGCCTAGTTTTAAGCAGAACAGCACCATCCTAGTCCAGAGCAGTACTTCTCTTATGTGCTCAAGGCAAGACAAGCAGCCCGCTTCGCTTCCTCAAGAAACAAGATGAAATAATGCTTTTGGTCTTCTGGCGGGATTAAACCAATATCTTTCTATTTGAAGCAGTGTGCGGTATGCCTTCAATTCAACAAGCATACGCTGGCCAGAATAGTACAGATATTTCCGTCTCTGTTTAGCTGACTCGCTCGGGATATCCTCGCATCATTCCGGCATTTCACCGTAAGAGGATCCTTAAAGGTGATTCCAAAAGTGATTTGCTTGTCCAGTGGTACTTGTCGCTTTTCTCCGAAGGCTATTGAATTAGCTAAACCACGTGGGTGGCGGTTGTCCATGGATGTCCCTTGGGCCTATTCTTCATCGGATACGAGAGCAGGAAGAGCTTCTATTCCATCAACACCAGCAAGAGCTCTTACTGTATAACATTTCTAGGCACCTTTAGGACATCAAGGCAACTCCAACTGTCCTTATAGGCGAAAGCCACCTCCTTGACAGATTACGGAGCTACCCAGCTTCTCTTAAAGCCAAGTAGTAGCGCTTTCCCGAGCTGGCTTTATCGAGTTAACGAGGTAACAAGCGGGCAAAGACATACCCGGCATACTAAGATGAATCATCTAAGTTCCCCGCCGTCTTGATTGATGAGCTCGAACAGCCGGTTGATGGCAATGAATGGGTGAAGCAGTCCAGGCTCTGACTTTGAAGCCCGGGCTCAGGCAAAGAGAAAGAGGCGAGAAAGTCACGACTTTCAGTCCCTTCCTCAAAGCAAGGAGCGGAACCCTATGATGACTCACTTTAGGTTGAACCTGATCTGAGATCTCTACCGTCTTCAAAAACCAAGCAATGAAGCCAACTCTCACCTTCGATTGATAGATGAAGAGCCCCGCCAAACCAATGAAAGTTGAGAAAGATTTGCCATCTTGAAAGGCAGCTAAGAGCGCATCTGGTCTTCACGCAAAGAGCGACGGGTTACGGGCTCATCTCATATGTCCGATTCAGGCATCTATCTTATTGACGCAATTGGAAGATCAGGATTTCTCCCAGCCGCTCAAGCGGGATCAGATCGGGCTTTAGCGAGAACAGCTGTAATTGAATCGGGAACGGAAAGACTTCAAGTCAGAAAATCAGCCTGAGTTCAACCCTTTTCTTGATCTATGATATTGGAAGAGATTGATTGTGATCTCTTAGAGGCGGTATCCCCTGAGCTTTCTAGATTCATAGGAGGTCTCAAATTCGATTTGGGAACGGAGCTACCCCGATTCATGAACCGGGAACCATAAACTATGGATTCTCCAATCCCTTTACTTTCACTTCTCGCATTGAAGGTGAATGAGTTAACCCACTAGACTAGAGGGAATCGGCCAGCCCCATTAGCAGTGATCTTTATTTGAGTATAGGAAATAATATCGGGCATAGATGAAAGAAGTATACCAGAGCTGCTCATATGAATAAGGAAGCTCCTAGCTAGACTAGATCAAGAAGACTCAAGAGTGAGGGAATTCACTAAGCGAGAGAGCTCAATAAAATAATAGGTCGTCCCTTTTTTTCTGGCAAAAGTGCCCATAGTATTAGTCCAGTCCCCGACTTCCTCTTGAAAAGCTGGATCAAGAGTCAGCGATGGAAGCCGATTATCCTGACTAGAGGTCAGTCAACGAAAAACTCCTTTGCCAAAGACTTTTTGAATCAGAATTGTTTTCTTCGGTTCGTATTGTTGAATCGAAAGCAAGATTGACTGCGAACTCACTCAAGGGTTATAGGTTTTCTAATTGTTTCCTGCCCTGTGCTTTCCCGTCCTTCCTTTGAATCGATGGCATAATCAGTCTAGTACTGACGCGTGGTCTTACAAAAGCCTATGTGACTGACTTGCCATTGCCAACCGTACGCCGCGTCCTGATCCTCACGTAGCCGTAGGTCTCTCGTTCCTTTTCTCACTCGTCGATAGGATGGCTTTTCTTTGGACTCCTCGAGTTTCATCTCTAGCTGCATCAGATGCGTCCTCTCGCTGACGCTGCCGACGGCAATTAGCTGAAGAAGTGCTTCGATCCGCTCCATCATCAGCCGGGTCAACGTATACTAGGGAAGTAAGCCATTTTCGAAGGAGAGTGTGATAACATAAAAAGCATAAGTGGTAGCGATCAGAGCTTTGTACAAGATTCAAACTAAAGCTAAGCAAAAGCAAACTAGGGAGCCCCCTTTTGTGGTGTTCAGTCCGCAATTCCAAGGGTTTTTCCTGGCCTTCTCGCAACAGGAGAAGCGAAGCCTATTCTATTTACGAAATGTGAATCAGGCTGCACAGAAGAGAGTAAACCCTCTCACGATATGTTGAGAGAGCTAGAAGAAGCCCTTCCCGCTTTCCTGTTGATACCGTATGAACAACCCCTGGCTGGGATAAATAGACTGATTGACTGTGATGGGGTAGCAACGATTCGGAGATAGAAATGGATTTGTGGCAACTAAAGTGCCATCGAGTTAGCTGTTGGATGAAGATCAGTAGGTTAGGAGTTCACATCAATCAGGTTCAATTCGTTTTGAGTGAAATCCCCCGCCGTTAGTCATGCGTGAAGGTACAATGATGACGCATTGGAACAAAGAACGAAAATGGAGTACTTGCCTTGTTAGTCGGAAGGAAAGTCCAGTCTTGAACTAATCCACTACTCTACTCAGCTAGCTACAGACAAAACAAGTCAACCCTATAGTATAGTACATTCCAAAAAAATAAAATAATCCACACAAGACTCGACAAAAGATCTCAGAGTGAGCTGCTCGGTGAGGAATTTCGCTATGCCACCCGGCTGTAAGTACTGATGTAGCAAAACCAACGGGAAGATCAGTCCTAGGGTTCGAATAGACTCTTAGTTAGATAGGGAGCGGAGTTTACAAAGCGATAGGGTTAGAGCGTTTGAGTAGGGATGGTAAGACATCCAAGACGCGTAGCTGCTTGGAAGTAGCTCATTCTAGAAGTTCGAGACTGTTAGCCTATTAGTGATAGTGAAATCACTTTGAATAAGAATAGATGCTTGACTAGTCTTACTATCGGTATTGTCTACAGCAGTTCAAGCCCTAGGGAAAAACGTAGCGTAACGAAGCGCTTATTGTAGTACAGCCTATTTTCTCATATGATATTGAATCTGTTGAGTTTGAAGTTGAAGGACTGTTGACAGGGTTAGGCTTATGTCACTCGGATGGGAAGGCGTAAAGTAAAGTAAAAAAGTGGTGGGCTGGCTTAGACAGCAAGCAACCTGGATAGAAAGATCACTAAGGAAGATAAGGCATAGGGCCCTGTGACTCAATGCCCGGGTGAAGATGCCCCTTTGGATAAAGCTCTTTCTGCTTCTGCTTTCCCGGCACCCTCTTTATAGGAGTCTAGGGCTGTTAGAAATAGATGCCTCTTTCTATCCTCAACTCTATAGCGAAGGAGAAGGCCAAACCCTACTCCTGTACGGGAATTCCGATTTGACAATGAGTGACTCACGAGGGAACTAAAAGCAAGGGATCCTAGCCGGCCGAAAAGGCGGGTCTCGCACTCAAAACACTACTGAAAAGGTAGCAGCTCTTTCACCGACAGTACTTGTTGCTGGTTCGGCAGAGGATCTTAGTCACAGTTCAGTTGGAGCGGTACGCCCTTCTCTCGTATCTACTCATGCATGTCTCAATTATATATTTAATTAAAGGATGCGCAGTCACGTACACAATACGAAATTGATTATTTAGTCGGGGTCAAGTAAGCCAAGAGGATAGATCCGCATTTCTTAAGTTTAAGTGCTGTTCAAGGCTGTCAAAGATGGCAAAAAGGGGCTTTTATAAAGAGTCCCCAGCTGTTTCCCTTAAGTCATTCAGGGCTGGGCCATATAGAAGAGAAGCAGCAAGGCCCAGGCATCCATGCTCACGCCCACGCTCTAATACGCACGCACAAATGCCATCTCATCTCACCCAAAAGAAAGGGTAATAAGAAAGGCTTCGAATGGCAAAAGCTAATTTGAAAGAAGTCTCGCATCGTAAGCTTGGGTCCTAGTTCACCACCTTCAAGCGATGTAGAAAATTTGTCTGAGAGGAAATCCCTTCTTGATTCATTCATACCCTCATGAGTCCCTTCTCGTTCTCTGTTACTTTTCTATTGTATGATTTTTGGCCCGACCTTGTAATACAAAAAGAAATGCCTATGCCTAATTTTGCACATCATATTAGGCCTCTTTCTTTCTATTTTGGTGCATTCCCCTTCTTTGTCAGTGCCCCCGCTTGACAGCGCGATCGATCTGCATTCCCTTCCTTTGTTTGATTGAGAGAAGGAAGAATGGAACTGGTTCCAGTGAAAGAAATGAAAGCAAGGGGAAAGGAAGTAAATCGTTGAAGTTCATCAATCTCAGGGTTGAAAGATATTCTATTAAGAAATGAGCAGGAATAGCCACTTTTGACCCTGCTGGAAGTGAAACCAAACGGATACCTTCTTTTTTAAGAAAGCGAAAGAAGCCCTCAAAAACCTGATCTGTGTAGAGCAGGAAAGAGGAGATCGGAGTCTCCGTCCTAACCTCATAGAGGGTCTTTTCTAGGTATGCCTTCCTGGCTCGTATGGCCTTTCTGACTAACTTCCTGATTTCCAATAGATGGAAAAAACAGGCCCTTGAAAGGTGTAAAAGTAAGTAGAGCCCACTTACGGAGAAATGTCTTTTTTTGAGATAACCATAAGCAGGTGGTGCTCCTTGAGAGCCCTAGATGAGACTTGAAGAAGCGTAGTTGCCAAATAACAGTAATTTCCCCTTTGGCCAGGAGGGGAAAACTAGTAATGGACCACAAAGCCTATTGAGGCTTTAACTGAAAATGAAGCCGATTAATTGATCAACTTCAACGGGATTTCGACAAGCCAAAAGGAAAGGGTGTAAACCCAAGCCGATGATTAGACTGATTTAGGGAATGGCATCTTCTGCCAGGATCTCTGATTGAACGGGGTTCCTCATGTCTGTCCAACAGAACAAAAAGCCGAAGCTATTTTCAAGAGGGGATGCAGTAAATAAGAGATTCTCCAATTCCTGATGTATTTGATCTCGAGGCTGCTAAGGCAGCATGTGAAATGAAAGATGTTGTTCGAGTTCGAGTTATGAGAGGGATGGCGGGAAGAACCTCATTCTGTTGACTAGGACGACTTTCGAAACTATCTTTTAGACATAAAACCAAGGATCAATGGGCCTGAATTGCCCCACTTCCGAAAGAAATAAGACTTTTGAATGAGTACCAGGTTGGTATGTGGAACAAAGGACGAAAAAGAATGGATTCCTCCATTTAAATAGAGCGACTTCCCGCTCTTCTGTCTGTCATCTGTCAACTGGTAAGGGTCGCATCTGTCCCGTAGGCTGTCCAATCACTCATCCCTCCACGAAGAACTGTCCTCTAGGCTTCTGTTATGAGTGAATTTTGTCTCTTTAGCATTCATTGCTACTTCATCAATCTTACTTATTAGTGTACCCCTTGTATTTGCTTCTCCTGATGTTTGGTCGAGTAAGAAAAATCTTGTATTTTATGGTACATCCTTTTTGATTGGATGAGTCTTTCTGGTAGGTATTCAACATTCTCTCATATCTTTAACCTCTGATATTCACCCGTCACCTGTAGCTTGACTCAGTCTTTGACCTGGGCGAGACATCAGGAAGTCGAAAGAAAGTAGCTCATCCTTCCCGTGTGGGACGCGAAGGCTTATCCTTTTTCTTCTCTTGGGACTGGTTAACCAATGATGATAGTCTCACTCCTCCGTCTGCTTGCGGTCTTCGTAGTCAGATAATGTCAACTGAGTCGACCTTTTCTTCCCGGGGTTTCCCTCAATTCCATTAATGGAGAGTGGTCACTCATTGCTTTCTTCAACCGGACCGGTCGTCAAAG
Organism: Rehmannia glutinosa; assembly: GCA_016081115.2. NCBI lineage: Eukaryota > Viridiplantae > Streptophyta > Magnoliopsida > Lamiales > Orobanchaceae > Rehmannia > Rehmannia glutinosa. Next base: position 47,761 of record JABTTQ020003089.1, read on the forward strand.
AAAGATCGGAAATGGAATCAATGCTCGAAGAATGAACCCTTGAATGGGGCTATCCCTTTAGCTCTTCACACGCTCGTCCCCCAAGTGCTCTAGTTGCTCTTTCCTAAGCTTCAGGGTTTGAGGAATAAGTACTCGTTCTCCCTTAGTGGCCTTCGTCTTTCCATTCATCTGTCTCACCGGAACGGTCTTGAGCTTGTGACCGTAAGTCTGATCTTCTTTCCACTTCTATATCTCTACCCTCATCTCTACCTTCTTCTATATCTTTAGATAGTCTTTCCCATTCGGACTCTTTTTTCAGCATCTCTTCTTTGAGTCTTTCTATTTCTATAGCTTTCTCAGCATTTATGTCTTTTAGTTTTTTCAGTTCTATTGTGAGTTTGGTTTCTGTATCAACACTGTTGCTTACATGAATTGGCTTCGTTTTATTTTCATCAATGATAAGCTCTCTTTTGTTCCCGAGAAGGATGCCAAGTTTGACCTTGGTTTTCTTTTCACCGATTTCCCAATTATCCCAATCTATACTGAAGTACGATGTGACATGAGCATGTAGGGTTCTCTCTATATCCTCATATTGTTTCTCAAACCATTCTTGATCAACCAATGATTTACTGAGTCCCTTTTGTTTGATAATGCTTTTTCCATCTTGAGTATGAATATTATAACTTTTAGGTGCTAAGAAGTATCCTGTCCTGACAAGACATTCGCACTTGAACTTGCCTAAATCAGTCTCTGAGAGCCAGTTTTCAGGTAGCGGACTCCCTAGCACAACTGAGTCTGTGTCGGTATAGTAACAATCCTCTTTTGAGATGAATGGATACATATAGATTCGAGCACATGCTGTGATTACAGCTGACAATTGGACAGCAGATATCTTAGGAGGATTCCATTCTGTGTCATCCACTTCCTTATTAGTGCTATATGTCACTATATAGTGATATTCGCTAAGCTTATTTCCGTCTTTGAAACCCTTATTCTTGATCAACTTCATATAGTGCGTGTAATCACATATGACAGTGACATTTAATTCTGGATTAATCCCAAATCGACCATACAGAGAATTCATCAAAATCTTGTAAATATATGACATAGCGTCATTCCCATTTCTCTTTGCCTCTTGTCTTTTCTCAAAGATGTCTGAAACAAAGCTTTCGAATGGACGGCTATCCAGTTTATTAAACAAGTAGCCTTTTAGAGGAACTATTGTATAACCTAGATCCCTTGCATATTTTAATTCTTCTGAATAATATACCCCTACGAACTTACCTGTAGGAAAGATGAGAGTTTTCTTGGGATCCCTATATGGCAAGAAAGGTCTTTTAATAGTCTCAGGACAGTCGACATAAGCTTCAATAAAGCCATATAAGTCGTCTAAGTCACGATCTTCTAATTTACCATGCCATAGAGGTTTGCCACTTGGCATTTTGAATGATTTCATTATGAACGGATAAAGGGAGTTAACATCATAATAGTAGAGGTTCTCACCAAATGGGATATATGCATCGGTATGGCCACCATAATATCCACGCCTAATAAAGCGATCTTCGTTCATAGAAGGTAAATAAATAGGATTTTCTTTTTCATCATAATAACGGGTACGAAAGATAGTGAGAGCTAGTGAGGACACGGTCAATTTGTACACTATATCCACGTTATAGTTAGACATAATAATCTCTTGAGCCTTCAACATCACACCACCTAAGAGCCTTATATCCTGTTTCATGTATTCCAATAATAGGTATTTCTGATCGCTTAGATTCTCCACTGTCACCGACTCGTGGTCGATGTTACCTTTGACTCCTAAGGAAGGACAGAGATTATTGGCTAAATCATTCAATTTACCTGGTAATAATGTATAGGAATCCCTTATATTAAAAAGAAGTTTCTTTCTTTTATATACTGAAATCTCGTATAAATGCAGATTATAAATTAATGGTTTGATTTCATACTTATCACCAAGATTCAAGAAATGTTTCAATAAGAGAATACCATCGAATCGTGCAAAGTTATGGAAATAGACTGTTTTGATTTGTTTATTGTTTTCACATACAAGAGCTAAACGATCAACAAAATCGTTCATCATCTTGGAACTCCTTTTTTCAAAGGTATCAAATAGATAATTTGGGTAGTCTTCACTGAAATAGGTCTCAATAACATTCCTAGTATTCAGTGAAGAAAGATAATCGTCAGGACTAACCACTAAGAAACCTATAGCGTATGGAATATGAATTTTTTTATTCTCTATTGATGATGCATCATCTTTAGGAATAAGTAATGTTTCTGTATCAGCTACAATAAACCCTGCCTTTTCATCTATCGATGGTTTGAGAGGGGTGAGATAATCACTATAACGACGCTTACTAGGTCCACCTACTTTGGCCACATTTAATTGATTAGGGTCTGACCTAATGCTTAACCATTCACTAATCCTCCTAATAACCTCGTCATCGGAGAGATTAACTAGGGGGCCAGGATGAATACCATCAATATAGATACGAAGTATAAGACTTAATAAATCAGCATCTTCGTAATTTTCAGCTACTGCTAGCACTGATTCTAAAACCAAATCATATACTGGTAAATCTTTTCCATTTTCTCTAAAAACGATAGATTTACCTTTGATAAAAGGGATTTTCATATTTTTTGAATAAATGATATAACAAATAGTAAACTTACCATAATCTGACAAAATTGTATAACCATACTTAACCAATAAATACATAATAGCTAAGACTATATATAAGGTATCATGACTTTTGATTTTGCCTGGGATAAAATCCATTCTAGCAATTCTCAATTCATTATATTGTACCTTTACATATTCAGCAAGGATGTATTGCTTTAAGAAGTCCCAAACCGTAGATATATACGATTTTGTGATATCCAATTTAACTATTCTATCCATACCCTTCTTAGTAGAACTAGAATATGAAAACCTAGTAATCAGTATAGGGTAGATAGATTGAATACAGCTCTTTATCAAACTATCCTTAGTTATAAGTTTATTCATAATATCCCTTCAATAATTTGAGCTTTTTACCTCAGTGGAATATTTCATTCTGTATTCCACTGAGGTGTAGACTTACTAAAATAGACTTCTATTATGATCAAGAAGGATCTTAGAAATAAGACGTGTGAATATTCTAATAAGGGTATTTTGAATGAGAAAAAAGATACTGAGTTAAAATCCTACAAAGCCACTAGGACGAGAAAGAAAATGCATGTCACAAAGGAATGGGGCGGGGCTGCCATTAATTTCCTTCGTAGTCTCATACTCGAGACTCTGGCCGGATGCCCAAATGAGGTGATACGTGCTGGTATTAATAATACAAGCACAAGCCTCTGGAATCGCGCTATTAGTACTGCGTTAGAAGAACGTTATGGGTACTCACAACTCAAGCGTTGGCGAAGAATGGTGTATTGTATAATTGTAGCAAGCGATTTAATATTGAACGGTGATTCTAGTAATTTCTTTTTGCGTGTGATATCCTTGGTGAAAAAGGAGTAATAGACGAGCTGGTAAGTCAAGTACTTATTATAGATAAATAAGAAGAAGAGAGCGATGAACGCTGAAGATGGAATATTGGATCAGGTTGAAGGGCTGAACAGCTCGACCAAAGGATGGAATAGATATAGTGTAAGGCGCCACCGATCGGTCTGCAATGGGATGTGTCTATTTATCTATCTCTTGACTCGAAATGGGGAGCAGTTTGAAAAAGGATCTTAGAGTGTCTAGGGTTGGGCGGGGAGGGTCTCTTAACGCCTTCTTTTTCTTCTCATCGGAGTTATTTCACAAAGACTTGCAGGGTAAGGAAGAAGGGGGAACAAGCACACTTGGAGAGCGCAATTACAACGGAGAGTTGTATGTCGCGTTCGGGGAAGGATGAATCGCTCCCGAAAAGGAATCTATTGATTCTCTCCCAATTGGTTGGACCGTAGGTGCGATGATTTACTTCACGGGCGAGGTCTCTCGGTTCAAGTCAGGATGGCCAGTGCGCCCGGGAAAAGAATAGAAGAAGCATCCGACTACTTCATGCATGCTCCACTTGGCTCGGGGATATAGCTCGTTGGTAGAGCTCCGCTCTTGCAATTGGGTCGTTGCGATTACGGGTTGGATGTCTAATTGTCCGGCAAAGTAATGATAGTATCTTTGACCGAAAGGTGGCTCACTTTTTCTAAGTAATGGGGAAGAGGATCGAAACATGCCTTTGAAAGACTTTACCGAGACAAAAGATGGGTCAAGAACGTAGAGGAGGTAGGATGGGCGGTTGGTCGATCTAGTATGGATCATACATGGACGGTAGTTGGAGTCGACGCTCTCCCAGGGTCCTCATCCGAGATCCTCGGGGAAGAGGATCAAGTTGGCCCTTGCGAAGCGACTTGATGCACTATCTCCCTTCAACCCTTTGAGCGAAATGCGGCAAAAGAAAAGGAAGGAAAATCCATGGACCGACCCCATCATCTCCACCCCGTAGGAACTACGAGATCACCCCAAGGGCGCCTTCGGCATCCGGGGTCACGGACCGACCATAGAACCCCTGTTCAATAAGTGGAACGCATTAGCACATTCGTTCTCGGGTTGGGCGTGAGGGTCTGGGAGAAGGGCAATCACTCATTCTTAAAACCGGCGTTCTTAAGACCAAAGAGTCGGGTGGAAAGGGGAAAGAAAGCTCTCCGTTCTGGTTCTCCGTAGTGGAACCTCCAGGAACCACAAGAATCCTTAGTTAGAATGGGATTCCAACT